>JAAALK010000290.1:4539582-4716623 GCA_019279435.1 Zizania palustris | reverse complement strand
GCGATGGCTCCTTCGGCCCATCCTATTGGCAGCCTTGGCACGTCCGAACTAGGTCTTCGGCGTCTCTGACGATCGTCGGCCAATAAAAACCTTGCCGGAGTGTCTTGCCTGCTAGTGCTCTGGGAGCTAGATGACTTCCGCACAGCCCCTCGTGGATGCCTCGAAGTATGTCTTGTCCTTCAGGTTGAGAGATGCATCGAAGTAGTGGTGAGCATACTCCGGCTTTATATAGTACTTCCCCAATAAGTTTGTAATTGCGAGCTCTTGTTTGCACTCTTCGAGCTTCTTGGCCTTCCGGAGGGTCGTTGTTACCTTGCAACATAGTTATTATTGGAGTTCGCCAATCCGCAGCTTCAATACACATTACTTCTGACGAGGGTACTTGGTCAGCTGCTGGCTGCTCTAATTCTTCATAGAAAGCGCCCTCCGGGAGGTCTACTGCTCCTGCCGCGGCCTTCGCAAGAATATCTGCAAGTTGATTTTCTGTCCGTGGTATGCTTCGAACTGTAAACCCTTTGAATACTGCTTCTGCCTTGCGGATTTCTTGAAGGTATTGCGCGAGATGTGGGTTTTTTGCTTGGAAGCTTTTATCAATATGCCCCGCGACGACTTGGGAATCTGTCTTGATCATTATCCTTGTAGCTCCGAGTGCTTTAGCCTTTCGGAGGCCTAGCAAGATTCCTTCATACTCGGCGACGTTATTAGTGGTTCGAAATTTAAGCCTTGCAGAGTACATTGCCTTTTGTCCTGACGGTGAAAAGATTACTGCCCCTGCTCCGGCACCTGATGCTTGATAGGCCCCGTCGGAGAATATTGTCCAGAAACCGTCGGAGGGTTCTTCCGGAGTCCATACTGCAGATGGAGTCCACTCTGCTACGAAATCTGCTATAATTTGAGATTTAACGGCCGTCCTTGCTGTGAAGGAGATTTCGAAGGGTGCTAACTCGACTGCCCACTTTCCAACCCTGCCTGTGGAATCTTTGTTTCGAAGCATATCTCCAAGAGGATACGATGTGGGGACAATAAGGTTATGCGCCAAGAAATAATGCCTTAGCTTTCGTGAGGCCATTACCAAAGCATAAGCAAACTTTTCAAGCTCGGAGTATCTGATCTTGGCTCCTGATAATGCTTCCGAGACAAAATAAACTGGGTTTTGTACCAGCTTGTCCTTGAGCTCGATTTCTCGGACTAGTACTGCGCTTACTGCTGACCCTGTCGCTGCAAGGTATAAAAGCAATGTTTCCCCTGGAAGAGGAACAGTTAAGGTTGATAATGTTCCAAGGTAGGCTTTTATCTCTTCGAAGCTCTTTTGGCACTCCGGCGTCCAGCTGAAGCTTTCGGAGCTTTTGAGTGCCTTGAAAATTGGGAGGCTTCGCTCTGCCGATCTGGACAGGAACCTGCTGAGTGCTGCTAGCCTTCCTGCTAGCTTCTGTACTTGCTTCAAATTTTCAGGTGGGGCCATTCTTTGCAGTGCACTTATTTGTGTGGGACTGGCTTCGATCCCCCTGCTCGAAACTAAGTACCCTAACAGCTTCCCTGCTTGTGCCCCGAATATACATTTTTCGGGATTGAGGCGTACTCCACATGCTCGGAGGCTCTCAAAAGTTTCGTGTAAGTCTATGCTATGCTGTTGCTTTTGAGCACTTTTTATTACAATATCGTCCATGTAGGCTTCGACATTGCGGCCTATCTGATGGCCTAAAGCTTTAGCTATTAAACGAGAAAATGTGGCTCCAGCATTCCGTAAACCAAACGGCATTCTTACATAGCAGAATACTCCTGAAGGAGTTATGAAACTTGTCTTGGCCTCGTCTTCTTTCTTCAGCCATACTTGATGGTACCCGGAGTATGCATCGAGGAAGCTTAATAGTTCGGAGCCGGCTGTGGAGTCTATTAATTGATCTATTCGGGGCATTGGGTAGGGGTCTCGCGGGCATGCTTTATTTAGTGATGTGAAGTCAATACACATGCGCCATTTGCTGGAATCCTTCTTCCTTACAAAAACAGGGTTGGCTAACCACTCGGTATGGGCCACTTCCCTGATAATGCCAGCTTTTAACAATTTTTCCACTTCGGCCTTGGCTAAATTTGCTCTTTCTGTTGATAGCTTCCGGAGCCCCTGGCGCACCGGCTTGGCCTTCGGGTTGACGAGCAGACTGTGCTCGATGATGCTTCGGTCGACCCCCGTGATATCTTCGTCGGTCCAAGCAAACATGTCTAAATTCTTCTTGACGACTTCTTCTAATGAGGCGGTTATCTCCGGAGATAGCCCCTTGCCGAATTTTATTGGGTATTCTTTGCCGTCTTCCGAGATTATCCTTGTCTCGACGTCGCCCTCCAGGCTTGGTTTGAGCGAGGATCCCTTCGAGGGGCTCAAGGCCTCCGGTACTTCTTCGGCGCTCTCCGCCACATTGTGCACTTGTCGAGGGTCCAATGGCTGCCCGTGGCCATATTCTGTCCTTCTGGCTACAGCTTGGTCTCCTGAAATAGTGAGCACTCCACCTTGTGTGGGCATTTTGAGACAAAGGTAGTTGTGATGAGCTATAGCCCCGAATTGGTTTAACATCCCTCGTCCGAAGATAGCATTGTAGGCGTAGGGGGCATCTACTACGTCGAAAATCACCTCCTCTACTCGGGCCAGCGGCCCCTCTCCGAAGGCAACCTCGAGGCCTATTTGGCCGAGGGCATCGAGAGGCGGTCCTGAGAACCCTTGAAGTGGCCGGGCTGCAGGGAGTAGATGCTTCCGGGGTATGCACATCTGGTCGAAGGCTTGAACGAAGAGTATATCTGCGGAGCTTCCACCGTCCACCAGGATCCTTCGAACATCAGCCCCTGCTATATCAGCAGAGATGACTAATGGGTCAGCATGGGGAAACTTCACCCCTACTGCATCGCTGGCCGTGAATGAGATGGGTACACGGGACCATTCTGGCATCCCTTCAGCGGAACTTGAAGTCCCAATGTGTCCAACTTCTCGGACGTACTCTCGGCGCTGTCTCTTGGACATGCTGCCGAGGGTCCCCCCACCGGAAATGGGTAGGACCACTCTTTTGCCGCGGTCTTGCGGATCTTCGTGCCTTGGTGGTGGCATAATACTGGCCACCGGTAGCCGTATAGGGGCTTCGAGGGCACCGGCTCGGGCCACAGTTTGGACAGGCTCCGATCGTGCCGCGGGTGGAACCCGGTCCGAAGTACCCCTCCTGGTATTTCGGTCAATGTATTCACCCCGAAGGGCTAATATCGTCTTGCAGTCCTTCGTGTCATGGCTTCTATTATCGCCATGTACGCAGCAAAAATGACTCTGGCGCCTTCCAGGCACCCTTTCTTGAGGTGCTGACGGCCCAGCCTTAAAATTTTTTACTTGCTGAAAACTGGCCGGTGCCTTCGAAGCTGAAGGTGCAATATTTAGCACTTCCGAACGGAAATGCTTTTTTCCTCGCCTATAATCGCTAGGGCGGCTGTCTTGTGGGGGTTGTGGCGGAGCGGTGGCCTCCGGCTCCCTTTTGACTTCCCGGAGGGCGGGTAGTGCTGCCTCAGCTCGCCGAAGGCATCCTTCCTCTGCCTTGGCATATTGCTCGAAGTATGCCATGAGCTGTGCTATGGATGTTACCGGCTTGCGATGGAGTTTGCTGAGGAGGTCAGGGTTTAGCACCCCCTCTCGGGCGGCATCAACTACCGAAGAGGTAGTAAGGCCCTTGATCTGTGACTTGGTGTGGGCGAAGCGTGTAAAGTATTCTCGGAGGGTTTCTCCTTCCCGCTGCTTTACTTGGAACAAACTTCCCGTAGACATCGGGGCCACGAAAGTGCCTTGGAAGTTGCTCACGAACTTCTTTTTGAGTAGTTCCCATGACTTGATCGATCCTGGTTTTAGGGACCAGAACCACCGGAGTGCCACACCTTCGAGAGCAAGTGGGAAGCATTTTGCCATGGTGCTTCGTACCCCTCCGCTTGCTTCTATAGCTAGGGCGTACGAGCGGGCGAACTCCCCGGGGTCCGATCCCCCGGAGTACTTGTGCAGCTTCGAGGCCTTGAACTTGGGGTCGAAAGGCACTCTCTGTAGATCAGGGTGCAATGGAGACTCGTTGTCGAAGGACGCATTCTCGGCCTCTTCCTGGACTTGTATAACTTCTGGGGGGTTGTGGCCTCCATCGTCTGGAGGCCCTCTTGGAGTTTCAGTGGAAGCTTGAGTGCGGAGTCTGTCGGCGGCTTCCTGCCTCCATCTGGACACCTCCTCCTGAAGCCTGGCTAGCTGTGTAGCCTCGGTCTCGGGAGGGCCTTCGTCTTCGTCGGAGGGAACTTCAGGGTCTCGGCTTGCTGCGTAGTCGGTCTGAAGCATTGTAGGGGGAGGTAGAGGGCCCCGGGGCGCTCGACGCCCATCGGTTCCGGCAGGAACCGTCGGATTAGCCGAGGGTCCGGCTCCGTTGGTCCGAGGGGACCTTCGAAGGGGACCTGCTGCCTGACCACGCTTCGGAGGCATGGTTAGTCGATGAGGTGTCTTGGAAATGGAAGGCTTCGAACGACTCGAGGGGGTCGAGGGAAGGCCTTTGGGCTGCACTAAGAAGCCCTTAACTGAAGGGTGCGCGGAATCTCAGGATTCCGAGGCTCCCCCCGTAAGTTTTCTTCAGAGTGCAGTCAGCGGTAGAGAACAAGCTTTTAGAACTTGGATCCCCACGGACGGCGCCAACTGTTGGCGTAAAAGTTACACCAACAGGTTCTTAGTAGTTAAGAACAAACAAACAAGAGGTTTGTGCTTTTAGGACAAACTTGAGCCTCCGTAAAGGATAACAACTCAAGAGGTCCGAATGTATGTGTTTGAACCACTGATTCTGGATCCTTCTTACAAGGTACAAAGGGGGGTATTTATAGGGAGAAAAGCTAAAGGAATAGACCTATTTACCCTTATATTACAAATGACCCTCAGTATTATAAACGAGGTTATACGTGGTAAAGTGCTGCAGGGTAGATGGATAAGCAGGGCATCCAATCAGTCACGTCGTCCTGCTTCGAAGCTTCCTTTCTCCTTTCGAAGGGTCTTCCGAGACTTCGCATCGTGGCACCCTTCGACCACGCTGACGTATCTTCGAGCATTAGTCGACCATCTTCGGGACTTCCTTAGAGCCTTCGGAGGGTTAACCTTTAAGTCGTGGAAATGAAGTAATTTCCCCCAACACATCCTCTGTGGGGTCCAACGGGTATGAGTACAAAAAGTACTCAACAAGCCACCGCAAATGCAAATAATAATGTAGGGTAATAACAAGGAAGGATAATGGCTAACATTGCAGAATAATGCAGTTGCAGTTATAGCATTTAGTGTAATCATATTTTAATCATGCGGAAAGTAAACATGAGCATCATCAACATCAACTAACTTGAGGAGTACGTTTTACCTCCTCGCACAACGGTCCTTACATGTCAATCCATCATGCACATTCATATTCAAAATAAACTAACTGGGGGATGTCACGCAACCCGCCCTTGACCGTGGGCTCGGCTTTTCGAAAAGATTTAAGACTCTGATCAGAGATGTACTACTGTACCCACAAGGCACGCACTCATCCCAACGAGATGACCCATTTCACGGGAACTCATGCCAAAACCTGAATATGAGATGTTCCAAGCGATAACCACCCGCTCTAGGTTTCGCCGGCGCGCCGGGCCGCATCCCGGCTAACGTCGCACCCCCTTTTGCGCCACATTGGTACAAGTCACCCGCAGGTGCAACTTGACCCATCTCCAAATGGTGGCCTCGATTTGGAACAACCCATACCTTAGTTAGGACTTACCCACTAGACTTGTGGTTAGTACGTAAGTGTATTGCAACGGATCCCTCAGACCGGTCCTTATAGTGCCCCGGGTGCTACCGACCAATGCCCTAGCTTGCACCCGGAACCCACCATGCATACACTCACAACCATGACTCATCACCAACAGAATTTCCAAGGATAAGAAGTAACGGGGATCGTATAATAGAACCATTTTGCTACGACTCATTATTATCCTATAGCGGCCGTGTCAATACATTGGACACTAGCTAATATCATCGATCATATGGTGACAAGGAGGTTAGGCGAGATAGCATGGCTTGGGTTGCACATCAAGGTCGGGGATCCTAAATAAATATAATGTAAGGGTTCATTTGACTAATGCATATATAACCTATGTGTTTTAGCGATAGTCAATTCAAACATGGGTTCAATATGTTCAAAAGAATTGTTTGGTGACTTGCCTTGTTCAGCGAATGGGGAAGGAGGAACTTCCGGGAAGTACTCCGGCTCCTCGGCGACGTCGTAGTCTTTTTAATATAAAGTAAAATAAAAAGAACACATTCGATCAAACAATATAACATTATATTATGAACACATAAGCTAAAGTTAGTTGGATTATAAATAAAATAAATCCAATGGTTAAGGTTCTGTAGTTTATTTTATAAATAAATTCTAAAGGAATTAAATAGTTGTCTTTTCTTTAGAAAGGAGGTTTAAATGTGATTATTGTCATATTAAATTCTCAAATAAGTGTGAAATGAAAAGTTCATGTCAATTTGGTTGTTTTCAGTGAATGGACAGAAAGGAATTAATATAAATTTTTCTGAAGTTTAAATATTTGAATCCATATTTTAATCCTAAGGGCATTTGAATAATTATGTGAATAATCATGAAAAAGTCAAGGTAAACCTATTGTTTTTATTGCATAAACATGTAGAGAATAATTTTATGAATTTTCTGAAATTGGAATGGTAATTTTTAGAGTCCAAATGCGCCAGATATGAATTTTACAAGTTTAAAGGTATTGCTGAAATTCATTTTTCAAATTTTAAAACCCTCGGGTCCACGGTGAGCCAGGCCCACGGTGAACCCGCGCACTGTGCGCGTGCGCCGGGTCGATCTGGACCGTCGGATCCAGATCTGACACGCGAGGGTGAGGCGGGACGCGTAAGTGACTACGGACGGCCAGGATTAAAACGTTCGAAGGGGTACCACGTGGACGCGCGAGATTAAACGCGGGGTTCTAAAACCAACGGACGCACGAGATCGCACCGTACCGCTTCGCTCAGATCCAATGGCGCCGATTAAATCGCACGAGGGATTAAATCCGGACCGTTAGATCTGGATCGCACGGCGTGGATCGAATCCGACACGGCACGGGTACTCGACCCGTGCCGGTCGTCTTCTCCGACGACGGCGAGCGGGCCAGCGGCCACGGCGAGCGACGGCGGCCCTAGCTAAGCCTAAAAATGGAAGGAGGACATTACGGCGGTCACGGTGGTACCTTGGCGGCGGTCCGGGGACGACGGGGCGTGGCCGGCGACGAGGGTAGACGCGGAAGGCTCCTCGGGTACTCGACGGCGACGGTGTTCCGGCGATCTCCTTGACCAGCGGAGACGTGGCCGACGTAGGGGACGTCCTTGCGGTCACGACGGTGGCGGAGGCGCGGGCTGGGGTGGTCCGAGGCGACGGCGAGGGGCGGCCGGAGGCGAAGCAGGGGGGAAAGTTGTTCAAAGGCGAAGGGAGGGCGCTCTGTTCGTTCTCAAAGCGAGTGGGCGTGGGGGTCGGACGCGGCTCAGGCCGGGGGTTTAAATAGGACACCGGAGAGGGTTCGCATGCAAGGAAAGCTGGGGGGAAGCTTTAAGTCGCCGGCGAGGGCTCGGCCATGCATGGAGCTGCGTTCCCGGGGGCTTAAACGCGCCCTTTAACGCGATTAAACGGGCAGGGGGGGCTCGGGGTGCATTAAACCGGCGGCAAATGAATGCGGGAGGGGCCAGCGGGGCGGATCCGAGGCGGGGTCGTCGGCCGGCGGGATTTGGGGGCGGAGGCGGGAGGTTGAAGGCAAAGCTGACAGGCGGGGGCCACTGACCAGCGGGTGTGAGCGCGCGCGAGAGAGAGGACTGACAGGCGGGACCGCGGTGTCGGGTTCGCGCGCGAGGGGAGGGATTCGGCGCCGACAGGTGGGACCGGGTTGTCAGTCTAAGCGCGCGGGTGGAGTGGGCTGGGCCGGCCGGGAGAGGGAGAATGGAGGGAGGGGAGCCCAATACTGTTCTAAAGCTTTTCCGAATAAAAATAATTCCAGAAAATAGTTTAAACCTTTTGGGGCATTTCCAAAGTGATTAAAAATCTGTAAAAATTCTCAAAAATATTTCTTGGGCTTGGGAGTTTATACAAAAATTTTCAGCTCCTAGTTTGTCCATCTACTCTATGTTGTAGTTCAAAAGGGTATAAAAGGGTATTAAAAGCATTTTCTGAAATAATAATTCCAAGAAATTGAATTTAATAATATATTTATTGTTTTGAAAATTTGGGGTGTTACAATTTCTCCCTCTCTGGTGAGATTTAATCCGAATCCCCGCACTCACACCATGTGTGAGACCTCCTCTACCATGTGCATGCACTAACTTGGTGATTCTTTGGCTAGTTTGAGCTGTCCACATGGTGAACCGAAAACCTTTAAGTCACCTCATCATCATCGGCGCAACTCGGGCCACCTCAAGGTACATTGTGGCCACCATTAGATTTAACTCGGTTCCTTAGTTTCATTTCCATGGTTAGCCCACCAAAATATACCATTTTAAGTTGTCATTACCCATGGGAAAACCTCTAGTATGCCCCATCTATTCGGGTAGGCTGGAGGTAGAAGAAGAACCTGCATGTAAATTTCAGGGACCTTTAGGACTATTTTGGAACTAAAAGTTGAAACTTAGAAAATTCATATAAAATTCATCCGAACTCCAAATGGGGTGAAACCAATTTTGTTTGTTTCATACAAATGTGCTCTATAATCTAGTAAACTCAAAAGAGGAGAATGTTCACCCATAATACTACATGTATATACATTTTAAACCTTTAATAATTTTACTATGCTTAATATAAAAATAGAAATAATTTTACCTAAATTTATTTATAACCCAACATAACTTGCTCTATGAACATCATGAAATTTTTTTCATACTTTATTTTTTCGTTATTTGGAGTTATTTGAATCACGCATTTAAATTTGTTAGACGAAGAACTGATAGTCAACGAAGTTGAGGAAACCATTGAGCAAGGCAAGCACCTATTCATCCCTCCTTTGAACATGTTGTACCCTACATATTTTGTAAATGCTTTATTATTTATATATAGTTGCATGCGATGATTTATAAATATGGGTATGGGTAGAGTTATCCCAATTGCTGCATTTCCCACCTTGTTAAGTTGATCCCCTTACTCTTGTATCCCTAGGATTGGGTATATTCAAGCTACTATTATAGGTATTGCTTAGCCATGCTTATAAATTTTGATGGTTGCCACAACATAATAATCCTCACTCTTTCAATTTGGCTACCTAAAGTGTTGTGCAAAGGGGGTTTCCTTTGTTGTATATGAGGATGAAAACTAAAAATGAATTATGCTAAGACTTGGACAACAAGTGGTGTGCATATGGTGGTAGTTGTGCACCGATAGGGGAAGTGTTTGCCTGAGTTGATTAAGGACCGAACTATGTGTCATCAACTAAGAATCATGGTGCAACCGCATGCGTTATTTATGGTGTGACCTTAGTTATGAAGTTGTTCATTGTTCTTTCTTGCATTGGGAGGTTGCAGTAGTAGGAGCAAGTCCTATGAGACTGCTTGTAGGTGCTACCCATGTATAGGCGTCTAAGCGTATCCAATACAACAGTTTAAGTGCCTCGTTGAGTGGACAGGTTTGTTCATCTCACGATGCTAGGACCAGCGAGGGCCCCTTGGACTAGCGGCACTGGGGTTTCTCCTAGTGTAGATAAACACTTGCTGGACTCATGCAAGGTTAGGCTTTGGGCAATGAAATAACTTCATCCTAAGCTAGTAGAAACGGGTACCGAATGGTATCGCGTGATATGGTTGACATGGTTACTAGCTCATGTCATGTGGGTAAAGTGCACAACCTTTGCAGAGTGTTAAAACTAATCGATTAGTCGTGCTCACGGTCATGAGCGGCTTGGTGAAATGATACTAGTATAGTGTTGGAGAATTGCAAGGGAAATGGTAAAATCGGGTATGGTGGCAAATGGTGTTTATCTTTCTTGGTCGGGATGGCCTAGAAGGAATTGCTTACTTGGTGCCATGGAGGGCACAAGTATGGTGTCACATGTGCTATTACTATCGTTTACATGTTGATTTATAAATTCTGCTACAACTTACTATTGTTTACTATTCTGAATCGAACTTTGCTTTATGTTGAAAATAAACCACAAATGCAGCCCTCTTTGATCCCATCTTGCATTAAGAAATATGTATTCCCAAGGTGTGGGTAGGTGTTTGCCAATACGTTTATGTATTGACCCACCTCGTGTGGATGCTCTTTTAGATTTTGACGCAGAGAGCGATATGCCTAGCAACGAGTACTCCGCATCCATTCCTGGGGATTTCAATGATGGATCTTTCTAGGGTGTTTCCTAGCCGGTTGCCTATGTGGTTATGATAGATGGGTGTACCGAGGAACTTTTGTGCTTTTGCTACTCTTTCCGCTGTGTTTGAACTCTTTTATTTGGTTGGTCGACCCTATATCTGATGTAAGACTCATGTATCGTTTAGTTATGAACCTTAATATATATTTATGTATGTGTATGTTGTATGGATGTGATGACAAGGTTGTGGACTAGTATGTTGTATGCTCCACGTATTCGGGAATTCCATCCCCGGGTGCCGACACACAGACTCCAGCCTGTAGAGCCAAGGCCCTCTTTGGCATCAATACCTCCAGACAAATTTTTAACAATACTAATCCAAAAGCTCCGAACCGCTTCGGAGGCCGAGGTCTGAAACTAGGGGCTCTAGTCTCCTCCGATGAGACATATACTTTACAATATTCATACAACACTTTACAATGTTACCCTTGTATAATCCTTTGTATATCATTGTTACAGACGGTTGTATAATCCTATTTATGATGTGCCTATAAATACCCTCCTCTTTACAAGAGTAGAGGGCATCGGATACTTGTTATTCACATCTCATATAATTCATTGGATGTATGATTATTATTCAATATTTGGAGACCTAAACCAGACTTAAACACCTTGCATAAACACAAGCCCTTCGAGGATAGTTGAACTTGTCACGTAATTATTAATTACGTCAACAAAATGTATCACATATATATTACAATGCCAAATTCATGTGAGGTGGTTGCTAGATACGAGCTGAGTATACGAATTAAGTCACAGTACAAAAATCCATATATAGTTCATCATATAGCGGCACTGAGCAAGCATAGCCGACTCAAATTAAAAAACAAAAAGAAGTCATATACATTAACCAAAACATGAGAAGAGCATGAACAAAAACCATGTGTATGATCTTGGCCAAACAAACTGATATGGTGATTCCATGTTTTTTGGCTTTATTAAAACCATCATAAGTAAATTAAGCAATATGCCACAACTAGTACAAATCACTTTTGAAATATTCTGGCTAGGAACATAGCTTGAGCTCAAGGTCTAGTTCTTTTGGATCATTGGAGTTCTTCTTACTGGTCAACTGATCCACTGATTGCTTGTGGCCTTCCTTATCATCATCACTCTCCAAATTAATATACTTCACTCCCTACGATCAATATATTGAGTACAAAAATTGTTAACAAATATACACAAAACTTTCACAAATATTTCATGTTAGCTGGCTACATCCCCACTAAGAACAATGAATGAGAAGATTTAAATTTGTACGTACCTGATTAGGGATGGCAATTGGGTCTGACGGGTATGGATAGCGGTTACCCATACCCATACCCATTAACCCGACGAATAAAAATATGTGCCCATACCCATCAACCGTGGGCGTCGTATACCCGTGGGTATACCCGTTTACCCATGAGTGAGGAATGTAATAGACTAGTCATGGTTCACGACAAAGAGGAAGATGCTGGTGTAGGACGGTGCATAGACCGGCGAGGGCTACCTCAATGTGGCGCGTGGGTCAGTAAGAGCTGGCTCAGGGCAGCACATGGTGACATCGACATGTGGGTCGGTGAGGGGCAGCATCGGCACGCGTGGTGGTGACGGCGCGGTGTTGGCACATGGGTTGGTGAGGAGGTGGCATCAGCATGTGGGTCGATGAGGGCTAGCATGAGGGCATAAGGCTAGGTGCCGACAGTGGGCACAAAGAGGGGTGCCAGTTTGGGGGACGCGGAGGTCACCACCGCGGGGTGCACAAAGGTTGTTGGCATGGGTCACACAAAGGAGATGGGACCTGTGGTGGAATGGATTGGAGAATGCGAGTGGAGGGGGAGGAAATAGAAGAAGGGGCTAGTGGCCTAGTGCGGGCTAGCGGTTGGGAGGGGAGGCGTGGGAGGGGAAAAGTAGGAGTTGGGGTTTAGTTTTTTATAAGTAGGATAATCGGTTAAACGATTAAAGCGGGTATGGGTAGTCAATACTCATACTCGTACCCGTTTATCCATCGGGTATGAAATAGGAAACAATCTCGATCCTAATAGGGTTTTACCCATAGGTAAATGGGTAAATGGTCACGATTGTCATCCCTATACTTGATGGTGAGGAGGTTCTTCAGGCAGCTTCACTTCATCTGTATGCAGCTTCACATTTTTTGGATTGGGATGAGATGTCGTTTCAAAGGCTCCAAGGGCAAGGGGCCTGCATATTACACATATAACATTTGTTAGACTATAAATCTTTGATTACAAGTTGAATGGAAAGTTAAAAATCATGTAAAGAGACCCAATGATAGTAGCCTAAAATTGCCCATAGCTCATGTCTCCTTTCACTACTCTATTGCCCCTACAGTTGTGCTGAACAAAGCAATATAAAATAAAATGGAACTTGACCACATTAACTAGGAAATGCATATCTCTGCTCACGTTTGGCTCCTTAGAGGCCGCTCAACCAATGCTATAGATTATGCAGCAAGCATAAGCAACATAGAGCATGAGCGAACCAAGAAGCGGGTGTGCACGAGAACAATACGAAGACCATTTGTCACTGAGAGAGTTAGTTTAGCACTGGAAGCTAGGGCTTACCAACGATGTTGTGAGACAGCGCTCTGAGTGAGTTCACCAGAGGGCGTCGACCGAGATCGCCTGAGAAGAACAACGGTGGTGGCAAAGGTAGGGTTGGGGTTTTCACCACTGGGAGGAGTCGATGATGACGAGGAAGACATCGTTATGCTTTGACGTGGATGACTCCCTTTACTTGGACCATGTTAGGTTGGGCCCAATAAGGCCTAGCAGGGTGTGTGGGGATTGAGGTATTTCTAAGTTGATATTTTGAGGGACGCTTAAAGATATTTGTATCTTTTACATTACCATTTTTAGAAAAAAGGAGAAATCTACCAAGACTTATTTGCATGATTTTTTTCAATAGAATGAAAAAATGAATTGTATATTTTCTCTCATGATACATTTTCTCATAAATGAACTATACATTTTCTCATAAATGAACTATACATTTTCTCCCATGAAGTAAATGTAATAAACATTTTTCTCTAGGAAAAGAATGTATTATATATATTTTATCCCAAGAAGTAAATGGAATAAACATTTTTCTCAAGGAAAAGAATGTATTATATATTTTATCCCAAGAAGTAAATGGCTTATACATTTCCCCCGAGGAAGTAAATGGATTATACATTTTCTCCCATGAAGTAAATGGAATATACATTTTCTCTAGGAAAAGAATGGATTATATACTTTTCTCTAGAGTGTAAATGGATTATACATTTTCTCCATGAAGTAAATGGTCTATACATTTTCCCCGAGGAAATAAATATATTATACATTTTTCTCATAGGAAGTATTTGTATTATACATTTTTATCTAGGAGAAGAATGGATTACACATTTTTCTATTAGAAAGTAAATGGATTATACATTTTTCTCATAGCAAGTAAATGGATTATAATGTTTTTGCAAGAAAAATGGATTATACATTTTTATCTAGGAAAAATGGACTTTGCACTTTTCTGTTAGAAAGTGAATGGATTGTACATTTCTACTAGGAAGTCAATCATACATTTTCTTCCAGGAAGTAAATGGATTATACATTTTCTCAGAGAAAGTAAATGACTAATACATTTTCTTGAGGAAGTAAATGGATTATACACTTTTCTCGTATAATGTAAATGGATTATACATTTTCTCATAGAAATTAAATGGACCATACATTTTCTCATAGACAATAAACGGATTATACATTTTTCGTGAGTAAGTAAATGGATTATAAATTTTCTTCCAAAAATTTAATGGATTGTACATTTTCTCCCATAATGTTAATAAATTATACATTGTTCTTGAATAAGTAAATGGATTATACATTTTCACCCATAAGTAAATGGATTATACATTTTTCTCCCATGAAGTAAATGAAATAAATATTTTTCTCGACGAAAAGAATGGATTATACATTTTATCCCAAGTAGTAAATGGATTATACATTTTCTACAATTAAGTAAATGGAATATACATTTTCTCTAGGAAAATAATGTATTATATATTTTTTCTCTAGACTGTAAAAGGATTATACATTTTCCCCAAGGAAGTAAATGTATTATAGATTTTTCTCATAGGAAGTATTTGTAATATACATTTTTCCCTAGAAGAATGGATTATACATTTTTCTATTAGAAAGTAAATGGATTATACATTTTTCTATTAGAAAGTAAATGGATTATACAATTTTTTCATAGGAAGTAAATGGATTATAATTTTTTCTGCAAGAAAAGAATGGATTATACATTTTTATCTCAGAAAAATAGATTTTACATTTTTTTGTTATAAAGTAAATGGATTATACATTTCTACTAGGAAGTCAATAGATCATACATTTTCTTCGAGGAAGTAAATGGATTATACATTTTCTTTGAGAAAGTAAATGGCTAATACATTTTCTTGAGGAAGTAAATGGATTATTTATTTTTCTCGTATAATATAAATGGACTATACATTTTCTCATAGGAAGTAAATGGATTGTACATTTTCTCCCATAAAGTAAATAAATTACACGTTTTCCCGAAGAAGTTAATGGATTATACATTTTCCGATGGTAGTAAATATATTATACATTTTCTCCTGGTAAGTAAATGTATTATACATTTTCTCAAGGAAGTAAATGAATTATATTTTTCTGCCGGAAAGTAAATAGATTATACATATTCTCTCGGAAGTAAATAAATTATACATTTTTTATCAAAAAATAAATAGATTATACATTTTCTAGTAGGTATTAAATGGATTGTATTTTTTCTTTAGGAAGTAAATGGATTGTATATTTTTTGTCAGCGAGTAAATGGATTATACATTTTTTCTAGGAAAACAATGTATTGTACATTTTTTATTTAGGAAGTAAAATGATTTCACATTCTTTTGTGAGGAAGTAAATGAATTATACATTTTCTTCCAAGAAGTAAATGAATTATACATTTATGTCCTATATTGTAAATGGATTATATATTTTCTAACAGAAAGTAAATGGTTTATACATTTTATCTTAGAAAGTAAATGGATTATACATTTTCTCCTAGGAAGTAAATGGACTGTACATATTTCTCCATGAAAAATATGAATTGTACATTTTTCTCTTGGAAGTAAATGGATTATACATTTTATCCTAGGAAGTAAATGGATTATACATTTTATCCTAGGAAGTAAATGGATTATACATTTTCTCCTAAGAAGTAAATGTATTGTACATTTTTCTCCATGAAAAATATGGATTGTACATTTTTCTCTTGGAAGTAAATGGATTTTATATTTTTTGTGAGAAAGTAAATGGATTATATATTTCTTCGAGGAATTAAATGGATTATACATTTTCCTAGGGAATTAAAATGGATTATACATTTTTCTCCTATGATGTAAATGGATTATACATTTTCCTACAGAAAGTAAATGGGTTATACATTTTTTCCGAGGAAGTAAATGTACTATACATTTTCTCTAAGGACGTAAATGGATTGTACATTTTCTCTCATAAATTAAATATATTATACATTTTCCTGAATAAGTAAATGGATTATACATTTTCTCCCTAGAAATAAATGGCTTATACATTTCCCCAAGGAAATAAATGGATTATACATTTTCTCATGGGAAGTAAATGTATTATACTTTTTCTAGGAAGGAAATATATTATACATTTTTCTAACAAAAAGTAAAATGATTATAAATTTTTCTCATAGGAAATAAATGGATTTTACATTTTCTCTAAGGAAGTAAATGGATTATATATTTCCTCCATGATGTAAATGGATTATACATTATTTTGATGAAGTAAACGGATTATACATTTTGTCTTAAGAAGTAAATGGATTATACATTTTCTCCCCTGAAATAGTTGGCATATACATTTTTCGATAGGAAAAGAATAGATTGTAGTTTTTCTAGAAAGTAAATGGTTTATACATTTTTTTTGTTAGATGGAAAATGGATTATACATTTTTCTAATTGGAAGTAAATAGACTATACATTTTTCTTATTTGAAGTAAATGGATTATACATTTTTCTCTATAAATTAAATGAATTGTACATTTTTCTATTAGCAAGTAAATGGATTATATATATTTCTCTTGGAAAATAATGGATTGTACATTTTTCTCTTGGAAAATATTGGATTATACATATTTATCTATAAAGTAAATGAATTATACATTTTCTGTCAGAAAGTAAATGGATTATACATTTTTCTCTTAGAAAGTATATAGCAAAAAATGTGTGATTAAAATAATAAAATGAGTAGATTATTATAAACAAACCGCTAGATTGCTTAGGCTAGAAACGAGATGATGTTAGTCTCAATTAGTTTTGCAATCTCGATATTAGTCTTGGCTTTGGCTCGAGCTAGGCCGAGCCAGGAGCCACTGTGGTCACTAGACGGCAGACGTGCACGGAGAGGCAACAACACAGGTGGGGAGATGGAGAGACGACAGTGATGTGGTGAAGGAGACGAAGAGGTGGTGGCGCGGATGAGATTGAGGTTGCAGCAGCATCGGCGAAGGAGACGGAGAAGCGTAGGGACGTGGGCAGGGGCGGAGCCAAATATAGTGAAGGGGGGTTCCAGGTTCAAAAAAATTTAGTTATTTTTAGCATTTTTTATACTTTGTGTATCTTTGGGCTTAATATGGTGTACCGCTTAGATAGCGTGTAACTCCATTCCATTTTACATGTGTTTGGCTTGGAATTAGATAAAACGGAGCAGCTCCCAACAAAGAATATTCCTCATAGATTCGGAATCATCCGCTCCCAAAAAATCCATCGAACTGAGCGGCTCGCCTCCCACACTCGTGACTCCGAAATCATTGTATTTTGTGTCTGATTTCCGCTCTTGAACCAAAAAAAGGATTGAACCGCTATGTTCTATCAAATTCTAGAACCAAACAAAAAATAGAGTGGCTTTGTTCTTGCTTCTAAAAGCAAAGTGGAGCCATTCTATTCTCAGAATCTGGAATGGAACCATCTCATTCTATCAAATTACTAAACTAAATGTTACCTTAAAACGGTACACCATATTCAGTTTTTCTTTAGTCTGCCACTGAGTGTGTTGGGCAACGCTGGTGGCTACAATCCAATGCGTACGCATCATTCCTCACCTGCAAAGTCAGAACAAACTAGTGCCAAATTGTAGCCTATAAATAGCAAATAGTAGTGAAACAGAAAGACACAACGTTTTAAGGATAAGACTGTCTCCAACAACATATCCATTATGATACCTAAACTTAAAAATGGGTGTTCCATGTAGCTTTTTCTTATAAACTCTGAGTCCAACAGAGTAGGCAAACATGGTACCTATTTTGGGTGAGAGTCCAGGCGGAACCTAAAATAAGGTCTTCTTGCTTCTTTTCACGCACATCAAATCCCACCATGCATTCACGTTCTGCATTCTCTGTTGGACACATACACTTTTAGGTGCGAGACTCATTTCCTTCATTGCGACCCATATCGCACATAGGTACCTTATTTTAGGTCATATTGTTAGAGATAGTCTTAGCAGCCTTGACAGACCAACAGATCGCTATAAAAAACAAGGGAAAATGAGCAAATCCGTAGGTGGGAACCACCCCCTGATGACGTTCGGACTGCCTTTTGTAGTAGCGATCCACGCCGTTTGGTGTGAATCCAACGGTGTGGAGTCCTCAGACGCTTCGGAGGTGGGCTCTATTACGTACTGAGCCCGCTGCCAAGTTCCCCTCTGATACCTGTCGAATTAAAATATGACAATACGAAAGAGGTGACCCCCTGTGCAACCGCGCCGATTTCAAGGATCTCATTTCCTGTAGGTGACGTGTGAATAAAAAGTGTATTATCGCCTGCATCGATGCTGAATTTCATGTCAATTTTCGCCGTTTTATTTCCCATTTTTTACTGCGCTTAGGTTCTAGCTAGCACACAAAATCCACCCCATGTTTAAGAAGATAATAGATCATCTAGTTGCAGCAGTATCGAATTGATTCAGCGAATCACTACTAATTAATTAATCTCACACTTAGGAAAACACTGCTTAGATACAGCTAGTGACATGTAGCAAGCTGAACATTGTCTCTTCTTTTGCTTTTTTCGCTCTGTTGCAGTTGGTGTCAATACTCATACTCGTACTCGTTTAACCGTTGGGTATGAAATAGGAAACAAACTCGACCCTATAATAGGTTTTTACCCATAGGTAAATGGGTAAACGGACACAATTGTCATCCCTATACTTGATGGTGAGGTGGTTCTTTAGGAAGCTTCACTTCATCTGTATGTGGCTTCACATTTTTTGGATTGAGATTAGATGTTGCTTCAGAGGCTCCAAGGGCAAGGGGCCTGCAGATTACATATATAGCATTTGTTAGACTATAAATCTTTGATTACAAGTTGAATGGACAGTTAATTATCATGTAAATAGACCTGATGATAGTAGACTGAAATTGCCCATAGCTCATGTCTCCTTTCACTACTCTATCTAGGGATGAAATGGAGCGGAAAGTTTCCGTCCGTTCCGGGAAAAAACAGAAACAGAGAGGGTTATGTGGAAACGGATATGGAAAATCCTGGAGCGGAAACGAAAATGAAATTTTTTAGCGGAAACGGAAACGGAACAGTGATTTCCAATAGAAACAAATACGGAAACATAATATTCTGCATAACAGAAACGAAAAGTTTCTGTTTTCACAGTTATTTACTACATTATATAGACAATTAGCTTTTACTTTTTCACATTATATAAAATTTAAACTATATTCTATTCATAAAATAGTAAATAATTTAATTTAAATTATTATATAATTATTTTATAAAAATAAATAATATATATTCATTACAACTAAAATAAAACTTGTTTTTACTTTATTATATGTATTTATCATTTATTAATATGTGTGTAAATTGAACCTAGTTATTTGTTTATCATTTATTAATATGTGTGTATATTTTCTCTCATGATACATTTTCTCATAAATGAACTATACATTTTCTTCCCGGAAGTAAATGGGCCATACATTTTTCTAAGGAAGTTTATGGATTATACATTTTTCCTAGGGAAGTAAATGGATTATAAATTTTTCTTGAGGAAGTAAATGGATTATACATTTTTCGAGGAAGTAAATGGCTTATACATTTTATTGAGTAAGTAAATATATAATACATTTTATCCTCGTAAATAAATGGATTATACATTTAATCCTTGGAAGTAAATGGATTATACATTTTTCCTAAGGAAGTAAATATATTATACATTTTCCCAAGGAAGTAAATGGATTATACAATTTTCTTTAGGAAGTAAATCGATTATATATTTTCCCCAGGGAAGTAAATGGATTATACTTTTATTACCAGAAAGTAAATGGATTATACATTTTCTCTTAGGAAGTTAACAGATTATACATTTTCCCCAAGAAAGTAAATGGATTATACATTTTCTCACGGAAATAAATGGATTATACATTTTCTCCTAGGAAGTAAATGGATTATAAATTTTCTCCCATGAAGTATATAGCTAATACATTTTCCTGAAGAAGTAAATGGATTATAGAGTTTTCTCGTATAATATAAAGTGATTATACATTTTCTCATAGAAAGTAAATGGATCATACATTTTCTCATAGATAATAAATGGATTATACATTTTTCGTGAGGAAGTAAATGGATTATACATTTTCTTCCAAAAGTAAATGGATTTTACATTTTCTCCCATAAGTAAATGGATTATAAATTTTTCTCCCATTAAGTAAATGGAATAAATATTTTTCTCTAGGATAAGAATAGATTATACATTTTATCCCAAGAAGTAAGTGGCTTATACATTTCCCCGAGGAAGTAAATGGATTATACATTTTCTCCCTTGAAGTAAACGGAATATACATTTTCTCTAGGAAAAGAATGGATTATATATTTTTCTCTAGAGTGTAAATGGATTATACATTTTCTCCATGGAGTAAATGGTCTATACATTTTCTTCGAGGAAGTAAATGTATTATACATTTTGTCTCATAGTAAGTATTTGTATTATACATTTTTCTCTAGGAGAAAATGAATTATACATTTTTCTATCAGAAAGTAAATGGATTATAAATTTTTCTCATAGGAAATAAATGGATTATAAATATTTCTGCAAGAAAAGAATGGTTATACATTTTTATCTAGGAAAAATGGATTTTACATTTTTCTGTTAGAAAGTAAATGGATTATACATTTTTACTAGGAAGTCAATAGATCATACATTTTCTTCCAGGAAGTAAATGGATTATACATTTTCTCTAAGAAAGTAAATGGCTAATACATTTTCCTGAGGAAGTAAATGTATTATACACTTTTCTTGTATAATGTAAATGGATCATACATTTTTAAATAGAAAGTAAATGGATCATACATTTTCTCATAGACAATAAATGGATTATACATTTTTCGTGAGGAAGTAAATGGATTACATTTTCTTCCAAAAAGTAAATGTATTGTACATTTTCTCCCATAAAGTTAATAAATTATACATTGTTCTTGAATAAGTAAATGGATTATACATTTTCGTCCATAATTAAATGGATTATACATTTTCTCCCATGAAATAAACATTTTTCTCTAGGAAAAGAATGGATTATACATTTTATCCCAAAATGTAAATGGCTTATACATTTCCCACGAGGAAGTAAATGGATTATACATTTTCTCCCATGAAGTAAATGAAATATACATTTTCTCTAGGAAAAGAATGAAGTATATATTTTTCTCTAGAGTGTAAATGGATTATACATTTTCTCCATGAAGTAAATGGTCTATACATTTTTCTCTAGGAGAAGATTGGATTATACATTTTTCTATTAGAAAGTAAATGGATTATGCATTTTTCTCATAGGAAGTAAATGGATTATACATTTTTCTCATAGGAAGTAAATGGATTATAAATTTTTCTGAAAGAAAAGAATATATTATACATTTTTATCTCAGAAAAATGGATTTTACATTTTTCTATTAGAAAGTAAATGGATTATATATTTCTACTAGGAAGTCAATAGATCACACATTTTCTTCCAGGAAGTCAATGGCTTATACATTTTCTCCGAGAAAGTAAACGGCTAATAAATTTTCTTGAGGAAGTAAAAGGATTATTTATTTTTCTCATATAATGTAAATGGATTATACATTTTCAAACGGAAAGTAAATAGATTATACATTTTTTCTGAGGAAATAAACGGATTACACATTTTCTCATATGAAGTAAATGGATGGTACATTTTCTCCCATAAAGTAAATAAATTATACATTTTCCCAAAGAAGTTAATGGATTATACATTTTCCCAAGGTAGGAAACATATTATACATTTTCTCCTCATAAGTAAATGTATTATACATTTTCTCCTAAGAAATAAATGGCTTATACATTTTCTCAAGGAAGTAAATGTATTATAAATTTTTCTCTCAGAAAGTAAATGAATTATACATATTCTCTCGGAAGTAAATAAATTATACATTTTTATATCAAAAAATAAATGGATTATACATTTTCTCGTAGGAAGTAAATGGATTGTATTTTTCTCTAGGAAGTAAATGGATTGTACATTTTTTGTCAGTGAGTAAATGGATTATACATACATTTTCCCCGATGAAGTAATGGATTATGCATTTTCTCCAAGGAAGTAAATGGATGGCATATTTTCTCCCAAGAATTAAATGGATTATACATTTTCTCCCGGGAAGTAAATGGAGTATACATTTTCTAGGAAAAGAATGCCTTTAGGAAGTAAAATTATTTTACATTTTTCTGTGAGGAAGTAAATGGATTATACATTTTCTTTCAAGAAGTAAATGGATTATACATTTTCTTTCAAGAAGTAAATGGATTATACATTTTCTCTAAGGAAGTAAATGGCTAATACATTTTCCCGAGGAAGTAAATGAATTATACATTTTTTCCTATAATGTAAATGGATTATATATTTTCTAACAGAAAGTAAATGGTTTATACATTTTATCCTAGAAAGTAAATGGATTATACATACATTTTCCCCGATGAAGTAATGGATTATGCATTTTCTCCAAGGAAGTAAATGGATGACATATTTTCTCCCAAGAATTAAATGGATTATACATTTTCTCCCGGGAAGTAAATGGATTATACATTTTTCTAGGAAAAGAATGCTTTAGGAAGTAAAATTATTTTACATTTTTCTGTGAGGAAGTAAATGGATTATACATTTTCTTTCAAGAAGTAAATGGATTATACATTTTCTTTCAAGAAGTAAATGGATTATACATTTTCTCTAAGGAAGTAAATGGCTAATACATTTTCCCGAGGAAGTAAATGAATTATACATTTTTGTCCTATAATGTAAATGGATTATATATTTTCTAACAGAAAGTAAATGGTTTATACATTTTATCCTAGAAAGTAAATGGATTATACATTTTCTCCTAGGAAGTAAATGGATTGTACATATTTCTCCATGAAAAATATGAATTGTACATTTTTCTCTTGGAAGTAAATGGATTTTACAGTTTTGTGAGAAAGTAAATGGATTATATATTTATCCTAGGAAGTAAATGGATTATACATTTTCCTAGGGAATTAAATGGATTATACATTTTCTCCTATGATGTAATTGGATTATACATTTTCTCACAGAAAGTAAATGGATTATACATTTTTTCCGAGGAAATAAATGTAATATACATTTTCTATAAGGACGTAAATGGATTGTACATTTTCTCCCGTAAAGTAAATAAATTATACATTTTCCTGAATAAGTAAATGGATTATACATTTTCTCATTGTAAGTAAATGGAATATACATTTTCTCCCAAGAAATAAATGGCTTATACATTTCCCCAAGGAAGTAAATGGATTATACATTTTTCTCGTGGGAAGTATATGGATTATACATTTTTCTCTAGCAAGGAAATAAATTATACATTTTTCTATCAAAAAGTAAAATGATTATAAAATTTTCTCATAGGAAATAAATGGGTTATAAATTTTCTCTAAGGAAGTAAATGGATTATATATTTTCTCCATGATGTAAATGGATTATACATTATTTTGATGAAGTAACTGGATTATGCATTTTTTCCCACGAAGTAAATGGAATATAAATCTCCTACTCCTAAAAAGAGGAGTTGGTGGTGATGGTGAGTCCTACGCACGGACGCACCAACCACCTCACTCTCCGCAGTCCGCCCTGCCTCCACCAGCTCTTGCACTGTTCTCCTCCTTCCCTCCCAGCTCCTTTCCTTCTTGGCCTCCTCCCTGCCCTCTACACGCCACTGCCATGCGCCCCTCCTAATCCTAACCCCGGTGTCGCTCCGCCCCCTCCTTTCCTCACGGCGCCACCCCTCCGCCCTCTCTCCTTCACACTTTCCCTGTCGGTGGTATCCTGAGGAAGCAGAAGTGCTAGGGTTGTCCGTAATCGGCGCCGCTCCTCGTCGTCCCACCGACGGACCGACGCGTGCGTCGTAGAGGAAGAGGCGGCGGTTTACGATGGAGGGCTGGAGGATCTATGAGTGAAGCTCATGGGCCACCTCAAGGACACCGCTGACCGCTCCCGCTTGCCTCAACCGAAGTCCTAGCCTCAGTCGCCGGAGCCTTGCCTCAACCGAAGTCCTAGCCTCGGTCGCTGACTCGCTGGAGCCCGTGGTTCGGCCAGCACCGCTTCCACCGCCGCCTCCGCCGCAGGATGTTGCCCCGGCTATCACAGCCAGGCCGTGGAACCTTCGAGAAAGGAAGCGCCATTCCTCGGCCCACGGGAGCACGCCGGCGTCGCCCATGACGCCGTGAGCGAGGGAAGCACTAAGCAGAGACTGCCCGATGCGGCAAGCGCACTGTTCTCCGTGGCTCTCGCATCAGACGAGATAATTTTGAGCTTTGCTTCTTTGTTCCGTGTTTTCTTCTTGCATTCAGAAGCAGGGGAGGGGGCTTCTGCTCGGCTCGGTGCGTGAGGACCGCAGCACCGTCGGTTCCGGCGCCGGTATGGCTGCATTTCGTATGGGCGCAAGGGCGGTGGAAGGGGGGAGGTTCCAAGCGAACAGCGGCGGCATGGCGTCCTCGCGCCTCCAGGCACCGTCGAAGAACCCATCGAACCGGGAGGAGGTGGCGCTCCGGGGGAAGCTGAGGAGCAACCATTTAGCCGCCGCGGTGAAGCTCAGGCGGCGGGCTGGCCCCATGCCACTCTGGCGCGTCATCGTCTTCGTCTCCGTCGCATTGAACGTCGCCACCCTCGCCCTCCTCCTCTACCACTACGCTCCTCCTCCTCCTCACCACCACCACCAACACAGCAGACTCACTGCCAGCAACGAGGGGAGCCTCGCGGTCGCCGCACGGCGAGAGGACAGGACGACGATGGCGTCGTCGACCGGAAAGCCGACAGTGACGCCGGACTCCGTGATCAACCTGGACCAGTGAGCCGATCTTCCCTCTTGTTACTTTCTTGCTGTTCATCCATCCATCCACTACAAAAATGAAAAGGAAAAAAACTGCAACTTGCCAATTATTATGAACTAATACTGGTGCTTGCCTTATCTAGATCAGATGGTTGGATTATAACTGTATACCAATTCTCCTATATGTATTGTCCTGTTCCTCTCAGATATATGCTTTTTCGTGATGCTCTTTTTTACGAATAGAAAAAGGCCTGATATGCATTTATTGTGCCAGTGAGAGACCCAGTTTATACTGGGCTAAAGTACAGGGATTAGCTCTGTAAAAGCTTGGCTGTTGAGCAATCAACATATTTAACATAGTTAAGTTCTTCAAAACTTTAGGAACAAAGGAACTTGCTGAAAGGTATACTACCTGTGAGAACACGAAGCCATTAAAGGTGGACAGTATGGAAGTTTATGCTGGTGCCAGCAAAGCTAAAATAAAAGCCAGCTCTGCAGCCGTGGAAGTGACACCACCACCGTGCACCGTTCTCCGTAGCTCTCGCATCGGACGAGATCGAGGAGGACATCTACGCCCATGATAACAAACCAACAAGTATTACACCACCCTTAATTATTTCAGCTTTAAATTCAATTGTAAGTTAGGAGAATTTAAACAATTTTATGCCATGTGAAATTAAATAGGTTTCAAATGGAGTTGTGTGCTAAATTTAGAATTGTATATGTAATTCCTTTTTTTGGCAGGGGGTAATGATGATTTTATAATCAAAGCAAAGTGGTTTGCTTAGATATCTCTCAGACGCAATATGCATAATACAAACTCCCACTAATAAAGTTATGTCTTATCTTATTGAACAATTCATATACAAGTTGGTCTCATCATTAGCACTAACTATTACATGTATCTACAATTCATACTGTAATTTTGTACATATATTTGTGAATAAATATTTAGCATGCTCTACATGTCTTCTTTTGTCTTTATTATTACACTCCAGTGAAGTTATAAGCACCTTATGCTGCTACCTGCTAATATTATTTCCCATCCCTTTAGTGGTGTAGCAGATATTTAGGTAGAAGATATTCAGTTGAAGTTTTAAAAAGAAAGATATATCATTTTCTTGTGAATTTATTCTCCGTAGAACTATAACTAATTTTTATAGACTATCAATTAATGTTTATATCTGTCATTTGAACTTATCATGAGCAAGTACGGTTGTGAGAATGTGAATCTATCATGGCATATGAAAGTATTGTAAAATACTTCCAAGGTTGTATTTATAGTGCATTTTGTTGATATTTGTCATTCAATTTATTTATTTACCCATAGAATGAATTATTAAATATGTTTTTACTATTCAAATTATGTTTTAATCCGTAGCAACGCACGGGCATTCAGCTAGTAAATTTTCAAAAATGTTAGTTATTATTAGCAATTTTTTACACTTTATGTATCTCTGGGCCTAACATGGTGTACCGCTTAGGTAGCGTGTGACTCCATTTCATTTTACATATGTTTGGCTAGAATTAGATAGAACATGGCGGCTTCCAAAAAAGAATATTCCTCATAGATCTAGAATCATCGCTCCTAAAAAACCCATCGAACTAAGCGGCTCGCCTCCCATGCCTATAATTCCGAAATCATTGTATTTTGTGTCTGATTTCCGCTCTTGAACTAAATAAGGGATATAACCGTTTTGTTCTATCAAATTCTAGAACCAAAAAAACAGAGTGACTTTGTTCTTGCTTTCAAACACATAGAACGGGGCCATTCCATTTTTAAAATCTAGAACGGAGTCATTCCATTCTTTCAAAGTTGAATGAAACGATTACTTAAAGTAAAAAGTAAAGTATACACTATATTCAGTTTTTCTCTAGTCCGACCTGAACGTTAGTGTGTGCTGGGCAACGCTGGTGGCTACAATCCAATTTCGTACGCGTCATTCCTCGCATGCAAAGTCGGAACAAACTAGTGCCTAATTGTAGCCCATAAATTGCAAACAGTAGCGACACAGAAAAGCACAACGTTTTTTTACTGCACTTGGGTTCTAGCTAGCACACAAAATCCAGCACATGTTTAAGAAGATAATAGATTATCTAGTTGCATATCGAATTGCTTCAGCAAATCACTAGTCACTACTAATTAATTAATCTCACACTTAGGAAAACACTGCTTAGATACAGCTAGTGACATGTAGCAAGCTGAACATTGTCTCTTCTTTTGCTTTTTTTTTCGCTCTGTTGCAGTTGGTGTCAGCGACTCAGCATCTCCTCCGGCGCTTCATGGTCTGGCCGCCTCCACCGCCGGCGGCGGCGAAGCAACGGAAGGGGTTCTCCGGGGAGGAGATGTCCGGCACGAACACAGCGGAGGCGTCGGCTGCGGCTACGGCGCCGTACCGTGGGTCCCCCTGCCAGTGGAGGCCGGACGCCGTGGGCGGGGAGGGGAGCTCCGGCGCTGCCCAGTGGACGTCCGGCACCTGTCCGAACAAGTCCTGTGCGGCGGCGGCGGCGGACGACGACGACGACCTGCCGTTCGGCGAGCCGTCGGTGCTCCCGAGCATCGCGCTGTCCGCCTGCCAACGTTACAGATTGAGTGAAGTTACTACAGATTGAAGCCGTGTGTGTTTTCTGATCAGAAACATGTCACTTGTCCACTGCTTTGCTCGATCATAGAGTTTAGTGTCACTTTCAATTTAAACTCTGCAAGCTGGTGATAAACCACAACTTACTAGTAGTCGTCTAGAAGATGAGTATGTTTCAGAATTCAGAATACACGAATCATTTGCAAGTAATTACTCCTACCTATTGGTGTCTCAGACTCAACTACGTAGCATAAGCTGTGTGTGTGGGTGTGACAAGAGACTTGCTCAAATATCTATGGTCACTGCTCAGCTCAGCATGAGGTAATTATTAGCTCATAAAAATCGATTTTTTAGTAGTAGTAGTTCAGCAAAATATGAAAAAACTGTGAGATTTTTGCTCAGTGTGAAAGCCTGAAAGGAAAAATGACACTGACCTTGGACGTGCCGTTCTCAGCGAAGCCGAATCCGGCGTTCAACTCGGCGAAGCCGAAGAACTCGTCTAGCGGCCAGTCCAGCGCGCCACCGGTGACGCCGGCCAGGCCGCCGAAAACCGCCGTGTTCCGCTTTGGTGGGGCCTTTGTCACCGCCGGATCCGCCTGCCTCGACACCGACGAGCTGAACTGCTCGTTCACGACCGACCAGTCGGGTAGGTTCCCGGTGATGCCGACGTCTGGGCCGCCGGCCGCCCAGTCGATGACGTCGTCGTCGCTGTACAGCGCCGCGGGGCTGCCGTTCCTCGTGCACGGCTCTGGCTCTGGCTCCGGCTGCACGGGAGCTGCCGACGGGGCGTTCTGCGGCTCTGGTTCTGGCTCCGCCTCCGGCTGCTGGTCACTGGGCTGGAGGCCTACCTGGACTCCTGTGAGGAGGAACCTCCGGTGCTCGGAGACGAAGGAGTTGGCGGTATGCACTGCGACGTCGCAGCTCCGGCAGAGCAGCGCGCGGTCCTCGACGCAGAAGAAGTAGGCGTGGCTCTCCTGTATTCAATCAACCAGAATCAGAACAAGAAAAGATCACTGTCGTCAGGAGTGACATGCACCGATGGACGTACCTGGCATATGTCGCACTTCGGGGGCGAGGAGGCGGCGGCTGAGGAGGCGGAAGATGTGAGGAGGGGCAAGCGGTGGTGCTTGCCGGCGAGGCGGTTCGCCGCGTGCACGTCGCGGTCGCAACGCGCGCAGAGCGCGGCGTCGTCGGCGCAGCAGAGCACGCGCGCTTCCGCCGCCTCGCACGCGGAGCAGAGCACCTTCATCGATCGATGATCTATCCGCACAAGGCTACTACACTACTACAGTCATGCCCCCGCGCTCTCCGTCGCAGGCTGTCTCCACCTCGTCCCGGCGGCGGCGGCGCTTACGCGGAGGAAGAATATAGGGGACGGGATGGCGCCAGCTACGGAATGGATAGGAGATGGAGAGAGACGGGTTTTGTCGGGGAGGTTGGTGGCGCGTGCGGGTGCGGGTGCGGGTGCGGGGGGTGGGAGTTGTGGTGAGGGACGAGTGCGTGAGACCGTGGGAGCGACGCGGACGACGAGATATTATCCCCCGGGGTCGACGACGACGCGGGCCACGAGAAGGGAAAGGGGAAAGGAAGACGACTAGACGTGGCCGCGTGGGACTGGGGACGATATGATCGAGGCGGAGAAGGCATTGTAGTGGTCCAGTGGACTTCACTAGCTTCAGTCCACGGCGGCCACCGCCCTACTCTACTTGTCCCCGCCGCCTACCGAGCTGCTTGCTTTGGGCTTTATTTGGAGTACCAACTCAAAAGGATTTGGGTTTTCATTTCAAACAAACCTGAAGTACTACTCCCCTCCGGAACACAAAAACAAGTTGTTTTAGGTTTGTATAAAGTGTCTTAAAACAAATCGTTTTGCATTTTATTATGCATTTTGGACAACTATACCCCTTAAATAGTACTACTTTTTTCTTGTTTTTCGTGCTATGTTTACTCCTGCACTATATTTAATAGGGGCAAACATGGAAAGTACACACTAATTAAGTACTCCTTGGTATGTGAAATCATGTACAAAACAACTTGTTTTTGTGTAAGCGCCACCGACTTATTAGCTTTATTTTAGCTTTTTCTAAATTGCTCCTCTTGTCACGTGGGTTTTGTCCTGTGATAAATCATGAATCGATCGGTCCGTACTCTACACTCCCCACGTGATATTGCCGAGACAAGAGAGATATACCCGTCTTCAAAGTGGCCGTAATTTTGCATAGTTTCTTAGCATGCATGGGCGATGACACATACCCCCGGAAATCCTAACCAACATGAAAAACGAAAGACCCAGTAAATTCATTCAAGTATCAAGACATATTCAACTGTTGGTCCTCCGATCAATCCAGAAACTATGTGTGATGACCCAGCCGGATATCTCCAAATCTCGTCGTGCTTTATGTTACTCTCTATCGGAATATATGTGCTGCTGACCGATCGTAGTTTACCGTGCATGTACGTACATACCGTGTTTACTAGCTAGTGCACGAATGCATGCATGCTTGAATTGTATGCACAACCCAGTTTAATTTCAAATATAAATTAATGATTGGGTTATAGATCATTATATTATATATAGAAATGCATACTTGCATTGTCGCTAGATGCTAATTCGATTCGTTTACCATAAAATGCCCATAGCCCCGGGCAATATAATTAAAAGCATGACTAAAATTTTTACCACTTCCGATCGAGATCTTTTTGATATTTTTTAGCCACGTCATCAACTAACACGTACGCACCGTATTCAATCGAAACGAGAGTTACGTACGTACCCTGACTACCCTCCAAGAAAAATACAGCCATGCTGAGAGAGAGATCATCACGTGGTTCGGACAGCAGGCCAAGGTAAACTGACAGCGATTTATATCGATCTATACATGATATGCATATATCTCGCCATGCGTGACCACACCAACTGCAACTGGTTATCCAAAACTCGAGATAATAATTAATGGACGGTCCTTTCCTTTAAGTGCAGATTGACTTGCTCACAAAATATTGCAACCTAGCTCTTTCATATAATTATTTCTTCTCTTTCAGGCTTTCAGCTGTCACCTTCACAGTGCACGTTATTAGCTAGCTGGGCAATTCGCGCGCGGCTGTTCATGCACATACATCCACCCATCCTAGCTAGATATTTTTGTGTCACTTTTGAAAGTCCAATTTCCTTTACACAGGGGCACTATTTATCTTTTTTTAATAAATAAATAAATAAATAAATAAATAGGAGATGCATGCATATGCATTCATGGTTTGCAATTAAATTGGCACACAGATTTGGGTTGGACATATATATACATATATATATACATACATACATACACATGCATACACACATGTAGGGGTGAAAGTGGTTCGGATAGTTTCCGACCGTATTCGGAAAAATGGATTCGGATTTGGATATTTTTTTCGGATACGGAAACGAATATGATCTGCCTGATATCTGTCGGATTCGGATACGGATTCGGATAATCCAGATAGTTCTTATCTAGATATCCAGCCCATTAAAAATGTAGGCCCAGTGACCACACTTCTAAAGCCCATAGGTCATGCTTGCACAAGTGTTGACAGCCCATGAGGAGATTAGAAATTAAAAAAAATTAAAAAAACGTTTAAAAAAATAAAGAATATTTTTTAAAAATATATATATTTATATAAATGGGACAATTTCTATAATTTTAAATAGAGAAAAAATTAAACCGATAAAATAAAAAATATTTTTTTAGTTCTTTCAATTTAAATTTTAGAAACATAATGAATTAACTAAAAATAGCAAATTGACATATAACAATATCGAATTTTTTCATAAAATAATATATATTGTATTTTAATTATAGAAAAAGTTTAAACAAAAAATTAACTATTAATTTGTTTTTAAACCTAACACATCCCTTCTTAACATTCTAATTTGTTACGTACTCTCAAATCTCCATCTTTCTTAACACCATACATGAAAACTTTGTCAAAATAATTTTAAATTTTTATCACAACATCTATGTATCATATGATGATACCATGAGACATATCGTATTTTTTTAGACTTTATTTGAATTTTTTAGAATTAAAATTTCATTAAGCTCTATGTTGTCCATCGAGTGTCGTAACATTTTTTTAAAACATATGTAGTTCAAATTTTTGGTTCATTATTTCATGCACTTGTAGTTCAAATTTGATAAATTTCAATATAAATCAAAGAAACATACGTAATGAATTAAAAATAGCAAACTTATGCATAAAAATATGAAATTTTTTTATGAGATTATATATGTTGTATTTTGATATTAGAAAAAAATTCAACTTTAAACGAACATTTATATTTCAAATTTATAATTTTAAACTTTATCTCTCTCACTCCAAAAATAAGTAAATAGTCAACTTTGACTAAAACCCTATCAACCCTAATTTTTCTTTCTTTCTCTAGGTCTCTCCTACTCCTGCCACCTCTCTCTCCCCGTTCGTGATGATTTATGTGATGTTAACTATTATTTATCATTAGTGTATTGTGATCGTGAATAAATAAATACATTATTGATATTCGGTAAGTATTCATAACCGTATTCGTATTCGATTCGTATCCGCTCCGTATTCGTATTTGATGATATCCGACTACGTATCCGTATCCGGATTATCCGAATCCGAATTCGAATCCGAAAAAATATATGAAAAAGGATATGATATTAATGATATATGTCCGTATCTGATCCGTTTTCACCCCTACATACATACATGTATTCCACGTACGTGTATTATTACTTACAAGTGATTATTACTTACACGCGAAGTGGGTAAGATGCACGTACGTGTATTCCACGTGAAAATTTATGTGACGACTTATGAAATTAAATTAAATTGGTACTCAAAATTTCGTGTGACAAAATGTATATATACATTGTGAAATTAAATAAAACTGGTATTAAAAATACGATATATTTTGAAAAAATATATATCAATTATAGCATTTTTCATATCCACAAAGATTTTATTTTTAGAATTTAAAACTGTCTTGTAAAATTTAATTTTTAATTTATTCCTTTTGATTAATATATGCATGCATAATTAATAATCTCTGGTTTAATTTATCAAGTGATACCATACAGTTAGCTTGTCAAGAAATTAAATTTAAAATGATTAGTAAGGGGCTATTAAACTTTTGTGTGAAGGGGTGTTTGTCTTAGTCCACACGCAAAATGCTTTTAAAAGTATTGTAAATCAACTATAATCTGTGTATAATTTGTACACGATAATATAAAAGGAAGAGTAATGTACTCCAGGGTCAAGAGAAGTAATGTTACAGGCACTACGGGAGAACAACACTCCGTCGAGTACTTCCGTCGAGTACTTTCAGAAACACTCAACGAAACCAAAAAAACATTCAACAAATCCACGGTGACTTGGCGAAAAAAATAACTTGGGTATGCTCACGACAGTTTTGCCGAGTGCCCAAATAAAAAAATAAAAAATTTATCTAGCATGAGGTGGATCTGTTTCCAAATGCACATTTGGTCGAGAATGTGAATCATCACGGTAGGGAGTGGTCGAGCAAGGTGTGGTGCGATGCAGTGCACTAGGCAGGGCATGCCATGGCACGGTGCAACCAGCGAACGAATGGGGCACCAGCGCATGGCGCGGCCGCGAGTAGGTGCAGCACGACCGACGAATGGGGCGCCACGGGACACCGACGCATGTTGCGGTGAGGAGGCATGGAAGATGGGGCGACGCGGCGAGGAGGCATGGTAGAGGGGATGACGGCAACGATCAGGACGGTGCGATGGAGGGAACTTAACGACGACAACAATGGGTACGGCGGTGACGATCGGTATGATGCAGTGGAGGGGACGACGGCGATGGTGGCGATAGTGCACAGTAGAGGGATCGATGACACGGTGGGTACGACGGCGTCCGTCGGCGCAACGCGCGGTTTAAAGTTTGTGGAGTGTTTTTCAAAAAACCACTTTACCAACTTATCTTTACGAGTGTGAAATAATACACTCGAAAAAAATTTAACACTCAATGAATTTGGGTTTTCTTGTAGTAAGAGGCTTTTATACATGCGTGTGTATATTGTGGGCGCGATATGTGTATTTATATAATATTATAATAAATATATATTAAAAAATAATTGTGCAAGCAATCGAACGATCTAGCTAGAGCCTGGAGGCACTGCACGGATGTTAGACGATGTACATAAAACGATCTGATAAGGATGGATGTGTCATGCATGCGTATGCATATATATATATATATAGATATCGGTATGTACAGATAATCGACCGCAATAATATTAGTTCACGGCACCCGGAAGAAGAATACAGATAGATCGATAAGTTACTTATATTGTCGTAGTAGAGGTTATTCGAATCCGACCCAAATCGATCGAACCACGAGTTATAGCTGTCGAGATGCATGCTGACGCGGCGATATATAGTATATATAGTTGGAATTCAATCGCTCGAATAAAACACTCAAAAATATATGAAAATAAATAGACACGTCTCAATCTTAATTTTCTTAAGAGAATTTAAGACCGGATAATATACTACTACTACTACTACTGTCGGTTGTATGTATCCGAGCTGAGTGTAAAAATAGATTTTTTTTAAAAAAAATCAAATCTATACGTCCGTTTGAAAAAATTGTAAAAGTAGGTACCGACTGGAGCTGATGTGGCATCCAGTTGGCACTTCAAGTGCCGACCGCATGCTATTTTTGAAAAAAATTCAAACGGATATACAAAATTGATTTTTTTTTAAAAAAAATATTAAAAATATGTATCGTTTTTGGTTCTTAAACATGGTTAAAAATATGTACTCAACTTGTTTCATCAACCGGCCGCTACAATCAGTGGCAATTGTTTTAATTTAACCAATTTTGTAGACTTGTAGTACTGTATAAATCTGTAAAACTCGACGATCAGAACATCGGTCGGTGAGGCTTCCAGATATGATCTTCCACACTACTCACTGGGTAGTACGTACTGTGGGAACGAGCTGAGCAATATGTGCGTATATAGGTATATTATACGTACGTGCGCTGTACACAAGCATCAGGGATGCACGTATATATACGTGTACACAACGCCGTTCTCTTCTCTTCTCGATCGACTGGGTACGGACTACGGACGAATATACATACCATAGTCCGTGACGAGAGGGCATCATCGTGATGTAGGTTGCTCGATCTATGGGCTAATATTGGGCTCGATCCGGTCGATGGAAAGAAGGCCGGCCGGCTTGCTAATAAATCTAGTCACGGTGCGTTGACCATGGGCCAGGACGCACACGATGCCTGCGACTTATATTTATTACCCAGACAAAAGAATCAACTGATCGTACTACTACTTTGCTAGCTAGCTATCTCTTCCGATAATCCGATCGTACTACACGTGTGTGCCCCCATGGACAAATAAATACACATGCAGCCGCGCTATTAGCTCTAGATGCTCTTTGGAAAATGTTTTTTTCGTACCAGCGAGGACTCACGCACGCACGTACGGTCGATCGCGCGCGCTCGTGCCGTGCATGCAGCCGGCCGCATCGACCCACGGACCGACCTTGTCCTGTCCTGCGGCATTAAAAAAAGAGTTAACTTTTTAAGTACATCTCTATATATAATTTCGTTCGAAAAGATTTCAATTCTACCATCTTTGTTCATAGGTTAATACTTCGTTTTTTTAATATCCGTTATCTACCTTTTTACAATACTTTCAAGTATATTTTTACTCTTGTAGCTAATTTAATTAAGTTCATTACAATTTTTTTTACAGATGGAGCATCATTTCTAGATCGATCAGATTAACTCTGACTCAGCTCGATCGTCCTGTGTGAATTGTGATGACTTGTGCCACCAGATCACAATATCATTGATCGATCAAGCAGGAATCAGATGCCAGTTTTCTGGCGGCTTGTGCTCCGTCGTCGATCTCATCAAACACATTTTTGTTCCACGTACGCAAGCATATATCATTAATTCAATAGGGCGAACGTACAGTACTTTTGTTGTCTAGTATCCATCCATCCTCCATCCAAAAATATATTAGTTAATTGTAGACTTTAAAAAATCAATGAATACGCGATGATTTGATTATTAAACTTGCCCTGTAATTAACATCAATTAATGATTTGAAGTAAAAATAATTAACCAAGTTCACCTTGTATTTTTGGGCAGTTCTATTAGCTAGGTTATTGTAATTTTGACAAGACATTACACAATATCACATAAATATATAGTTAACGATAAAGTAATTATCACCGTAAAACTACAAATCTGTCTACAAACAATGTCGTGTTTTTAAGGTAAAGACATCCGGCCGTAAGATGCTTACATGACAGTTAGCTATAACTAGTAAACTAATAATTTTGACAAGAAATGTATTAAATTTTTACCATGGTTTTCTTGTCATCAATTGGGAGAATAAAGCACATAACCGATATAGTCGCGTGCCAAATATACTGATAAAAAGAGTATATGCATAATATTGAGTTATTGACAACCTCGTATACAAATAATTGCCACATTAATAATAATTTAGGACTATCTATGTGGCAATCTACATACTTAAAATATCCGATCAAATTGATAAAACAACGTTGATATTTCACATATAACATCGATGGCTTTTCGAACATTAATCACGCTTCACCCCATCTTGCTTCATGCATCATATCGCCAGCGCCATTCCCGAGACTTTAATATATACATATTTTTTTCTTTTAAAAATGTGTAATTTCTGTATAATCCAATATTGTACATATCAAACTGCATACTGTACGGTTTAACTCAGCTCCAGATAAAATGGTAAAAACAAAACCAACTGTTGGCTTTCACAATTAATTGAAAAAATCTGGTGAACTTAATGCCACGCTTTAAAAACAATGATCATGAGTTAACAAGTTTATGATGATATTGTTGACATAAAATCATAAATCCAAATGACCTTGTTTGTTAATAAACTTAAGTTACTGTTAATAAAATCATAGAGCAAGAAACCACAACAGTACGAGTATACAGTACTCCGTATTAACCTTTCTATGATTCTTGCTGTTCGGATGTGCCAGATCTCGAGGAGAGAGGGAGGAGCCAAAACGCATTGATCATCCCCTGCCTCCAAGTTGATTTCCCAATGTCTGGAAGCTAGCTGCTGAGCTGCATGCAGCATGCTGCCCCCGAAAGCTAGCACAGGACAGAGCAACTGTGTTTGTGTACGTAGGAGTAGCAGTAGTAGTTCCTGTACCTGTAGCATGGCTGAGCTTGCGACTTTTCGTAGGGAGAGCGGCTGGCTGATTAGGGATGGATTCGGATTGGATACGGATGAAAACGAATCCGGATAGCACTATTTACCACATTTTAATTCGAATACGAATACGGATTCGGATGTTCTCGAATACGAATACAAAACGGATGTTTCGAATACGAATATGTATTCGGATGTTTACTCGGTTTAACTCCAAATGTTCGTTGTTTCACAAAATTTTTAAAAATCCAAAGGGTACAATATACCAAATTAGAATAATAATTAATAAGAAAGAATGATACACAATAAACCATGCACAAAATAAATTTTTAAACAACACTAGCTAAAATTAATCATACACAACAACCAATAAGAACTACATAAAGTCTTGAACCAAAATTCATCATACATTTCAACCAACAAGAACACATAAATTGAGTCCAGGTGCGCAAATGCAGAAAAAACAGGCGGCAATTTGGAAATAATTGGCTGAATTTTATTGTTTTTAAAAATTAAAAATTTTCAAAAATTTATTAACATCCTATATGATAAATTTCTCAAAACATTTTCAAAATTTTATCATGGTATCTAAGTATAATATTATAATACTATGATAAGTTTCATATTTTTCAGACTTTATTTGATTTTTTATAATTAAAAAACCCTTAAGCTCCACATTACTGATGAAGTGTTGTAACATAATTTTTTTAACATTTCTTTAAATTTAGTGGATAACAACTAAAAATGGACACAAAATAATTAATGTGATTTTTCTATAAATTTTAGTGCATTATTTTAGGTACTTGCAGTTCAAATTTCACATATTCCAATTTAAATACTAGAAACACAATTAATGAGTTAAAAATAGCAAATAGATCTAGAAAAATACAAAACAATTATATGGTATGAGATATATTGTATTTTATTTATATAAAAAAATTCAAATTAAAACAAATATTTAATCATCAATTTACTTTAAACCATAATCTATTCCTTCTCAAAACTCTATTTCCTCTTAAGAAAATCTGAGATTTCTTAACATTCTATATGAAAAATTTCTCGAAACATTTTCAAACTTTTATCATGGTATGTACGTATAATATTATAAGACTGTGATAAGTCTCGTATTTTTCAGACTTTATTTGATTTTTTTATAATTAAAAAACCCTTAAGCTCCACATTACCGATGAAGTGTCGTAACATAAATTTTTTAACATTTCTTTAAATTTAGTGGATAAGAAATAAAAATGGATACAAAATAGTGAATGTGATTTTTAGATAAATTTTAGTGCATTATTTTAGGTACTTGTAGTTCAAATTTCACAGAATCCTATTTAAATACTAGAAACACAATTAGTGAGTTAAAAATAGAAAATGGATCTGGAAAAATACAAAAAATTTATATGGTATGAGATATTTTGTATTTTTATTATATAAAAAAATTCAAGTTCAAACAAATATTTAACCATAAATTTATTTTAAACCATAACCTATTCCTTCTCAAAACTCTATTTCCTCTTAAGAGAATCTCAGATTTCTTAACATTCTATATGATAAATTTCTCAAGACATTTTCAAAATTTTAGCATGGTATCTACGTATAATATTATAACACTGTGATAAGTCTCGTATTTTTCAGACTTTATTTGATTTTTTTATAATTAAAAAATTCTTAAGCTCCACATTACCGATGAAGTGTCGTAACATAATTTTTTTAATATTTCTTTAAATTTCATGGATAAGAACTAAAAATGGACACAAAATAGTGAATGCAATTTTCTATAAATTTTAGTGCATTATTTTAGGTACTTGCATTTCAAATTTCACATATTTCAATTTAAATCCTAGAAACACAATTAATGAGTTAAAAATAGCAAATGTATCTAAAAAATACAAAAAAATTATATGAAATGATATATGTTGTATTTTGATTATAAAAAAATAAAGTTCAAACAAATATTTAACCATCAATTTATTTTAAACCATAACTTATTAATATTCACTAACTTAAGTATTCCATAATTATATAAATAATAAATAAACCATTAATATAGTGATAATATATTATCTTGAGTCTAAGTTTAATCTGTGTGAAATCATAAAACGAATACGGATGTATCCATTTCCATATCCACATTCAGCAGAATTCGGATATCCGTTTCCATATCCACATTTGTAAAACGAATTCGGATATTTCTGAATGTCATCCATATTTAATTCGGATACGAATACGGATATCCATATTTACAGTAATTCGAATACGAATACGGATATCCATATTTACAGTAATTCGAATACGAATACGGATAATTCGGATATTCTGACATCCATATCCATCCCTATGGCTGATTGATGCGATGGGAAGGTGATGAGAGGAGAGCGAAGGGCATTCTTCATTTTTTCCTTCCCTTTTGGTGCATGCAGTGAGCGTGCCGCATGCGCTACCTAGCTAGAGTTCTGCAACCGCGGCCGCTAACCAGTTACACGTAGGGTTCGGATGCTTTGAATTCAAATTTTGGATTTTAAATTTTGACTGGTTTAGATCATAGTTTATGGTAACTGGTCGTTCGGTTAGTACCGGTTACTGAATTTAATTCGGTAAGGGAACCTGCATACCAAATCACAATATATAGCTTCTTTTCTTTTTTTTTCTTTTTAAAGACTATAAAATGTGTTTAAGATTGACTTGGCTTTAAGGATTAAGTTTGGCATTTTTTTGGAGCTATTAAGCGGTTTAATTTTTTTAAAAAAAATTAAAAAGTATTTTAATGTCGCTTACTAATTTTTAACATGAAATTCATTCATTTGAATTCCTAAATAATTATCACAAATCTTATATTCTTTAATATTTCATGCATGTTCCACGTAGGGTATGAGATATGTGGTTAGTTCCATGTACTCCTGCATTTTCATACGAGCAGAAATTAAAAATATTCTCTACTCAACAAACTAGATTGAGGTACTATTGGTATGCCAATAGCTTTCTACCATGGAAAGTTAAAAGCTCAAACAAACAACCAGTTTTTAGACTAAGTTTTCCGAAAGTCAAAGGCCACAGAAACTATGATTACATAGAAAGTCTAAAAATATTGAAACAAGATCTTTCTGTAGCTTCTCATTTCCATATGTGTTGTCTTCCTATCCTTCGGTCATCTGGCATCACCCCGGTCGGCCCCGTCGCCTTGTCTGGTGTCGCCCCACCCTTCCCTATTGCCCCATCCGGCATCACCCCGCCGTTCCACGCCACCCTTTTCGGTGTCGCCACCGTTCGGCCTCCCAGCCCCACCCGGCGCAGCCATGTCCCGTTCTAGCGGTGACATTCTGTGGACCCCACAAAACAATCACTCCATCGTATAATTCCAAAAGCTAGGTTGTTAAACGGTATTAATTTTTTAAAAGCTTGTTTTCAGAAAGTCACCTTTATAAGTTGCAAAATCAAAAGTCACTTTTCTAGAAAACTTGAAAGCTAAAGCTCAGACAAACAACATCTGAGTAAAGAGCAGTTGTTAAATCTGTGTACGCCGTGCTGTGTATTATATTCAAGTATTTTCTGACGTATTCGGTCTATATATATGTACCCAACCTTAGCTTTAAGCTCGTTGCTCGTACGTCGTCAGGAGTGTGAATGAAGTGTGAACTGTCCACTGCACGGTTCATCGTCCCTGACGCCGTTCCCCCACACCACTGCTTTACTCCATATCGGCACGCAAAATGCGACGACTCCTTGATTATTAGTTGTTACTCCGAATATCTCAAAATATAACAAATTTTATACTTAGTAATGTGCATTAAGAATGTGAGTAAAAATATCATATTATTTTTGGTCGAGTGTGTATGAATGGTTCTAGAAGTGGTTGGAGCTGAAAGTCGGGGATAATATATGTATTTTAAAAATAAAAATTATTTTTAAAATTATTAAGTTGTTACATTTTGGTGTAATTAATCTAAACTCTAAAACATTTTAGATTCTGATTCGAGGGATCGGAGAATGTCACATTATATTCTTTCCAGAGCTTAGGGCCGGGCAACAAATTATATTGGAATATTCAAATCAAGCTTTCTCTCACCAAGTATGTACATGGATTGTAATTGTTCTCTAAAAAATAAATGGATTATACATTTTCTCCCATAGAGTAAATATAATGTATTATATATTTTTCTCCAAAAACAAAATGTATTATACATTTTTGTTAGCCCGGATATTCTAAATTGAGTGCATGCTCACTACCGGAAACAACGAGTTTGCCGAGTGCCCTAGAGTTTGCCGAGTGCAATATCTCGGGCACTCGGCAAAGATGTGTTTGCCGAGTGTTTTTAAAAAAACACTCGGCAAACAAAAAACACTCGGTAAATTAAATGTTTGCCGAGTGTTTTTTAAAAATACACTCGGCAAAGCCTTGATACTAACGGACGTTACGACGACTTGCCCGTGCGACAAAAAAAATTTTTTTGGGGGGTTTTGCCGAGTGTTTTTTGAAAAACACTCGGCAAAGACACTTAGTTTGCCGAGTGTTTTTCAAAAAACACTCGGCAAACAATTTTTTAATTTTTTTGTGTGAAACAATGTTTCAAGTCTATAAGTTATTTGCAATTTCATTTTAACTTGAAATTTTTTCTACACTCACAATACAACATATATTATCTATTTTAAAAATTTAAAATTGTTTTAAATAAGTTAGCTATTTTTTATTCATTAAGTATATTTATAGCATTTAAATTGAAATGGGTGAAATTTGAACTACAAGTGCCTAAAATAATGAACCAAAAAATATGGAAAAATCATATTCATGTTTTAAAGTCTATTTATGGTACTTATAAACTTAATTAAAATAAATTTTGAACAATTTAGGGTGTGACGCTCATTCAACAACGTGAAGCTTAATAGTTTTTTAATTATAAAAAAAACAACAAAAGTCTAAAAAACATGAGACTTGTCATGGTGTTATTATATGATACATAGATGCTGTGGTAAAAATTTAAAAATATTTTGATAAAATCATCACGTAGAGTGTTCAGAAATCGTAAATTATGAGAGAATTGATTAGGGTTTAGAGAAGAAATGAGATAGGTTTGAATGAAGTTTGATAGATAAATTATTTTTTGTATTTGAATTTTTTTCTACAATAAAAAACAACACATATTATTTCATGTAAAAATTACACGTTTTTTTGATTCAGTTTGTTATTTTTTAATTATTAAGTATGTTTCTAGGATTTAAATTGAAATAGGTGAAATTTGAATTACAAGTGCCTCAAATAATAAACAAAAATTTATAAAAAAATCATATTCATGTTTTTAAGTATATTTAGAGTTCTTATCAACTGCATTGAAATAAATTTTGAAAATTTAGGGTGTGACACTCGTTCGACAACGTGAAGCTTAATAGTTTTTTAATTATAAAAAAATCAAATTAACTCTAAAAAACATTATACTTGTAATGGTGTTATTATATGATGCATAGATGCTATGATAAAAATTTAAAAATGTTTCGAGAAAATTATCGCGTAGAGTGTTTAGAAACCGGAGATTACGAGAGGAGGAATTAGAGTTTAGAGAAGAAATGAAATAGGTTTGAAAGAAGTTTTATGGGTGAATTATTTTTATACTTGAAATTTTTTCTACAATAAAAACACAACACATATTATCCCATGTAAAATTTTTACATTTTTTAGGTTCAGTTTGGTATTTTTAAATTATTAATTATGTCTGTAAAATTTAAATATAAATAGGTTAAATTTGAACTTAAAATGAATGAAATAATAAATAAATATTATTAAAAAACATATTTATATTGTTGAGTTTATTTTTAGTTTTTATGCAATATAGCTTTATAATTTCTATCAAGAAAAAGATTATAAAACAAATAAAACAAAAATAAAAAATAAAAAAGACTCTTTGCCGAGTGCCACATTTGAGGCACTCGGCAAACATTTCGGGTTTGCCGAGTGCAACACTCGGCAAACAAAAAATTACCTTTCCCGCACAATTTTTCCGCCAAAATTTCAAAGTTGGCGCACTTTTTTTCAAATTTTTCATGAATTTCCTTTAAAATCTCACCCCTTCCCTCTTACCTACCTTCATTTTCTTTCCTCTTCCCTCCCACCGATCCCTCTCTCGCCGCCGGTGGCCGCCCCGTCGCCGTCGGTCGGCGCCCCGGCCGCCCCGTCGCCGTTGGTCGCCGCCCCGGCCGCCGCGCCGCCGAGCCCCGTCGCCGTGCGCGCCCGTGCCCCGCTCCCCGCGCGCCACGCCCCGTCGCCGCCGGTCACTACCCCGCGCCCCGCGGCCCGCGCCCCGCGCGCCGCGGCCCGCGCCCCGCGCGCCGTGCCCCGCACCCCGTGCGCTGCGCCACACCGTGGCGCGCCCCACGCCCCGTGCTGCGTGCCCCGCGCGTCGCGCCCGCCTGGTGTTCGACAAAATGTGCGTTCGGGACGTCCCGTTCTGCACATTTTTTTATTTACTGTTTTTCTTGTTTGTCGAGTGCTAAATTTTGGGCACTCGGTAAACCTTCCGTCAATGCTCTGTTATACTATTTTATTTGCCGAGTGTGAAATTTGGCACTCGGTAAAGTGTTCGCCGAGTGCCCGATAAAAAACACTCGGCAAACAATTGATTGCCGATAGTGTTTTTACCGTGCGTCGTTCGCCGAGTGCAACACTCGGCGAAGCCTTTGCCGAGTGCAAACAAGGCTTCGCCGAGTGCTTTTGGCACTCGGCAAATAACATTTATCCCGTAGTGGCTTACTTATGTAGCAACGTGTTATATATATATATATATATATATATACACACACACACACCTTGGTTGGCGTACCATGCATCTAATCGGGTCTCAGTATGGTCCAGTGCTACGTACACTCTCCTGTTGATGATTTCACACAGCATGCATGTTAAGTTTTGCTCTGCACTACTAATAATACTACTCCGTACCCTCCAATAATATAATTAATCCTCCGTACCTTAAACACTATAGGAATGGATTATATAATATATAATTTAGGACTAATTCTTAGATGATAAGATACTATAATATATAAGAATAAATAACGAACACGAAAGACACGAAGCGTTGCACATGCCGCATGCTCGATCGATCCGCTGGGTGTCTGTATGGATTATTTCCCTCTCGCCTTTTATTTCTACCTCTTGCTAATCGATCTCAACTCGTTGTCTTTGTTTTTCTTCTCTCTTTGCGCATGCACGATCGGTCGTTTATTTTGCTAGCTATGTGGTTTCCTACAACTTGGAGATTCTTGCTTTGGCCCAGTCATAGATCGATCTTAATTTTACACATGCTGTGTCGTTAAGCTAGTTTGTTGTTCTATCGAGATATGTATATCTCTATTATTAATGTTCGTCCGATTTTTTATTTAACTCATTTTTGGTTTTAAATTTTTTCCTAAGTATAAGTTGTGTTAGGTGTTTATTCACTTTTTATTCCTTTTTATGTATTTGTCTTTGTCAAATAAATTCAATCCATCTCATAATTAAACAACTCACATTTTTCAAGGTAGAATAAATTAGGAGAAATAGATATGTTTGAGTTGATTCCTTAATCCCTCTTTTCCCATATCGCCCTTTTTCTAACCGCACAAGTATTCTACCACCAAATTAAACCCTAGCTCAAAACAAACTTTAAAAGACATACACTATGGAAAACAGTCATGCATTCACCGAGTAGAGGCACTCAGCAAAGCTTGAATTTCACTTGGAAAAATAAAAAAATATACTCTAAAAAATAACTAGATCCTGTAATAAACCGGACGACTATCTATATATATATGTAACCTGAATGAACCATGGTGCAGCAACGACGGCCCACAATACTAGTATATATTTCCATCAAACTTCTTTCTGTATATATATTATGAACATCTAAAATATATGTAGTATATCAAATTAAAAAGAATAGATATATTTATATTGTCTTATATATGTCTGCAATTAAATCAGTGTATATATATGTGTAGACGTACGTTTTAGGGAGGAGACAACTAGTAGCTAGACGATATGATCGCGTTGACTGGGTAAAGAGAACTAGAGTAATAAATATCTATGAGCTGTGTGTGTTTGATTACTAATTTCTGGATGGCTTGCAGCTATATATTAATATGTTATTATTGCATGTTTTTTCATTTGGTACAAGCTTACCTTGGTTGAATTAGTAGGCGTCGACCGACCGTACGTGCACGCTACCATTATTGAACTATATATTGAGCAACACGTACGTACGTGTCTGACCCGCGTGCGTAGCTTGTGTATGGCGAAAACACACAGTACGTTGCTGCTAATTACTAAATGGTAATCACAGTTAGCTTGTCGAATATTTCGACCACTTCACATCATGCACCAGCTAGCTATACATTTCACTTCATAATAAGTATACGACTATACGAGTAATATAACCTTATTAAACCAGACCAGGTCTCTTGATGTTGAATTGTGGAAAGAAATAATAGATTGGATTGAATATGAGATGATATTAGATGACGATGGATGATGTATTACATTGAGTCCCACCAGCGTGTTATATATAGAGGTACATGTAAAAAAAAAAGATATAATCAAATCCTAACTAATTTTATCCCTAACATATACTATAACACTTAATTTACTAGTGTATTATGTAATTTATCTCTGCATCACGCAAACCTACTCCTCACGATCTACGTACGTACGTGTCCCATGTATAATGTATGCCCACTCGCACGATATGGTTCCGCTGATTGGAATTATATGAAATCGATACTGCAGGTGTCCAAAATTAAGTAACAAAATGGAACCACACGAGGACAATGACAAGATTAATATTCTCACAACAATACAGAGATTATGCATGAAACTAGCTAGGGCCATCGATTATGGAGAACAAATAGTGCTTCACTTGTTCAGGCCCCAAAGTTCTTTCAGAAGTTCTTCTGAAACCGCATGTTCCACGTATGTTCTGATCCCAGCAGGGGCCGGGAAGCAATTTAATTTCGCTCATTTTCGGGGCATTATATTGTGCGCTATGTTGCCTTTTGCATTGGCAGGCAGGCCGGCCGGCTCATACATTATTAGCAGGTACTACTGATTTTTATTTTTATTTTAAAAATAGAACACTTCAAAAATATTAGCAGTTTTATAAAAATTGTCGATTTTAAATTTTCTAAAAACATAACACCTCCAAAATTTATAAAAATCCATTTCAACTCGTCTGAGTTTCAAATTAATAGAGCTTAGATTTTTGATGTTGATCCATATCACGTGTTCTGTTCTGTTAGGGGCCTCCAAATCAAAGGTATGACCACGTGTGAAACTAATTAAAAATATATATTCATGTGATGGCACACGTACGAGTGACTATAGATGACATAAAAAACTAGCAAATTAACATTACGACTTGGAAATAAAGATGGAATCGTGGAAGCGCGAAAGGATTTCATTTTGAATGTCCCAACAACAAAAGATGATATGTGAAACGATGGTCCCAGTAACAGATAATATGTGAAAATAGACCTAACAAATTTTACTACTTCGTGTGGGGAAATTTTGTTCATGCCTCGCTCCAGCTGGCCTCGTCCCACCGTGAAAATTGTCCCAAAAAACCAAACTTAATTAAAAATAGAAAATATTAAAACCCAATTTTCCTAAAATATAATATAACCGAATGTCACGAGTTTATTACATTTATTTTTTATCTTTCAAACACCACATAGCCTTCTTATGAAGGTAAAAATAGGATGTCAATAAAAACATAATTAGTAACTAAAGTTGTGTTTACTTTGATGGATGGGGTGGGGCGATTTCATTTTTAAGAGTGTTTGGTTAAGAGATAAATGGGATGTAATGATACTTATGAGACTACTCCTTTTAAATCCAAGATGAGCATCTCCCTAAAAAATTGAGGGGATGAGTGTTTGATTGTGGAGCGAGCTAGGGGAAGCACACATGGAAGGGGTGGTAGAGTGAGGTGACAGGATGAGGTTGCGATAGCACGTAGGGATGGTAGTTTTACCGATCGGTGCGGGTACCCGACCCGACGAGCATGTGTTTGAGTTTAATTTTGTGTCCGCGGTTTCGGGTACATGTTTATTTTCAGGTCAAACATTGGTCTAGATTTAAACCCACGGGTATCCATGGGTTTACCCGATTACTTAAAATTACATAAAGTCTATCACAATTTTCATTCTTTTATCAAACTATGTATTGACTATTATAATTTCCCATTTGTTATAGATTTTTAATTACATTTAAGCTGTAATTTAATTCATGTAGAATATAAACTGAACACGTGGGTTACCCGTCGGGTTTCTGGTACCTGACATGTTCGGATTTAGTTTTGAACCCACAGGTTTCACATGTTTAGGTTTTCATGGGTTTCATGGGTTTGCTTTGTGGGCGAGTTTTCATAAAACTTGTGGGTTTCACACAGTGGCAGATCTAGGATTTATATAATGGGGTTACGAAATTAAACAGACTATAAATCACATATATAATATTCTAAAAATCCCTTAACTATCATGCAAATATGAAAAGAGAAATATAATTAGCTGGTTATAAAAATAGGTTATTGGACTAACTATTAAATTATTGGGCTAGATTTTTACCCAATTAAAAACACAAATATATATACATACATATATATACATACACTCAATTTTTCAAAAAAATTGGGGGTACAACTGTACCCCTTGCTCCATTACAGGTTCGCCCTGGTTTCAGACCTGTTGCCATCCCTAGCAATAGGGAAGGGTAGGGTGATAGGGTGAGCTAGCGGTGACTTGTCGAGGTGAGCTGGCAATAGAAAGATGGGGCGTTGTTGATGAGCTGGTGGTAACGCGACGAGGCAACAATAGAGGGTGGGGTGACATGTTGAGCTGGCGATAATGGGACAACACATTGAGCTGGCGATAGGGCCATGCGGGGTGATGGGGCGAGAGGTCGTGACAACAAAGCTAGTTGGCCATGAGTTGGCAGTGATGTGACAAAGGTAGCAGAAAGCTGGCGACGGTGGGATAGGGTGACAAGGCGAGCTCGGGGCGGCGATGTTCATCCCATTCTATTCTACATACCAAACAAATAATGAAATCATCCCATCCCATCTAATCGATGTACTCAATTAAACCAAACACACACTAATTATATGGAAATCCTTGTTCCTTTTAAAGATTCCATTGTAATGCACGTGCATACGCATATGATGACAAATTTTGTAAAAGGAATAGTTAACCAGCTTGATTATGTTTTAATTTCTACACGGACCCCCATTTTCCAAGATGTGCTATTCTAGGAAGCTAAGATAATTAATATGTGTATGCATGCCTATTTTATTTTGTATCCGTTGTAAAAACATGGGCATATGGTTTAATTAGTAAATGGGTCAAATGAGTTGATTGATCTTCATTTACACTGCATTGAGAATTTTGTGATATATTTAATCTGTTAGCAAGGGTAAGGAAGGAAGCTAGAAAAGACGGAAAACCACATGCAATTTATATGATAACTTATATTCAGGGAGGAGTACTCTAGAAAGATAAAACGATATGTTTGGAATACATATTTCCTAGAGGTTAGATGAGATAGTACCTCTGATATATATATATTGTCCTTAGTGCAATAATTATATATATATATTATATATTGTGTATATATATATTGTGTATATATATATATTGTATATATATATATATATATATACGGGAACGCTATTCTACACTATGGGTGTAAATGCTATTCTACACCGATCATCCCAATCGTGTCCATCCCCCCACCCAATCCCAACCCCTCCATTCCACGTCGGTGTAGAATAGCATTCTACACCCGTGGTGTAGAATAGCATTTGTATATATATATATATGGTCGTCTATACACCGCCGTGTACATGGCATGTAATTAAACACTACATAAGATCGAGGCTGTCACACATTTCAGGACATAATCGTGGATTACACAGTCAAAAATGCTTTAAATGGCCCAAATGACACGGAAGCATGTACCTGACAAGATGTATACCAGATTCATCCAAGAACAAACAATAATGCAAGGACAAGATAAATTATTCGCCTCGATCATCCAAGAACAAACAATAATGACAAGAGATTCCAGACTTATCCTGCTTAGAGAAGGAAACGGCCGGCCGGTAATTGAGAAGATCAATAACTTAGAGAAGAAGAGAAAAAAGAACTGCCATGCAAGAACGTACAAGAAGACGGATGAGCTAATAAAAGGCTAAGAAATTAATACACAAAGCAGCACACATCCGATAAAATGGTCAAGGAGAAGCGCTGCAGCAAATCACTGAAATCATTGAGCAAACATGTGAAATTTGCAGATCGAAGTGAGTGAATGATGTCGTTAAATGCATATCAATTGTTCGATATTTGCACATAAATGGTATGTATGTAGTTGCCACAGGGAGTTATTGCTTGGTCGTAATTAAGGTTCCTCATGTAAGCACAAACAATTAATGATCCATTTAAAAAACAATGATCGATGCATTTTTAAAACAACAAATGATGTGACATAAAGTATGTATTATTATGAAACCCCACCAGCAAGATTGCACACAAACTCATTGCCTCGCTGTCTTCGAAAGAAAAGATATATAGTATATTATCACATCCATTTACACGCGAGATGTCTCATTTTGTTGTATGGATGTATCAAAACAGATCGACTAGGGAGAGACAAAGCCATATCATGTGATGACATCCTCCCGCAGCATGGCTGATTGAGCCACGTAACCTACGTATATTTGTCAGTTTGGCAGTTGTCCATTGTATATTTGTATTATACGAGCTAAGGAGTACGTATCATTAATGCATGGTAATTGTTGGGATCGTTTTACTGTGTTCCTATTCCTGTGATAGAAATATGTGTGCTATGCACCGTACGTGTACTTAAACCATAGATGTTACATATAATGCCTCTCTAATTAATACAGTCGTCGATCGATATGCTATTTACGTGGAAAACCGTGCTCCACATTTTTTCATAATAATATCGGAAAAAAAACCAAATACCGAAGTTTAATATATTTTTCTTCTCGATATAATTACCACATTTTCGAAAGAAGAAAGAAAGGTTAGACGCTCTGGCTTGAGCCCGAACAAATAGGTCAGAGCATAGCGAGCACTATAACCACCAAGTTATGTGTGTGTGCAAGTTATGTGTGTGTGCTCAGCGTATCTTGTAATTAATCAGATAATAATTGTAATTAATCATATAATAATTCATTTCATTCGTTCAGAAATACAAGGTGTATTTTTACGTGCCAATTTTGAGCTTTAACCAACTATTAATTCTATAATATTTATGTTTTTCATCAAAAAATGATATTGCTGAATATTGTAATTGTAAGTCTAGAAGTGAAAGTGTACAAGAGGAATTTAGGACTAAAGTTTGATTTGAGTTCGTCAAAAGAAATATTTGAGATCGTCAAAAGACGTTTTAAACAGGAAAGGAATAAATACGACATAATGTTTTTCTATATATGTGTAGAAACGATAATTCGGAAGTCAATGTATTCTATATTTACGTGCCATGGAGCGTTTTAATCATAAAAATTCGATTATGAGCTACAACAACCTACAATTCACAACCAAATTTAAATCCATGACTTAATTTTAGATTTAATTTATGTGTTGTTAATCATTATCTATTTTGTGGCTTCAACTTTTAAACCATTAAGAATACAAATATAAGAATGTTACCCTCAAATTAGCTCCCATTAATAATGTACCAATCTTTTTCTTTCATTCTTAGGCTGGTTCTATACACCTACATTTGAAAATTAAGTGCTAATTAATAAACCACCAAAAATTGTGCACAAAATTTCGGACAAGATAAGGAAAATAAAATCAACAATAGAGAAAGTATATGTCATATGGATCCATAGTTGAGAAATCACAAATGTTTCTTACATTTGTTAGGAAGAATTAATATAATGGTACTAAAAATCATCGACCATCTTCAGAATTAGTACTGTGTTTACCACATTTATAGTGCTTTTATTATAACATTATTAGTTGTTGTTGTTGATGATGATTATGTTGTTGTTGTCGTCGTCGTCGTCATCATAGTATTATTTTATATATTTTTAAACAACTTTGTGATCATGAAATGTTCTGTCCTTGAAAATGAGCATGACATTAATTTTGATAGTGTACAACACACACATGGCTATTTATCTGCATGTGGTAATTGCAAAGTGTGCTGCTCATTTCTGTTTTGTCTATTGCCCCCATTATTCACTGGTGTTGCTCAATTCTGCAGCAAGCACATGGCAGGATAAATGTGCCTGATGAACTGGACACTCCTCAGGCATCAAAGAAATCTGAAGGCATACATGATCCTAGAATAGACTTGGACAAGATTCCAGATCTAAAGAGAAAGAAGAAGGTTGATGCCAATGACTTAGAGAAGGAAAGAATTGATAAGCTAAGGAGCATTGAGGGTAAAATGTCCAACAAGGCGGGGAAGCAGCATGACATGAAGAAAATGCTCCCTTTGCACAGCATTTTGAAGAAATACACAAAGCACACATCCTTCAAAATGGTCAAGGAGAAGAGTGGCAACACAAAAGGAAAGGAAGTCATAGAGCTCTGTCGGAAATCAGTGAAACGGGTGAAATTTGCAGAAGTGGACGATGTGCTTGGTATTGACAAGCAAACTAGCAAGCGACCCCAACTGGAAAGTCTCTGCAAGCTGTTCTCGGATGCTTTGGCTTCATCATCGTCATCATCCACGGACATGTCTACTGAAGGGGATAGGTACGTAGCTGCAGAAAGTAGTAGTTCTCATATGCCTGAGTTGATGGAAGCAAGCAAGAATATGGATCATGAGGATTCTCTTGAGTTAGTTAGCACAAAATTGCCTTCTAATTTGATTGATCTGAACGAGGCACTGCCAGAATCTACTGATTTCAACTATCCATCTGTGTCAAATTCAGAGCCAGATCCTGAGCCTACTCAGCATACATTAGAAAGAGTTGAGAATTCGGTTTCATCAGGCACATTGTTGCAGAATGAGTTGATGGAAGTTGCTGACACCAATATTGCCGGTCCACCGATGAAGTCGACAAGAGATCTTGGTGAGCCTCATTTCTCCCTCAATCTTAATTATGGTGGCACCCAGCTTTCCAATGAAGGAGAAGTTCCTCCAAGTCAGTCTCAAAAGCATAATGCATCAAGTAGCATGGCTTGGAGTGTTCATTCTGCAATGGACTTGCAGCCGGAGCGTAGACCTGCTGCAGGACAAACTGTGCGACTAATGGGCAAAGATCTTGCAGTCTCCACACCCAGAGAAGACCATCCGACAGAGTTGTTCTTGGAATTGCCTCGACAAGGCCGACCTTATCTCTCTTTACAAGCCCAAAGTGTGGTTCCCACTATTTCATCACAGTCTGCGGGCACAAGTCAGTCACACATCAGGTACACAATCCCGCAGAATTTCAGCCACTCATTATCCACAGCCAATTCACTATCTGAGGATCAATTGCAACATGAAGATCGGGTCAGGTACTTGTCAGACACACAGCCACACCAAAATGTTCATGTGGGGTGCCCACATTTTCCCAATCATGGCAGAGCAGCTCTCCATCAGAGTTCATCATCTCCTTGGTGTGGTTACTCTGACCCTTTATGTAGGACTGCACCACCCTCAGCTCCAATTCTGCCTACAATGACACCACGTCCACGTGCGTCGCCGTCTTCAGCTGCTCATGCTAGTTTGCCCATGCCAGGTGTTGTGATCTCAGCAAGATCATCAGTTCTGCCCCATAACTCTTCGGGCTTTACATTGACCCATCCATGCTGGATAGTTGAAGAAGGCTCTGACAGCAGAAGAGATGCAGCCTTTCCATCCAGTAGTTCAGACAATGTTGCTGCAAGAGCTGCCGTTCCTGACCTGTCCAACACTTCATCCGGTGGCCGATATGTGCAAAGATCTGGCCCGGTGAAGCTCATTCCTGGGGCCAAGCATATCCTGATGCCGAGCAATAGCACAGGGCACGGCACAACCTCCATGCCAGTGTATTCCTGTGTTTCCTTCAGGAGCAGGAGACGAAATGTTTGAGCGCCTCAGAACACGTGAGCAGAGCTTTACAAGTTCCAGTCCAAATGCTGAGCTTGAACTTGTTTTGCTGACCAGCTGCCGAGGAGAAAGCTCTAGGTTGAGGGTAACTTCTTTTCCCCTGTTTAGCTCTTCACCATCTCTATGTTGTGTTCAGTAAATGTGTAGAGTGGTAGATCTGCAGAGTTATTAACCAAGAATGTGTGGATCACATTTTACACCTATCAGACTGTCATGTTTTTCAACTGTTCTTGTTAAAAATGGCATGCCAACTAATGTCTTTTGATTACTTTAATTTCTTGAAAAATGTCTAGTACACTGAGTTATGTTTTTCTTACTCATTTGAACTTTGAAGGAGTCGAAGATGGCGGAAAGGCAACAGATCGATGGTACATGTTAGTGGACAAGATGCAGCGTACTCTCTGGAGGATAGCACAAGCTAAGCTGATAGGAAACAGAGATGACTTTGTAGATCACAATGCAAGACTTTCAGCATTTGTTTTTTTCGTATATGTGGAGAAATGCATGCTCGAATCTGAAGCATATGTGTTTGTTTGTTTAAATCGATCATATATACTTGGAGAGTTGGGTTTTTTGTGTAGTTATAATAGGTAAAGACAGACTCGTCGAAAAAGTGGGTGGCTGGTACAAATGTGTGGCATCCAGATCATGTGTCAAAGGAAAGTTCTGGGCCTGTTTTGACCTTACCAAATCTCGTGTTTTAAATGGATGTGATTAGATTTGATCTCTTCATTGGTAAGATTTTAGTGGTTGTACCTACTGATATAGAATCTCAAACTTTTCAAACGATTTAGGACGTGTTTGGTTTGAAAGTGAGGAGGGATGGAAGTATGTTTTGCGGATAGAAGGGTTATATTTTGTTTTTAGATTGTTGATGTGAGGATCAATATATCTTGTTTTTTGTTTGGTTTAAAGATGGAATGGTTCTATGCTCTTCCTCTGCTCGCATCTGCCACGCCGTCGCTCCCCCATGCTGTCACTCCACGTCGCCGCTCTCTTCTCCATTGTGCCTGCTGTTCCTTCACACCGTCACTCATCCATGCTGACCTGCCGCACAACAACACGTGTCTGTGCAGCGCCATGTATCCATGTGAGCACTCACATAAGAAAATGAAACTGTTGTGTTTATATTTTTTGGATGGAGTCATCTCAAATCTTGGGGAATGGCATCGTCCCCTCACTAACCAGCCAAACACCACACATCACCATCGTATCGTGTTGCGCCACACATCCAAGCGCTCACATAAGAAAATGGAATGGTTGTATTTATATTGGATGGAGTCATCCCAAATCTAAGAGGACAAATAGAATAAAACATAAAAAATGACTACCACACATTTCTCCCACTTATTAAAAAACCATTCTTGAAAATGATCATATCATATATGGGGCCCTTTATGGTGCTATGTATACCTCTTATAAAAGTAAGAGGTAAAATCAATATCCACCCTTGGATTAAGCACAATTAAATTAATTAAAAAATTAAAAAAATTACTATTACCTCTTCTCTTCGACCGACAAACTCCTTAGTCCGCCACCACTATCATCGGTGCCGCCCCACACCATAATGCCTTGCCGCCCATCCGCCCCTGTCCCCGCATACGTTGCCGTCATCGCCCATTCGCCCCTACTGCTGCCCCATCCCGTCGTCTCCTGTCTACTTTCGCCGTCGCCCATGCGCACCTGTCCCCACGTCTGCCACCGCCCCCCCCGCCGCTCGTCCGCCCCTGCCCTCACGTCCGCTGTCATCACCACTCGTCCACTCCCATCCCTGTGTTCACCCGTGACCCCGCATATGCCCTCGCCTTGCGTCCGCTGCCGCTGCCCCACTACCGCTTGTCCGCCCTGTCCCGACATCTGTCCGTCCGCCACCACCCTCGCGTCCACTACCGCTGCCCCATCACCACTCATCCACCCCCACTGTCGCCGGTGAGAGAGGAAAGGAAAGAGAGATTGAAAGAGAAGAAGAAAAAACGTAAAAAATAAGAGGTAATAGAATTTTTTGTTTAAATATGAACCATTGAATCTCTACAAATTAATGGCCCACAATTGTTGGCGGCACCATAAAAATTTTCTCATATATATAGCATTTGTAGATCAGACGTTTGATCAACACAAGCAGCTAATCCAAGTGGAACTTGCCTCATTAACTAAAATACGTGTACAAAATCACAGCACATACATACCAAAATTTCATCACACATCCCTATCAATTGATCAGAAATCGTGCACATAAGCTAGTAGAATGGTTCCATTCCTTTTTTAGATTATTGATGTGAAGAATAATCTATATCCTATTTTTTGTTTTGTTTGAAGATGGAATGGTTCTATTTCCATTCCAAGCCTCTGATAGTCCGATCCTTCTCACATCCACCGCCATCAATCCCTTGCTGCTCCCTATTGCTCTCTCGCCCCGCAACTCTCCCGCACTGTCGCTCCACCACACCGTTGCTCTTCCATGTCACCGCTATCTTCCCCGTTGCACTTGCTGCTCCCAATGTTGTCGCTCTTCGATGGTTTTATTTTTTGGATGGAGTCATCCCAAATCTTGGGGAATGGCATCGTCCCCTCGCTAACGAGCCAAACACCGAGCAACATCGTCGTGTCATGCTACGCCACACATCCATGCGAGCGCTCACATAAAAAATGGAATGGTTGTATTTAATAGGTAAAAGATAGACTCATCGAAAAAGTAGGTGGCTGGTACAAATGTGTGGCATCCAGATCATGTGTCAAAGGAAAGTTCTGGGCCTCTTTTGACCTTACCAAATCTTGCATTTTAAAAGGACATGATTAGATTTGATCTCTTCATTTGTAAGATTTTAGTGGTTGTACCTACTGATCTAGAATCTCAAGCTTTTCAAACGATTTAAGATTTGTTTGGTTCAAAAGTGAGGAGGGGTGAAAGTATGGAACGATTCCATCTCATGTTGTGCGGATAGAAGGTTCTATTCTATTTTTAGATTGTTGATGTGAGGATCAATATATCTTGTTTTTTGTTTGGTTTAAAGATGGAATGGTTCTATGCTCTTCCTCTGCTCGCATCTGCCATGCCATCGCTCCCCCATATCGTCGCTCCTCCATGTCGCCTCTCTCTTCTCCATTGTGCCCACATCATCGCTCATCCATGCCGCCTTGCCGCACAACACCGCCGTGTCGTGCTGCGCTGCACATCCATGTGAGCACTCACATAAGAAAATGGAATGGTTATGTTTATATTTTTTGGATGGAGTCATCCCAAATCTTAGGGAATTATTCCTCTAACTGAGATATGGCTTTGTCCCCTCGCTAACGAGCCAAACACCGCACAATACCATCGTGTCATGCTGCGCCACGCATCCATGCACGCTCACATAAGAAAATGGAATGGTTGTATTTATATTGGATGGAGTCGTCCCAAATCTGAAAGAAGACAAATAGAATGAAACATAAACAAAATGACTACAACACATTCCTCCCACTTGTTAACAAACCATTGTTGAAAATGATCATATCATATATAGCATCTGCAGACCAGACGTTTGATCAACACAAGTAGCTAGTCCAAGTGGAACTTGCATCATTAACTGAAACAAGTGTGCCAAATCACATCACATACATACCAAAATTTCATCACACATCCCTGTCAATCGATGAGAAATCGTGCACGTAAGCTAGTATAATGGTTCCATTCCTTTTTTAGATTATTGATGTGAAGATGGAATGGTTCTATTTCCATTCCAAGCCTCTGATCCCGCTCACATCCACCACGCCACTATCATCAATCCCTTGCTTCTCCCTACTACTCTCTCGCCCCGCTGATCTCCCGCACTGTCGCTCCACCACACTACTGCTCTTCCATGTCACCACTCTCCTAGAGATGTCAATGGGGAATTCCCCACCGGGGATTAACTCCCCAGACCCGTACCCATGAGCATAGACCCGCCCCCATCCCCAAACCTGAACCCGACCTCGTGTATGAAAATCTTACCATACCCATCCCCGATCGGGTACCAAATACCCATGGGGACCCATACCCGACCCGACTATTCAGCATTTCAGAATTTCTGCATATGGACACAATTCAGCATTCCAGCATGCACATTTCTTTTTGTTTATTCGCTTTGGGCTTCACCATTAGCATTCTTTGGCCCACAGGAGGACAGGCCACAAGCCAACAACGTAGATATTTGAATTCCCCTAGAAGCCTGGATGTTGTATTAAATCGGGTAAAACAACCCCACGGGTAATCGGGTTCGGGTTTAGCCCTCCCAAACCCGTACCCGCCATACCCTACGAGGAAAGCATTTCTCCCAAATCTATACCCATGGGGATCAATTTTAACCCATACCCTAACCCTAATAGAGGAATTCCCCACGGGTAATCGGGTTTCGAGGCCCCATTGACATCTCTACACTCTCCTCCCCGTTGCACTTGTTGCTCCCAATGTTGTCGCTCCTCCATGTTACCATGTCACGCCACGCCATGTAGCAGTGCCACGCAGCCATGTGAATGAGCGCACGAAAATGGAATAGTTGTGTTCCTCTCTTCTTGGATGGAGTCATCCGAAATCTTGGGGAATATTTCCCTAAGTGGGATGGATTCATCCCCTCGCTCATGAACCAAATAAATGAGCGATATGGGAGAGATCGAGAGAAGTTAGGGTTAGGAAATGGGGTTTAAATGGGCTATTTGATAAAATTTATATAAATAGATTGAACTTTTAAATATAATATTAGATATTTTAAATGTGTTATTGCAATGTAAATTATACATTTTTTGTCTTATAAGGTATCTAAAGTAACATTATTGCAACTCGATATTGTATTACTATATTTATAATACTATATTGCTATTCATTTTTGTAATTTAGTAATTATATATTGATATATTTTTTCTAAATCCTATAAATTATTTTTCTATATTGTCTGCCATGTCGATGTGTCTATAGTGATGCCACGCCGCGTGCCAAAGGCGTTGTAAAGTGTGAAGGTGGTAGGTTGCCACGCTTCTCCGTGTCACCATAACAACTATGTACGGAGTTGTGTGCATGTAAGCTCTACGTTTGATGGAAAGATCAAGTTACTTTAGGAGTGAAAGGAGATATCGAATTTCATGTAAGTTCACAATTCATTTGTGTTAAGAGTATGCATTCCGATAAAGTTGAATCAATAGGAAAGAAAAAAGGAATATTATTATTAAGATCAAACTTTTCTTGTTTCCCTTTCTAACATACATTTGTTTGTTGCACTACACCATAGCTAGACTATGTTTAGTCACGTAGCAATAATCCTAGTATATCATCATATGGAAACTGAATGAATGATATATATAGTTCATGAGACCGTCAGCCGATCAATATTTAATTTGCGTCCAATTAAAAAAAGAATCTTTTTCTTAAGAGGAGTTTACCGAATGTCACGAGTTTATTACATTTGTTTTTATATTTCAGGCAACACATGGCCTTCTTATGAAGGTAAAAATAGGATGTCAATAAAAACATAATTAGTAACTAAGGTTGTGTTTACTTCGATGGATGGGGTGGGTCAATTTCATTTTTGAGAGCGTTTGGTTAGGAGATAGGTGGGATGGAATGATACTTATGAGAATACTCCTTTTAAATCCAAGATGAGCATATCCCTAAAAAATGAGGGGATGAGTGTTTGATTGTGGAGCGAGCTAGGGGAAGCACACATGGAAGGTGGAAGAGTGAGGCGACATGATGAGGTTGCCATAGCAGGTAGGGATGGTCGTTTTATCGGTGGGTGCAGATACCTGACCCGACGAGCCTGTGTTTGGGTTTAATTTTGTGCCCCCGAGTTCGTGGGTTCGGGAACCTGTTTATTTTTAGGTCAAACACGGGTTTAGATTTAAACCTGTGGGTATCCATGGGTTTAACCGATTACTTAAAATTACATAAAGTCTATCCCATTTTCATTATTTTATAATGATAAAGTTATGTTGCGTGATTTCATCATTTCAAACTATGTATTGTTATTATAATTTCCTGTTTGTTGTAGATTTTTAAATACATTTATGTTGTAATTTAATTCATCTAGAGTATAAACTGAACTCGTGGGTTACCCGTCGGGTTTCTGGTACCTGACATGTTCAGATTTAGTTTTGAACCCACGGGTTTGACGAGTTCAGGTTTTCATGGGTTTCATGGGTTTGCTTCGCGGCCGGGTGTTCATCAAACCTGTGGGTTTCAGATAGTGGCGGATCCAGGATTTATATAATGGGGGTACAAAATTAAACAAACTACAAACCACATATATAATATACTAAAAATACGTTGAGTATAATGCAAATATGAAAAGAGAAATAGAATTAGTTGATTATAAAAATAGGTTATTGGACTAACTATTAAATTATTGGTCTAGATTTTTACCCTATTAAAAACACACAGACACACACACATATACATTCATACATATAATCATTTTTTTTTCAAAAAAATGGGATACAACTGTACCCCTTGCTCCATTACATGCCCTTGGTTTCAGACCCATTGCCATCCCTAGCAACAGGGAAGGGTAGTGTGACAGGATGAGCTAGAGGTGACTTGGCGGGGTGAGATGTCAATAGAAAGATGGGGCGCTGTCGATGAGCTGGTGGTAATGCGACGAGGCAACAATAGAGGGTGGGGTGACATGTTGAGCTGACGATAATGGGACAACACATCGAGCTAGCGACGGGGCCATGCGGGATGATGGGGCAAGAGGTTGTGACAACAAAGCTAGTTGGCCATGAGTTGGCAGTGATGTGATAAAGGTAGCAGAAAGCTGGCGACGATGGGATAGGGTGACAAGGTGAGCTGGCGGTAGCGAGGTTCACCCCATATTCTATTCTACTAAACAGAGAATGGAATCATCCCATCCAATCCCATCTAATCGATGTACTCAAACCAAACACACGCTAATTCTATGGAAATCTTTGCTCCTTTTAAAGATTCAATTGTAATGCACATGCATATGCATATGATGACAAGTTTTATAAAAGGGAGAGTTAACCAGCTTGATTGTGTTTTAATTTCTACCCGGACCCCCACTTTCCAAGATGTGATATTCTAGGAAGATAATTAATATGTGTATACATGCCTATTTATTGTGTATCCATTGTAAAAACCTTGTCTATGCATAGTGGTGGATCTATATAATACTGATTTTTTATACCCCCAAAATATTGAATAGACAATTGAATCATTTCAGTACATATATATTTACAATACACCATACCAAAATAACAATATTTCCCATGATTCCAAATACAAATCACTTCATACTTGGGCATAGGATTTAATTAGTAAATGGGTCAAATGAGTTGATTGATCTTCATTTACACTGCATTGAGAATTTTGTGATATATTTAATTATTTACAAACAGTGGAAACATATTTAATCTGTTAGCGCGCAAGGGTAAGGAAGGAAGCTGGAAAAGATGGAAAACCACATGCAATTTATATTGGTCAAAATTTATACTTAGTCATGTGTATTAAGGATGTGATCGAATAAAAATATCATATTGTTTTTTTGATGAGTGAGTATGGTTCTAGAAGTGGTTGGAGCTTAAAGTCGGAGGTAGTATATGTTTTTTAGAAATATAATTATTTGTTATAATTATTAAATTGTTACATTTTGGTCTAATTCTAAACTCTAAAACATTTTAGATTCTGATTCGAGGGAGAATGTCAGATTCTTTCCAGGGAAACAAATTATATTGTAATATTCAAATCAAGCTTTCTCCCACCAATTAAGTATGTACATGGATTGTAAATTTTCTCCAGAAAATAAATGGATTATATACACATTTTCTCCATGAAGTAAATATATTATACATTTACTCTTAGGAAGTAATTAAATGGATCGTACATTTTCCCTGATGAAGTAATGGATTATACATTTTCTCCCGTGATGCAAATGGATTATACATTTTCTCCCATGGATTAAATGTATTAAACATATTTCTCCAAAAACAGAATGGATTATACATTTTCTGCAGAAAATAAATGGATTATAAATATATGTAACCAAAATAACAATATTTCCCATTATTCCAAATACAAATCACTTCATACTTGGGCATAGGGTTTAATTAGTAAATGGGTCAAATGAGTTGATTGATCTTCATTTACACTGCATTGAGAATTTTGTGATATATTTAATTATTTACAAACAGTGGCAATGTATTTAATCTGTTAGCAAGGGTACGGTAAGGAAGGAAGCTAGAAAAGATGGAAAACCACATGCAATTTATATGATAACTTATATTCAGGGAGGAGTACTCTAGAAAGATAAAATGATATGTTTGGAATATATATTTTCCTAGAGGTTAGATGAGATAGTTCCTCTGATATATATATATATATATATATATATATGAATGGTTGTATATTTCGTTCTACTGTTCATCGTCTATACACAGCGCCGTGTTCATGGCATGTAATTAAACACTACATAAGATCGAGGCTGTCACACATTTCAAGACATAATCGTGGATTACACGACCATCATGTTTACACACAGTCAAAAATGGTTAAAATGACACAGAAGTTAATTACACGGTCTACATGGACCTGACAAGATAAATTTGCCTGATGAGATTGATATACCTCGGGCATCTAGGAAGCCTGAAGATTTGCCAAATTCATCCAAGAACAAACAATGCAAGGACAAGCCAAGGAGCATCGTACGTACTTAGCTTAAATCATAGATGTTACATATAATGCCTCTCTAATTAATACGTACAGTTGTCGATTGATCTGCTCTTTACGTGGAAAACTGTGCTCCACATTTTTTCATGATAATATCGAAAAAAATAAAATACCGAAGTTTAATATACTTTTCTTCTCGATGTAATTACCACATTTTCGAAACAAGAACGGTTCGACACTCTAGGCTTGAGCCCGATCGAGCGGGTGAGAGCATAGCGGGCACTCTAACCACAAGGTTATATATATAGCTCCGTTCGCTTTAGTTGTACATGCCGGTAATAAAGTGTATCTTGTAATTAATCAGATAATAATTCATTTCATTCGTTCAGAAATACAAGGTTTATTTTTACCTGTCAATTTTGAGCTTTAACCAACTATTAATTCTATAATATTTTTGTTTTTCATCAAAAAATGATATTGCGGAATATTGTAATTGTAAGTCTAGAAGTGAAAGTGTACAAGAGGAATTTAGGACTAAAGTTTGATTTGAGTTCGTCAAAAGACGTATTTGAGATCGTCAAAAGACGTTTTAAACAGGGCAGGAATAGATACGACATAATGTTTTCCTATATATGTGTAGAAACGATAATTCGGTAGTCAATGTATTCTATATTTACGCGCCATGGAGCATTTTAATCATAAAAATTCGATTGTGAGCTACAACAACCTACAATTCACAACCAAATTTAAATCCATTACTTAATTTTAGATTTAATTTATGCGTTGTTAATCATTATCTATTTTGTGGCTTCAACTTTTAAACCACTAAGAATACAAGCATAAGAATGTTACCCTCAAATCAGCTCCATAGCCAAAAACTGCTCATGTATCCGATCAGGAGCGTGATAACTCAATGCAATTGTCTCTATAGTCGCGTGATATGAACATTGTTCATGTGTTCCAGGATATCATAGCGAAACCGACGAAACACAACAAATATAACATGCGTGGGAGAGCACGCTGATCGGACCTGCCGCGTGCGCCCACCAATTTCAAGCGATGCCATCCGGCGATCCGACGGCTGAGGGAGCACCACGTCACTGTCCCGCCTAAATTAAAAAAGCAGCTCATTTGGGCGCTACCGATGTGTCGCTGTCAGTAGTAGTGAATGCTGTGTGGGGCCCACCTTGGCATGACATTAAAATACAGCCATTAAAAGAGCAGGAAGGAGTAAATTATTATATCCCGGCATTAAAAACCTCCCACAAAATAATAATACTCTAATTTACTGCTTTCTACTGAATTTCATTTCACCTCGCGTCACGCGTTCCCCTCCCCTTCTCCTTCCTCCCCCACCAAAATCGTCGGCAGATTTGGGGGCTCCGACGAGCATTCGTCCGCGTCGCTGCTGCCTGCTTCCTTGGCCGTCGCTGCGTTCTCCATCAGGTTGGTGTTGCTCGCTGTGCGTTTTTGGGGGATTGCGGCGTGGTGATTTTTCTGATGAGCTGGCTGCGCGGTTTGTGTGAAGGGGGTATGTCTCGAGCATGAGGGGCGCACCGGTAGTGGGCCGGTCATTGTTCGATGTCGAGGATCTACCTCCTATGGAGGCACCGAGATTCCGATGGTGGGCAGACGAGCTTGCGGTCGCGGTCGCAGGCGCACCGGCGCTAGCGCAAGCGCCATCTTTGACTCCGCGGCCACCGCCACAGCCGTTGAGGAGGACACAGGCGAAGGCAAGTGCGCCGAAGAAGCAGTCTATAGCCGACCTCTTCGCGGCAGCACCCCTCTTGGCCTGCCCCCTGCCGACGCGGGTGGAGAGAACGAGGCGCCAGAGGAGAACGGGGATGACGAGGTGATGTGCTCGATCATGCGGCGGACCAAGGAGCAGAAGTGGAAGCGGAGATTGGAAGAGGCCGCTTCCGCGGTGGCGGCGTCACCGGTGGCGGCGGAGTGGCCTGGATCCGAGGGGAATTTCGTGAGAGAGGTATGTGGTCCGGCCCAGCACAGCCCAAATGCCAATTTTTCCATATTGATTATCTACATATACGCTTTCCTGCGATTTTTTTTCATCGGATTGGAATGGATATATGCCATGATTGCTCCAGATTTTTGTTGGCACACCACACTCACCAGGGATGCTTACTTAGCCACTTCAATTTCCATTATTCCCCTTTAGATCGACCTAAAATGCATCTGTCGCGTCAGGTTATTGTTGCATTAGCTGCTACATCATACCGATGGGTTTCAATTCTGGCGGCCAATTAATATACTGGTACTAAAAATCATCAACCATCTTCAGAATTAGTACTGTGTTTACCACATTTATAGTGCTTTTATTATAACATTATTAGTTGTTGTTGTTGATGATGATTATGTTGTTGTTGTTGTTGTCGTCGTCGTCATAGTATTATTTTATATATTTTTAAACAACTGTGTGATCATGAAATGTTCTGTCCTTGAAAATGAGCATGACATTAATTTTGATAGTGTACAACACACACATGGCTATTTATCTGCATGTGGTAATTGCAAAGTGCGCTGCTCATTTCTGTTGTGTATCTGGTCGCAAAGTGTGCTGCTCATTTCTGTTTTGTCTATTGCCCCCATTATTCACTGGTGTTGCTCAATTCTGCAGCAAGCACATGGCAGGATAAATGTGCCTGATGAACTGGACACTCCTCAGGCATCAAAGAAATCTGAAGGCATACATGATCCTAGAATAGACCAGGACAAGATTCCAGATCTAAAGAGAAAGAAGAAGGTTGATGCCAATGACTTAGAGAAGGAAAGAATTGATAAGCTAAGGAGCATTGAGGGTAAAATGTCCAACAAGGTGGGGAAGCAGCATGACATGAAGAAAATGCTCCCTTTGCACAGCATTTTGAAGAAATACACAAAGCACACATCCTTCAAAATGGTCAAGGAGAAGAGTGGCAACACAAAAGGAAAGGAAGTCATAGATAGAGCTCTGTCGGAAATCAGTGAAACATGTGAAATTTGCAGAAGTGGACGATGTGCTTGGTATTGACAAGCAAACTAGCAAGCGACCCCAACTGGAAAGTATCTGCAAGCTGTTCTCGGATGCTTTGGCTTCATCATCGTCATCATCCACGGACATGTCTACTGAAGGGGACAGGTACGTAGCTGCAGAAAGTAGTAGTTCTCATATGCCTGAGTTGATGGAAGCAAGCAAGAATATGGATCATGAGGATTCTCTTGAGTTAGTTAGCACAAAATTGCCTTCTAATTTGATTGATCTGAACGAGGCACTGCCAGAATCTACTGATTTCAACTATCCATCTGTGTCAAATTCAGAGCCAGATCCTGAGCCTACTCAGCATACAATACTAGAAAGAGTTGAGAATTCGGTTTCATCAGGCACATTGTTGCAGAATGAGTTTAAACCCACAGGTATCCACGGGTTTACCCAATTACTTAAAATTACGTAAAATCTATCCCATTTTTCATTCTTTTATCATGATAATGTTATGTTGAGTGATTTCATCATTTCAAACTATGTATTGACTATTATAATTTCCTGTTTGTTATAGATTTTTAATTACATTTATGTTGTAATTTAATTCATGTAGAGTATAAACTGAACCCGTGGGTTCTGGTACCTGACATTTTCGGATTTAGTTTTGAACCCACGGGTTTCACAGGTTCAGGTTTTCATGGGTTTCATGGGTGGTTTCACAGGTTCAGGTTTTCATGGGTTTCATGGGTTTGCTTCACGGCCGGGTTTTCATCAAACCTGTGGGTTTCAGACAGTGGGAGATCTATGATTTATATAATGGGGTTATGAAATTAAATAGACTATAAACCAAATATATAATATACTAAAAATCCCTTGACTATCATGCAAATATGAAAAGAGAAATAGAATTAGCTAGTTATAAAAATATGTTATTCGACTACTATTAAATTATTGGGGTAGATTTTTACCCAATTAAAAACACAAATATATATACATATATATATACACTCATTTTTTCAAAAAAAATATTCGGGGTACAACTGTACCCCTTGCTACATTACAGGTTCGCCCCTGGTTTCAGACCTGTTTGCCATCCCTAGCAACAGGGAAGGGTAGGGTGACAGGGTGAGCTAGCTGTGACTTGGCAGGGTGAGCTGGCAATAGAAAGATGGGGCGTTGTTGATGAGCTGGTGGTAATGCGACGAGGCAACAATAGAGGGTGGGGTGACATGTTGAGCTGGCGATAATGGGACAACACATTGAGCTGGCGATAGGGCCATGCGGGGTGATGGGGCGAGAGGTCGTGACAACAAAGCTAGTTGTCCATGAGTTGGCAGTGACGTGACAAAGGTAGCATAAAAGCCGGCGATGGTGGGATAGGGTGACAAGGCGAGCTGGCGGCGGCGAGGTTCATCCCATTCTATTCTACCAAACAGAGAATGAAATCATCCCATCCCATCCCATCTAATCGATGTACTCAACCCAAACACACGCTAATTCTATGGAAATCCTTACTCCTTTTAAAGATTCCATTGTAATGCACATGCATATGCATATGATGACAAGTTTTGTAAAAGGGAGAGTTAACCAGCTTGATTGTGTTTTAATTTCTACCCAGACCCCCATTTTCCAAGATGTGACATTCTAGGAAGATAATTAATATGTGTATACATGCCTATTTTATTTTGTATCCGTTGTAAAAACCTTGTCTATGCATAGTAGTGGATCTATATAATACTGATTTTTATACCCCCAAAATATTGAAGAGACAATTGAATCATTTCAGTACATATATATTTACAATACACAATACTAAGTTCCACACGCACTCATAAATATATGTAACCAAAATAACAATATTTCCCATTATTCCAAATACAAATCACTTCATACTTGGACATAGGGTTTAATTAGTAAATGGGTAAAATGAGTTGATTGATCTTCATTTACACTGCATTGAGAATTTTGTGATATATTTAATTATTTACAAACAGTGGCAATGTATTTAATCTGTTAGCAAGGGTAAGGAAGGAAGCTAGAAAAGATGGAAAACCACATGCAATTTATATGATAACTTATATTCAGGGAGGAGTACTCTAGAAAGATAAAATGATATGTTTGGAATATATATTTTCCTAGAGGTTAGATGAGATAGTTCCTCTGATATATATATATATATATATATGCATGGTTGTATATTTCGTTCTACTGTTCATCATCTATACACAGCGCCGTGTTCATGGCATGTAATTAAAAACTACATAAGATCGAGTCTGTCACAAATTTCAGGACATAATCGTGGATTACACGACCATCATTTTTACACACAGTCAAAAATGCTTAAAATGACACAGAAGTTAGTTACACGGTCTACATGGACCTGACAAGATAAATTTGCTGATGAGATTGATATACCTCGTGCATCTAGGAAGCCTGAAGATGTGCCAGATTCATCCAAGAACAAACAATGCAAGGACAAGCTAAGGAGTACGTACGTACGTATCTCGCAATACCATTAATGCTTGGTAATTGTTGGAATCGTTTTACTATGTGTTCCAATTCCTCTGATAGAAATAGTATGCTATGCACCGTACGTACTTAGCTTAAACCATAGATGTTACATATAATGCCTCTCTAATTAATACGTACAGTTGTCGATTGATCTGCTCTTTACGTGGAAAACTGTGCTCCACATTTTTTCATGATAATATCGAAAAAAATAAAATACCGAAGTTTAATATACTTTTCTTCTCGATGTAATTACCACATTTTCGAAACAAGAACGGTTCGACACTCTAGGCTTGAGCCCGATCGAGCGGGTGAGAGCATAGCGGGCACTCTAACCACAAGGTTATATATAGCTCCGTTCGCTTTAGTTGTACATGCCGGTAATAAAGTGTATCTTGTAATTAATCAGATAATAATTCATTTCATTCGTTCAGAAATACAAGGTTTATTTTTACCTGTCAATTTTGAGCTTTAACCAACTATTAATTCTATAATATTTTTGTTTTTCATCAAAAAATGATATTGCGGAATATTGTAATTGTAAGTCTAGAAGTGAAAGTGTACAAGAGGAATTTAGGACTAAAGTTTGATTTGAGTTCGTCAAAAGACGTATTTGAGATCGTCAAAAGACGTTTTAAACAGGGCAGGAATAGATACGACATAATGTTTTCCTATATATGTGTAGAAACGATAATTCGGTAGTCAATGTATTCTATATTTACGCGCCATGGAGCATTTTAATCATAAAAATTCGATTGTGAGCTACAACAACCTACAATTCACAACCAAATTTAAATCCATTACTTAATTTTAGATTTAATTTATGCGTTGTTAATCATTATCTATTTTGTGGCTTCAACTTTTAAACCACTAAGAATACAAGCATAAGAATGTTACCCTCAAATCAGCTCCATAGCCAAAAACTGCTCATGTATCCGATCAGGAGCGTGATAACTCAATGCAATTGTCTCTATAGTCGCGTGATATGAACATTGTTCATGTGTTCCAGGATATCATAGCGAAACCGACGAAACACAACAAATATAACATGCGTGGGAGAGCACGCTGATCGGACCTGCCGCGTGCGCCCACCAATTTCAAGCGATGCCATCCGGCGATCCGACGGCTGAGGGAGCACCACGTCACTGTCCCGCCTAAATTAAAAAAGCAGCTCATTTGGGCGCTACCGATGTGTCGCTGTCAGTAGTAGTGAATGCTGTGTGGGGCCCACCTTGGCATGACATTAAAATACAGCCATTAAAAGAGCAGGAAGGAGTAAATTATTATATCCCGGCATTAAAAACCTCCCACAAAATAATAATACTCTAATTTACTGCTTTCTACTGAATTTCATTTCACCTCGCGTCACGCGTTCCCCTCCCCTTCTCCTTCCTCCCCCACCAAAATCGTCGGCAGATTTGGGGGCTCCGACGAGCATTCGTCCGCGTCGCTGCTGCCTGCTTCCTTGGCCGTCGCTGCGTTCTCCATCAGGTTGGTGTTGCTCGCTGTGCGTTTTTGGGGGATTGCGGCGTGGTGATTTTTCTGATGAGCTGGCTGCGCGGTTTGTGTGAAGGGGGTATGTCTCGAGCATGAGGGGCGCACCGGTAGTGGGCCGGTCATTGTTCGATGTCGAGGATCTACCTCCTATGGAGGCACCGAGATTCCGATGGTGGGCAGACGAGCTTGCGGTCGCGGTCGCAGGCGCACCGGCGCTAGCGTAAGCGCCATCTTTGACTCCGCGGCCACCGCCACAGCCGTTGAGGAGGACACAGGCGAAGGCAAGTGCGCCGAAGAAGCAGTCTATAGCCGACCTCTTCGCGGCAGCACCCCTCTTGGCCTGCCCCCTGCCGACGCGGGTGGAGAGAACGAGGCGCCAGAGGAGAACGGGGATGACGAGGTGATGTGCTCGATCATGCGGCGGACCAAGGAGCAGAAGTGGAAGCGGAGATTGGAAGAGGCCGCTTCCGCGGTGGCGGCGTCACCGGTGGCGGCGGAGTGGCCTGGATCCGAGGGGAATTTCGTGAGAGAGGTATGTGGTCCGGCCCAGCACAGCCCAAATGCCAATTTTTCCATATTGATTATCTACATATACGCTTTCCTGCGATTTTTTTTCATCGGATTGGAATGGATATATGCCATGATTGCTCCAGATTTTTGTTGGCACACCACACTCACCAGGGATGCTTACTTAGCCACTTCAATTTCCATTATTCCCCTTTAGATCGACCTAAAATGCATCTGTCGCGTCAGGTTATTGTTGCATTAGCTGCTACATCATACCGATGGGTTTCAATTCTGGCGGCCAATTAATATACTGGTACTAAAAATCATCAACCATCTTCAGAATTAGTACTGTGTTTACCACATTTATAGTGCTTTTATTATAACATTATTAGTTGTTGTTGTTGATGATGATTATGTTGTTGTTGTTGTTGTCGTCGTCGTCATAGTATTATTTTATATATTTTTAAACAACTGTGTGATCATGAAATGTTCTGTCCTTGAAAATGAGCATGACATTAATTTGATAGTGTACAACACACACATGGCTATTTATCTGCATGTGGTAATTGCAAAGTGTGCTGCTCATTTCTGTTGTGTATCTGGTCGCAAAGTGTGCTGCTCATTTCTGTTTTGTCTATTGCCCCCATTATTCACTGGTGTTGCTCAATTCTGCAGCAAGCACATGGCAGGATAAATGTGCCTGATGAACTGGACACTCCTCAGGCATCAAAGAAATCTGAAGGCATACATGATCCTAGAATAGACCAGGACAAGATTCCAGATCTAAAGAGAAAGAAGAAGGTTGATGCCAATGACTTAGAGAAGGAAATAATTGATAAGCTAAGGAGCATTGAGGGTAAAATGTCCAACAAGGTGGGGAAGCAGCATGACATGAAGAAAATGCTCCCTTTGCACAGCATTTTGAAGAAATACACAAAGCACACATCCTTCAAAATGGTCAAGGAGAAGAGTGGCAACACAAAAGGAAAGGAAGTCATAGAGCTCTGTCGGAAATCAGTGAAACAGGTGAAATTTGCAGAAGTGGACGATGTGCTTGGTATTGACAAGCAAACTAGCAAGCGACCCCAACTGGAAAGTATCTGCAAGCTGTTCTCGGATGCTTTGGCTTCATCATCGTCATCATCCACGGACATGTCTACTGAAGGGGACAGGTACGTAGCTGCAGAAAGTAGTAGTTCTCATATGCCTGAGTTGATGGAAGCAAGCAAGAATATGGATCATGAGGATTCTCTTGAGTTAGTTAGCACAAAATTGCCTTCTAATTTGATTGATCTGAACGAGGCACTGCCAGAATCTACTGATTTCAACTATCCATCTGTGTCAAATTCAGAGCCAGATCCTGAGCCTACTCAGCATACAATACTAGAAAGAGTTGAGAATTCGGTTTCATCAGGCACATTGTTGCAGAATGAGTTTAAACCCACAGGTATCCACGGGTTTACCCAATTACTTAAAATTACGTAAAATCTATCCCATTTTTCATTCTTTTATCATGATAATGTTATGTTGAGTGATTTCATCATTTCAAACTATGTATTGACTATTATAATTTCCTGTTTGTTATAGATTTTTAATTACATTTATGTTGTAATTTAATTCATGTAGAGTATAAACTGAACCCGTGGGTTCTGGTACCTGACATTTTCGGATTTAGTTTTGAACCCACGGGTTTCACAGGTTCAGGTTTTCATGGGTTTCATGGGTGGTTTCACAGGTTCAGGTTTTCATGGGTTTCATGGGTTTGCTTCACGGCCGGGTTTTCATCAAACCTGTGGGTTTCAGACAGTGGGAGATCTATGATTTATATAATGGGGTTATGAAATTAAATAGACTATAAACCAAATATATAATATACTAAAAATCCCTTGACTATCATGCAAATATGAAAAGAGAAATAGAATTAGCTAGTTATAAAAATATGTTATTCGACTACTATTAAATTATTGGGGTAGATTTTTACCCAATTAAAAACACAAATATATATATACATATATATATACACTCATTTTTTCAAAAAAAATATTCGGGGTACAACTGTACCCCTTGCTACATTACAGGTTCGCCCCTGGTTTCAGACCTGTTTGCCATCCCTAGCAACAGGGAAGGGTAGGGTGATAGGGTGAGCTAGCTGTGACTTGGCAGGGTGAGCTGGCAATAGAAAGATGGGGCGTTGTTGATGAGCTGGTGGTAATGCGACGAGGCAACAATAGAGGGTGGGGTGACATGTTGAGCTGGCGATAATGGGACAACACATTGAGCTGGCGATAGGGCCATGCGGGGTGATGGGGCGAGAGGTCGTGACAACAAAGCTAGTTGTCCATGAGTTGGCAGTGACGTGACAAAGGTAGCATAAAAGCCGGCGATGGTGGGATAGGGTGACAAGGCGAGCTGGCGGCGGCGAGGTTCATCCCATTCTATTCTACCAAACAGAGAATGAAATCATCCCATCCCATCCCATCTAATCGATGTACTCAACCCAAACACACGCTAATTCTATGGAAATCCTTACTCCTTTTAAAGATTCCATTGTAATGCACATGCATATGCATATGATGACAAGTTTTGTAAAAGGGAGAGTTAACCAGCTAGATTGTGTTTTAATTTCTACCCAGACCCCCATTTTCCAAGATGTGACATTCTAGGAAGATAATTAATATGTGTATACATGCCTATTTTATTTTGTATCCGTTGTAAAAACCTTGTCTATGCATAGTAGTGGATCTATATAATACTGATTTTTATACCCCCAAAATATTGAAGAGACAATTGAATCATTTCAGTACATATATATTTACAATACACAATACTAAGTTCCACACGCACTCATAAATATATGTAACCAAAATAACAATATTTCCCATTATTCCAAATACAAATCACTTCATACTTGGGCATAGGGTTTAATTAGTAAATGGGTAAAATGAGTTGATTGATCTTCATTTACACTGCATTGAGAATTTTGTGATATATTTAATTATTTACAAACAGTGGCAATGTATTTAATCTGTTAGCAAGGGTAAGGAAGGAAGCTAGAAAAGATGGAAAACCACATGCAATTTATATGATAACTTATATTCAGGGAGGAGTACTCTAGAAAGATAAAATGATATGTTTGGAATATATATTTTCCTAGAGGTTAGATGAGATAGTTCCTCTGATATATATATATATATATATATATATATATATATATATATATGCATGGTTGTATATTTCGTTCTACTGTTCATCGTCTATACACAGCGCCGTGTTCATGGCATGTAATTAAAAACTACATAAGATCGAGCCTGTCACAAATTTCAGGACATAATCGTGGATTACAGGACCATCATGTTTACACACAGTCAAAAATGCTTAAAATGACACAGAAGTTAGTTACACGGTCTACATGGACCTGACAAGATAAATTTGCTGATGAGATTGATATACCTCGTGCATCTAGGAAGCCTGAAGATGTGCCAGATTCATCCAAGAACAAACAATGCAAGGACAAGCTAAGGAGTACGTACATACGTATCTCGCAATACCATTAATGCTTGGTAATTGTTGGAATCGTTTTACTGTGTGTTCCAATTCCTCTGATAGAAATAGTATGCTATGCACCGTACGTACTTAGCTTAAACCATAGATGTTACATATAATGCCTCTCTAATTAATACGTACAGTCGTCGATTGATCTGCTCTTTACGTGGAAAACTGTGCTCCACATTTTTCATGATAATATCGAAAAAAATAAAATACCAAAGTTTAATATACTTTTCTTCTCGATGTAATTACCACATTTTCAAAAGAAGAAAGGTTCGACACTTTGGGCTTGAGCCCGATCGAGCGGGTGAGAGCATAGCGGGCACTCTAACCACTGAGTTATATATATAGCTCCGTTCGCTTTAGTTGTATAGGCCAGTAATAAAGTGTATCTTGTAATTAATCAGATAATAATTCATTTCATTCGTTCATAAATACAAGGTGTATTTTTACCTATCAATTTTGAGCTTTAACCAACTATTAATTCTATAATATTTATGTTTTTCATCAAAAAATGATATTGCTGAATATTGTAATTGTAAGTCTAGAAGTGAAAGTGTACAAGAGGAAATTAGGACTAAAGTTTGATTTGAGTTCGTCAAAAGACGTATTTGAGATCGTCAAAAGACGTTTTAAACAGGGCAGGAATAGATACGACATAATGTTTTTCTACGAGATTTAATTTAAGCTAGATAACACTAGCATCCTCATATTCTCATCCGCTCGATACTCACCGGTTGCTTCTCATAATCTAAAGCTCTTATTCCTTGCCAATCCAAAGAAGTCATGTCCAATACACACATGCTAAGGTCTTCTTTATTGAGGGGCAAAAATTTTGGGAATCATTTCCTAGGATAATTGAATCTTAAGTATCATAGCCCAATTGAAAAAACGTACGAAGAATATCAAGGTAACATCACAGGAGATTAGATTAAACCAAGTATACGAAGTCATAGTTGTTATGGTGTCGTCATATCGTTGTGGTGGAAATTTGCTATTCACGCAAACCACTATGTCGACGGAGGGTCTGTGGCGGGCGCCACAAGCGTGTGGTGCCGTTGTGGCATCATGTGACGCCCACCATATGGAAGGGAGAGAGAGAGAGGATAAGTGAGGGCACGATGCGGGGTCGCATCAAGATCGGGTGTGACGTGGTAGGCACGAGAGGCGTACGACACAACAAGGCCGAGCGTGCTAGAGCAGAAGATGGGGGAGAGGAGGGGTGATGGACTGCTAGTTGGAGAGGGAGGTGAGAGAGGGGGGAGTAGGATTGTGGTGGCTGGAGGGAAAGATAGGTGAGAGAGAGGAAGTGGGAGAGATCGAGAGAAGTTAGGATTAGGAAATGGGGTTTAAATGGGCTATTTTATGAAATTTATATAAATAGATTGAACTTTTAAATATAATATTAGATATTTTAAATGTGTTATTGCAATGTAAATTATACATTTTTTGTCTTATAAGGTATCTAAAGTAACATTATTGCAACTTGATATTGTATTACTATATTTATAATACTATATTCCTATTCTTTTTTGTAATTTAGTAATTATATATTGATATATTTTTCTAAATCCTATAAATTATTTTTCTATATTGTCTGCCACGTCGATGTGTCTATAGTGACGCCACGCTGCGTTGTAAAGTGTAAAGTGGTAGGTTGTAAAGTGTGAAGGTGGTAGGTTGCCACGCTTCGCCGTGTCACCATAACAACTAAGTACAGAGTTGTGTGCATGTAAGCTCGACGTTTGATGGAATGATCAAGTTACTTTAGGAGTGAAAGGAGATATCGAATTTCATGTATGTTCACAATTCATGTGTGTTAAGAGTGTGCATTCCGATAAATTTGAATCAATAGGAAAGAAAATGGAATATTATTATTAAGATCAAACTTTTTGTGTTTCCCTTTCTAACATACATTGCATGTTTTGAATCTAAATTTTAAAGCGTCCAATATATAGGCTACAAAAAAGTTCAGATTTGTTTGTTGCACTGCACCATAGCCAGACTATGTTTAGTCACGCAGCAATAATCCTGGTATTTCATCATCTGAAAACTGAATGAATGATATATATAGTTCATGAGACCGTCGACCGATCGATATTTAATTTGCGTCCAAATAAAAAATAATATTTTTCTTTAGAGGAGTTTATCGAATGTCATGAGTTTATTACATTTATTTTTTATCTTTCAGGCAATACATAGCCTTCTTATGAAGGTAAAAATAGGATGTCAATAAAAACATAATTAGTAACTAAGGTTGTGTTTACTTCGATGGATGGGTGGGTCGATTTCATTTTTAGAGCGTTTGATTAGGAGATAGGTGGGATGGAATGATACTTATGAGAATACTCCTTTTAAATCCAAGATGAGCATATCCCTAAAAAATGAGGGGATGAGTGTTTGATTGTGGAGCGAGATAGGGCAAGCACACATGGAAGGGTGGCAGAGTGAGGTGACAGGATGAGGTTGCGATAGCAGGTAGGGATGGTAGTTTTATCGGTGGTTGTGGGTACCCGACCCGACGGGCATGTGTTTGGGTTTAATTTTGTGCCCCCGGGTTCGTCGGTTCGGGTACATGTTTATTTTCAAGTCAAACACGGGTTTATATTTAAACAGCCGGGTATCCACGGGTTTAACCGATTACTTAAAATTACATAAAGTCTATCCCATTTTTCATTATTTTATCATGATAATGTTATGTTGAGTGATTTCATCATTTCAAACTATGTATTGACTATTATAATTTCCTGTTTATTGTAGATTTTTAATTACATTTATGTTGTAATTTAATTCATGTAGAGTATAAACTGAACCTGTGGGTTACCCGTTGGGTTTCTGGTACCTAACATGTTTGGATTTACTTTTGAACCCACGGGTTTCATGGGTTCAGGTTTTCATGGGTTTGCTTCGCAGTCTGGTTTTCATCAAACCTGTGGGGTTCAAATAGTGGCGGGTCCAGGATTTATATAATAGGGGTACAAAATTAAACAGACTACAAACCACATATATAATATACTAAAAATCCATTGACTGTCATGCAAATATGAAAATAGAAATAGAATTAGCTGATTATAAAAAATAGGTTATTGGACTAACTATTAAATTATTGGGCTAGATTTTTACCCACTTAAACACACACACACACACACACACACATATATATATATACATACATAATGCATATATATAATCATTTTTTTAAAAAAATGGGGATACAACTATACCCCCTTGCTCCATTACAGGTCCTTGGTGTCAGACCCGTTGCCATCCCTAGCAACAAGGAAGGGTAGGGTGACAGGATGAGCTAGAGGTGACTTGGCAGGGTGAGATGGCAATAGAAAGATGGGGCGCTATCGATGAGCTGGTGGTAATGCGACGAGGCAACAATAGAGGGTGGGGTGACATGTTGAGCTGGCGATAATGGGACAACACATCGATCTAGCAACAGGGCCATGTGGGGTGATGGGGCGAGAGGTTGTGACAACAAAGCTAGTTGGCCATGAGTTGGCAGTGACGTGATAAAGGTAGCAGAAAGCTGGCGACGGTGGGATAGGGTGACAAGGTGAGCTGGCGGTAGCGAGGTTCATCCCATCCAATCCCATCTAATCGATGTACTCAAACCAAACACACGCTAATTCTATGGAAATCCTTGCTCCTTTTAAAGATTCAATTGTAATGCACATGCATATGCATATGATGACAAGTTTTGTAAAAGGGAGAGTTAACCAGCTTGATTGTGTTTTAATTTCTACCCGGACCCCCACTTTCCAAGATGTGATATTCTAGGAAGATAATTAATATGTGTATACATGCCTATTTTATTGTGTATCCATTGTAAAAACCTTGTCTATGCATAGTGGTGGATCTATATAATACTGATTTTTTATACCCCCAAAATATTGAATAGACAATTGAATCATTTCAGTACATATATATTTACAATACACCATACCAAAATAACAATATTTCCCATGATTCCAAATACAAATCACTTCATACTTGGGCATAGGATTTAATTAGTAAATGGGTCAAATGAGTTGATTGATCTTCATTTACACTGCATTGAGAATTTTGTGATATATTTAATTATTTACAAATAGTGGCAACATATTTAATCTGTTAGCGCGCAAGGGTAAGGAAGGAAGCTAGAAAAGATGGAAAACCACATGCAATTTATATAGGTCAAAATTTATACTTAGTCATGTGTATTAAGGATGTGATCGAATAAAAATATCATATTGTTTTTTTGATGAGTGAGTATGGTTCTAGAAGTGGTTGGAGCTTAAAGTCGGAGGTAGTATATGTTTTTTAGAAATATAATTATTTTTTTATAATTATTAAATTGTTACATTTTGGTCTAATTCTAAACTCTAAAACATTTTAGATTCTGATTCGAGGGAGAATGTCAGATTCTTTCCAGGGAAACAAATTATATTGTAATATTCAAATCAAGCTTTCTCCCACCAATTAAGTATGTACATGGATTGTAAATTTTCTCCAGAAAATAAATGGATTATATACACATTTTCTCCATGAAGTAAATATATTATACATTTACTCTTAGGAAGTAATTAAATGGATCGTACATTTTCCCTGATGAAGTAATGGATTATACATTTTCTCCCGTGATGCAAATGGATTATACATTTTCTCCCATGGATTAAATGTATTAAACATATTTCTCCAAAAACAGAATGGATTATACATTTTCTGCAGAAAATAAATGGACTATAAATATATGTATATGAATGGTTGTATATTTCGTTCTACTGTTCATCGTCTATACACAGCGCCGTGTTCATGGCATGTAATTAAACACTACATAAGATCGAGGCTGTCACACATTTCAAGACATAATCGTGGATTACACGACCATCATGTTTACACACAGTCAAAAATGGTTAAAATGACACAGAAGTTAATTACACGGTCTACATGGACCTGACAAGATAAATTTGCCTGATGAGATTGATATACCTCGGGCATCTAGGAAGCCTGAAGATTTGCCAAATTCATCCAAGAACAAACAATGCAAGGACAAGCCAAGGAGCATCGTACGTACTTAGCTTAAATCATAGATGTTACATATAATGCCTCTCTAATTAATACGTACAGTTGTCGATTGATCTGCTCTTTACGTGGAAAACTGTGCTCCACATTTTTTCATGATAATATCGAAAAAAATAAAATACCGAAGTTTAATATACTTTTCTTCTCGATGTAATTACCACATTTTCGAAACAAGAACGGTTCGACACTCTAGGCTTGAGCCCGATCGAGCGGGTGAGAGCATAGCGGGCACTCTAACCACAAGGTTATATATATAGCTCCGTTCGCTTTAGTTGTACATGCCGGTAATAAAGTGTATCTTGTAATTAATCAGATAATAATTCATTTCATTCGTTCAGAAATACAAGGTTTATTTTTACCTGTCAATTTTGAGCTTTAACCAACTATTAATTCTATAATATTTTTGTTTTTCATCAAAAAATGATATTGCGGAATATTGTAATTGTAAGTCTAGAAGTGAAAGTGTACAAGAGGAATTTAGGACTAAAGTTTGATTTGAGTTCGTCAAAAGACGTATTTGAGATCGTCAAAAGACGTTTTAAACAGGGCAGGAATAGATACGACATAATGTTTTCCTATATATGTGTAGAAACGATAATTCGGTAGTCAATGTATTCTATATTTACGCGCCATGGAGCATTTTAATCATAAAAATTCGATTGTGAGCTACAACAACCTACAATTCACAACCAAATTTAAATCCATTACTTAATTTTAGATTTAATTTATGCGTTGTTAATCATTATCTATTTTGTGGCTTCAACTTTTAAACCACTAAGAATACAAGCATAAGAATGTTACCCTCAAATCAGCTCCATAGCCAAAAACTGCTCATGTATCCGATCAGGAGCGTGATAACTCAATGCAATTGTCTCTATAGTCGCGTGATATGAACATTGTTCATGTGTTCCAGGATATCATAGCGAAACCGACGAAACACAACAAATATAACATGCGTGGGAGAGCACGCTGATCGGACCTGCCGCGTGCGCCCACCAATTTCAAGCGATGCCATCCGGCGATCCGACGGCCGAGGGAGCACCACGTCACTGTCCCGCCTAAATTAAAAAAGCAGCTCATTTGGGCGCTACCGATGTGTCGCTGTCAGTAGTAGTGAATGCTGTGTGGGGCCCACCTTGGCATGACATTAAAATACAGCCATTAAAAGAGCAGGAAGGAGTAAATTATTATATCCCGGCATTAAAAACCTCCCACAAAATAATAATACTCTAATTTACTGCTTTCTACTGAATTTCATTTCACCTCGCGTCACGCGTTCCCCTCCCCTTCTCCTTCCTCCCCCACCAAAATCGTCGGCAGATTTGGGGGCTCCGACGAGCATTCGTCCGCGTCGCTGCTGCCTGCTTCCTTGGCCGTCGCTGCGTTCTCCATCAGGTTGGTGTTGCTCGCTGTGCGTTTTTGGGGGATTGCGGCGTGGTGGTTTTTCTGATGAGCTGGCTGCGCGGTTTGTGTGAAGGGGGTATGTCTCGAGCATGAGGGGCGCGCCGGTAGAGGGCCGGTCATTGTTCGATGTCGAGGATCTACCTCCTATGGAGGCACCGAGATTCTGATGGTGGGCAGACGAGCTTGCGGTCGCGGTCGCAGGCGCACCGGCGCTAGAGCAAGCGCCATCTTTGACTCCGCGGCCACCGCCACAGCCGTTGAGGAGGACACAGGCGAAGGCAAGTGCGCCGAAGAAGCAGTCTATAGCCGACCTCTTCGCGGCAGCACCCCTCTTGGCCTGCCCCCTGCCGACGCGGGTGGCGAGAACGAGGCGCCAGAGGAGAACGGGGATGACGAGGTGATGTGCTCGATCATGCGGCGGACCAAGGAGCAGAAGTGGAAGCGGAGATTGGAAGAGGCCGCTTCTGCGGTGGCGGCGTCACCGGTGGCGGCGGAGTGGCCTGGATCCGAGGGGAATTTCGTGAGAGAGGTATGTGGTCCGGCCCAGCACAGCCCAAATGCCAATTTTTCCATATTGATTATCTACATATACGCTTTCCTGCGATTTTTTTCATCGGATTGGAATGGATATATGCCATGATTGCTCCAGATTTTTGTTGGCACACCACACTCACGAGGGATGCTTACTTAGCCACTTCAATTTCCATTATTCCCCTTTAGATCGACCTAAAATGCATCTGTCGCGTCAGGTTATTGTTGCATTAGTTGCTACATCATACCGATGGGTTTCAATTCTGGCGGCCATTTAATATACTGGTACTAAAAATCATCAACCATCTTCAGAATTAGTACTGTGTTTACCACATTTATAGTGCTTTTATTATAACATTATTAGTTGTTGTTGTTGATGATGATTATGTTGTTGTTGTTGTTGTTGTCGTCGTCGTCATAGTATTATTTTATATATTTTTAAACAACTGTGTGATCATGAAATGTTCTGTCCTTGAAAATGAGCATGACATTAATTTTGATAGTGTACAACACACACATGGCTATTTATCTGCATGTGGTAATTGCAAAGTGTGCTGCTCATTTCTGTTGTGTATCTGGTCGCAAAGTGTGCTGCTCATTTCTGTTTTGTCTATTGCCCCCATTATTCACTGGTGTTGCTCAATTCTGCAGCAAGCACATGGCAGGATAAATGTGCCTGATGAACTGGACACTCCTCAGGCATCAAAGAAATCTGAAGGCATACATGATCCTAGAATAGACCAGGACAAGATTCCAGATCTAAAGAGAAAGAAGAAGGTTGATGCCAATGACTTAGAGAAGGAAATAATTGATAAGCTAAGGAGCATTGAGGGTAAAATGTCCAACAAGGTGGGGAAGCAGCATGACATGAAGAAAATGCTCCCTTTGCACAGCATTTTGAAGAAATACACAAAGCACACATCCTTCAAAATGGTCAAGGAGAAGAGTGGCAACACAAAAGGAAAGGAAGTCATAGAGCTCTGTCGGAAATCAGTGAAACGGGTGAAATTTGCAGAAGTGGACGATGTGCTTGGTATTGACAAGCAAACTAGCAAGCGACCCCAACTGGAAAGTATCTGCAAGCTGTTCTCGGATGCTTTGGCTTCATCATCGTCATCATCCACGGACATGTCTACTGAAGGGGACAGGTACGTAGCTGCAGAAAGTAGTAGTTCTCATATGCCTGAGTTGATGGAAGCAAGCAAGAATATGGATCATGAGGATTCTCTTGAGTTAGTTAGCACAAAATTGCCTTCTAATTTGATTGATCTGAACGAGGCACTGCCAGAATCTACTGATTTCAACTATCCATCTGTGTCAAATTCAGAGCCAGATCCTGAGCCTACTCAGCATACAATACTAGAAAGAGTTGAGAATTCGGTTTCATCAGGCACATTGTTGCAGAATGAGTTTAAACCCACAGGTATCCACGGGTTTACCCAATTACTTAAAATTACGTAAAATCTATCCCATTTTTCATTCTTTTATCATGATAATGTTATGTTGAGTGATTTCATCATTTCAAACTATGTATTGACTATTATAATTTCCTGTTTGTTATAGATTTTTAATTACATTTATGTTGTAATTTAATTCATGTAGAGTATAAACTGAACCCGTGGGTTCTGGTACCTGACATTTTCGGATTTAGTTTTGAACCCACGGGTTTCACAGGTTCAGGTTTTCATGGGTTTCATGGGTGGTTTCACAGGTTCAGGTTTTCATGGGTTTCATGGGTTTGCTTCACGGCCGGGTTTTCATCAAACCTGTGGGTTTCAGACAGTGGGAGATCTATGATTTATATAATGGGGTTATGAAATTAAATAGACTATAAACCAAATATATAATATACTAAAAATCCCTTGACTATCATGCAAATATGAAAAGAGAAATAGAATTAGCTAGTTATAAAAATATGTTATTCGACTACTATTAAATTATTGGGGTAGATTTTTACCCAATTAAAAACACAAATATATATACATATATATATACACTCATTTTTTCAAAAAAAATATTCGGGGTACAACTATACCCCTTGCTACATTACAGGTTCGCCCCTGGTTTCAGACCTGTTGCCATCCCTAGCAACAGGGAAGGGTAGGGTGACAGGGTGAGCTAGCTGTGACTTGGCAGGGTGAGCTGGCAATAGAAAGATGGGGCGTTGTTGATGAGCTGGTGGTAATGCGACGAGGCAACAATAGAGGGTGGGGTGACATGTTGAGCTGGCGATAATGGGACAACACATTGAGCTGGCGATAGGGCCATGCGGGGTGATGGGGCGAGAGGTCGTGACAACAAAGCTAGTTGTCCATGAGTTGGCAGTGACGTGACAAAGGTAGCATAAAAGCCGGCGATGGTGGGATAGGGTGACAAGGCGAGCTGGCGGCGGCGAGGTTCATCCCATTCTATTCTACCAAACAGAGAATGAAATCATCCCATCCCATCCCATCTAATCGATGTACTCAACCCAAACACACGCTAATTCTATGGAAATCCTTACTCCTTTTAAAGATTCCATTGTAATGCACATGCATATGCATATGATGACAAGTTTTGTAAAAGGGAGAGTTAACCAGCTTGATTGTGTTTTAATTTCTACCCAGACCCCCATTTTCCAAGATGTGACATTCTAGGAAGATAATTAATATGTGTATACATGCCTATTTTATTTTGTATCCGTTGTAAAAACCTTGTCTATGCATAGTAGTGGATCTATATAATACTGATTTTTATACCCCCAAAATATTGAAGAGACAATTGAATCATTTCAGTACATATATATTTACAATACACAATACTAAGTTCCACACGCACTCATAAATATATGTAACCAAAATAACAATATTTCCCATTATTCCAAATACAAATCACTTCATACTTGGACATAGGGTTTAATTAGTAAATGGGTAAAATGAGTTGATTGATCTTCATTTACACTGCATTGAGAATTTTGTGATATATTTAATTATTTACAAACAGTGGCAATGTATTTAATCTGTTAGCAAGGGTAAGGAAGGAAGCTAGAAAAGATGGAAAACCACATGCAATTTATATGATAACTTATATTCAGGGAGGAGTACTCTAGAAAGATAAAATGATATGTTTGGAATATATATTTTCCTAGAGGTTAGATGAGATAGTTCCTCTGATATATATATATATATATATATATATATATATGCATGGTTGTATATTTCGTTCTACTGTTCATCATCTATACACAGCGCCGTGTTCATGGCATGTAATTAAAAACTACATAAGATCGAGTCTGTCACAAATTTCAGGACATAATCGTGGATTACACGACCATCATGTTTACACACAGTCAAAAATGCTTAAAATGACACAGAAGTTAGTTACACGGTCTACATGGACCTGACAAGATAAATTTGCTGATGAGATTGATATACCTCGTGCATCTAGGAAGCCTGAAGATGTGCCAGATTCATCCAAGAACAAACAATGCAAGGACAAGCTAAGGAGTACGTACGTACGTATCTCGCAATACCATTAATGCTTGGTAATTGTTGGAATCGTTTTACTATGTGTTCCAATTCCTCTGATAAAAATAGTATGCTATGCACCGTACGTACTTAGCTTAAACCATAGATGTTACATATAATGCCTCTCTAATTAATACGTACAGTCGTCGATTGATCTGCTCTTTACGTGGAAAACTGTGCTCCACATTTTTCATGATAATATCGAAAAAAATAAAATACCGAAGTTTAATATACTTTTCTTCTCGATGTAATTACCACATTTTCAAAAGAAGAAAGGTTCGACACTTTGGGCTTGAGCCCGATCGAGCGGGTGAGAGCATAGCGGGCACTCTAACCACTGAGTTATATATATAGCTCCGTTCGCTTTAGTTGTATAGGCCAGTAATAAAGTGTATCTTGTAATTAATCAGATAATAATTCATTTCATTCATTCATAAATACAAGGTGTATTTTTACCTATCAATTTTGAGCTTTAACCAACTATTAATTCTATAATATTTATGTTTTTCATCAAAAAATGATATTGCTGAATATTGTAATTGTAAGTCTAGAAGTGAAAGTGTACAAGAGGAATTTAGGACTAAAGTTTGATTTGAGTTCGTCAAAAGACGTATTTGAGATCGTCAAAAGACGTTTTAAACAGGGCAGGAATAGATACGACATAATGTTTTTCTACGAGATTTAATTTAAGCTAGATAACACTAGCATCCTCATATTCTCATCCGCTCGATACTCACCGGTTGCTTCTCATAATCTAAAGCTCTTATTCCTTGCCAATCCAAAGAAGTCATGTCCAGTACACACATGCTAAGGTCTTCTTTATTGAGGGGCAAAAATTTTGTGAATCATTTCCTAGGATAATTGAATCTTAAGTATCATAGCCCAATTGAAAAAACGTACGAAGAATATCAAGGTAACATCACAAGAGATTTGATAAAACCAAGTATACGAAGTCATAGTTGTTATGGTGTCATCATATCGTTGTGGTGGAAATTTGCTATTCACGCAAACCACTATGTCGACGGAGGGTCTGTGGCGGGCGCCACAAGCGTGTGGTGCCGTTGTGGCATCATGTGACACCCACCATATGGAAGGGAGAGAGAGAGGATAAAGTGAGGGCACGACGCGGGGTCGCATCAAGATCGGGTGTGACGTGGTAGGCACGAGAGGCGTACGACACGACAAGACCGAGCGTGCTAGAGCAGAAGATGGGGGAGAGGAGGGGTGATGGACTGCTAGTTGCAGAGGGAGGTGAGAGGGGGGGGAGTAGGATTGTGGTGGCTGGAGGGAAAGAGAGGTGAGAGAGAGGAAGTGGGAGAGATCGAGAGAAGTTAGGATTAGGAAATGGGGTTTAAATGGGATATTTGATGAAATTTATATAAATAGATTGAACTTTTAAATATAATATTAGATATTTTAAATGTGTTATTGCAATGTAAATTATACATTTTTTGTCTTATAAGGTATCTAAAGTAACATTATTGCAACTTGATATTGTATTACTATATTTATAATACTATATTCCTATTCTTTTTTGTAATTTAGTAATTATATATTGATATATTTTTCTAAATCCTATAAATTATTTTTCTATATTGTCTGCCACGTCGATGTGTCTATAGTGACGTCACGCTGCATTGTAAAGTGTAAAGTGGTAGGTTGTAAAGTGTGAAGGTGGTAGGTTGCCACGCTTCACCGTGTCACCATAACAACTAAGTACAGAGTTGTGTGCATGTAAGCTTGACGTTTGATGGAATGATCAAGTTACTTTAGGAGTGAAAGGAGATATCAAATTTCATGTATGTTCACAATTCATGTGTGTTAAGAGTATGCATTCCGATAAATTTGAATCAATAGGAAAGAAAATGGAATATTATTATTAAGATCAAACTTTTCGTGTTTCCCTTTCTAACATACATTGCATGTTTTGAATCTAAATTTTAAAGCGTCCAATATATAGGCTACAAAAAAGTTCAGATTTGTTTGTTGCACTGCACCATAGCCAGACTATGTTTAGTCACGCAGCAATAATCCTTCAGGCAATACATAGCCTTCTTATGAAGGTAAAAATAGGATGTCAATAAAAACATAATTAGTAACTAAGGTTGTGTTTACTTCGATGGATGGGTGGGTCGATTTCATTTTTAGAGCGTTTGATTAGGAGATAGGTGGGATGGAATGATACTTATGTGAATACTCCTTTTAAATCCAAGATTTGCATATCCCTAAAAAATGAGGGGATGAGTGTTTGATAGTGGAGCGAGATAGGGCAAGCACACATGGAAGGGTGGCAGAGTGAGGTGACAGGATGAGGTTGCGATAGCAGGTAGGGATGGTAGTTTTATCGGTGGTTGTGGGTACCCGACCCGACGAGCATGTGTTTGGGTTTAATTTTGTGCCCTCAGGTTCTGTAACACCCCAGAAATTAAAAAGGAATAAAATAAAAAGAACATAATATTTAAATCATTTTTGGATTTATGATTAAAGGAGAAATAACAAAAGAACCCAAATAAAGCCAAACAGGGAGAAATATTCAAAATTTGGACCTGGGAATTTTATGAGATGAACTAGAGACCAAGATATAATTTTAGGAATTTTTACAAATTTTTACCAACAGTGATCCAACCCTTAATCAAATATATGAATTACTGGATTTATTTTAAATCAGAAAAGAATTAAAATACTTAATGGGCCTCAACCCGGAAATCGACCTCAGCCCGGCCCAATCCAGCGGTGTGCCACCGACAGGTGGGGTCCACCTGTCGGCGCACTCCTCTGCTCCTCTCTCCTTCCCCGCGCCCCGCTTGGCCCACCCGTCAGCCACCGAGCGCCTCTCATCTGTCGCTGCCATCCCTGGCCCGTCTGTCATCCCCTCTTCTCCTCGCGCCCGCCGCTGACAGGTGGGGGCCACCTGTCGGGTCCATCTTCTCCGAAGGAAACCCCTCTCCCCTTTCCTTTCCGGCGAGATCCCCTTCCGAATCCCGCCGCCGGCCACCCGCGTTAGCCCAGATTGGCCCGGATTCCTTCCCTCGAGCACCAGCGATCACCTTCCCCCTAATCCCCACGCGTCTTTGGCTTAGACAGCAAGCATGCGCGCATATGGAAGCCTGCCGGTGCAAAATAGGAATCCCCTCGGATCTCCACGGTTCCCTTCCGTTTAAACGACGGCGAAGCCCCTATTTAAACCCCTCCGGCCACCGCACATCGCTCACACCACGTTAGCCTGAACCAGAGCAAGAACCGAGCGCCCCGCCCCCATTTCGGGTTTTCTCTCTGTTTCGACTCCGGCAAACCCTCGCCGGCGATCCTGGCCACCGCGCCCCTCGCCGTCGCCACCTACGTGACCACCAAGGCCCGCCCGTCCTCGGCCACGCCTCCGCTGGTCGGAAGGACCACCGGATCGCCTCGCCACCGGCGAACCCGAGGAACTCCACCGCCCCTCTTCGACGCCGGTCACCGTCAGCTCACCGTCACCGCCACCACCGGTACGACCGAATTCCCCTGGCCTCGACAGTCCCATTTTAACCCCTAGCATGGTCGATTACCCCTCGCCGTCGCCGGATTTCGTCGCCGTCGCTCCGCCGGAGCCAGAGACGAAGGGGTACTTACCCCTTCGCCGCGTGCCGTGCCGGACAGGACCTCGGCCGCGCGATCCGCAGCGCACGGCCACGATTAGAACCCGAGATCAAGGGCCCAGATTGCTTTGACCGATGTTGACCGGTATCGGGCAATCTGAGCCCTCCAATCTCATTTAAACGCCCCGCTCTGCTAGCGACCGTTGGATCTTGATCCTACGGTCCTGATCACCCCGGCTCACGCGCATAGTCGTCGGTTCACGGTGAACCCAGTTCACCGTGGACCAGAGACTGTTTTCTGGTTTAAAAATAATTCAGAAAATAGTTTAAACTTCAAAAATTCATATCTTGCTCATTTTAACTCCAAATTTCACCATTCAAATTTTGTTAAGACCAGAATAATATTCTATACACATTAATACAATAAAAACAGTATGTTTCTGTTTCCCAAAATATTATTAATAAATAAATGAATAAAAATCCCTTATGATTAAAATGAATAATACAGAAAATAAATTGGGAAAAACCCTAAAATATTATACTTTACTGTTTTATATAAAAACTCAGAATATTAAAATACTACTTCACATAAAACACCCACAAATATGTATGTTTAATATTTGGTGAATTTTATCTGTTTATTGAATGTATTGTTTATTTTCCGTATCGAGAAGACTACGAGTTCGTCGAGGAGCAAGAGTTCTACCCCGAGGTTCCTCCATCCCCATTTACTGAGCAAGGCAAGTCATCGACCACCTCTGTGGAAACAGTTGATCATATTGAGCCCATGTTTCAATAAATTAACGCTATAACCCATAGGTTAATATTGCATTAGTCAAATGTTCAAGCCTTACTCTTATATTTATTAGATCCCTGTCCTTGTGTGCAAACCCAAGCCATGCTTATTGAGCCTTAACTCCTTGTCACTCTACTATAAAAATATTAGCTAGTGCCCAATGTACCGGCACACCTGCTATAGGTTAAAAAGAACGAGTCGTAGATAGCTGGATTTCTGTATATGTATTTCCCTGTTATTCTCGTCTCTGGACTCTGTTGGAGTTGGCTAGGTTATAAGTATGGTGGGTTCCGGGTGCAAGCTCGGGCACTGGTTTGTCGCACCCGGGGCACTATAAGGACCGGTCTGCGGGATCTGTTGCAAAGCACTTCCGTACCAACCACAAGTCTAATGGGTAAGTCCTAACTGGAAGTGTGGAACTCTTCGGCTCTATGCACCATAGTGGAGGGGTACAAGGGGCTAGCCTGCGGGCGACTTGTACCAAAGAAGGCTCAAGGGGGGGTATGGTGAGCACTCGACACGTCGAGACACGATACGAAACCCATAAGAGGGTGTTGTGGAGTCGGAGGGAACCATATGGAAGGTTTTGGCACGAGTTCCCGTGTGATGGGTCATCTCGTTACACTTCGGTGTAGGTGATGAGTGCGTGCCTTGTGGGTACAGTGGTACATCTCTGATCAGAGTAATTCAATCTTTTCGAAAAGCCGAGCCCACGGTCAAGGGCGGGTTGTGTGACTACTCGCAGTTAGTTTGCAATTGTGTGAATGCTCGGATTATTCATGGCACGTAAGGACTGTTGAGCGAGGTGGGGTGACTGTACCCCTCGAGTTAGAAGATGATGATACACATGCACATGTTTACTTTTCCGTACTAATAAATTGCTCTCATTTAAAGCTTTACAATTATGCTGCTTCCGCAAAATTAGCCACTATCTCCCTTGTTATTACCTTGCATTATATTTGCATTCGGTGGCTTGCTGAGTACATCTGTACTCACTCCGTTGACTTACAACATCCGAGCCAGTCTACTACGAGGAGGATGAAGGTCTGGAGTAGCGACCCAGTCAAGGCGAGACTGGAAGGAGGCGTTCATCTAGGACCCTTGTTTTATTAGTTTCTCTTCATCTTTATTCACTTTTGTATTAATGCGGTCTACGAACCGTGAATGATTTGCCCGTATTGTACGTGGTCGTGTGATGAACGTCTTGTTTTATTGATTTTCTATGGAATTTCAATAAAGTCCTGATTTATTAAATCGGGGCGCGACAAGATGGTATCAGAGCCGACTTGACTGTAGGAAGCCAAACAGACCTGACCTTAGGACTTATATATATTCACTATATTTTACAAAAGATTACTTATCTTCTCATCTTCCGAGGTTTTCACAAAATTCTTCTCTCTTTGTAGATGCCGGTCCGTACCATGAATGGAAACCTTCGTGATGAGGCCGGATTCATCCGCGAGCTACGCATGCTCGTCAGTTTTCTCGGATTTGAGCATGAGCCGGTGTACCATGGAGTCTTCCCCGACGAGGAAGAAAGCTTTTGCGAGGTCACCGTCGTCGTCCAGCCCTCCCCTCAGTCAGCTCACACCTATCGCGGAGGAGGACCTACCTTCTTGGTTGCCAGTCAGCGCACCGCCCTCCAGGCACTCACGGAGCTCCGGATGATCTACGACAGCGAGCTCTACGACACAGACTTCCGCTTCGTTCCTCTTCGCACCCCAGGGAGCCCACACAGTGTCTTCGTCAGCACCCTCTCCCAGCGCCATTCGGCGATTGGACATACCATGCGCTTATTGGAGGCCATGGATGATCTTCATTACGAGGCACTGCAGGACGCCAATGGACAGCGCGACACGATCAGTTTTTACCGACAGTCTTCTGAGGAACTGAACCGCGAGAATGGAGATCTTCGTCGCCGCATCCAGCAGGGACATCGTTTGGCTGCCGAGGCAGAGGAATTACGGCGTCAAAATGAGCTCCTTCGGCAGCGTGTCGCCACCAACCCACATCTCCGCTACCAGATCGAGGAGTTGAAGAAGGACATCGAGGAGATCGCACCTCTTCCGCCTCGCCGGAAGAAACCCATTCAGACTCCCACAGTGAGGCCCAAGAGGATCTCTCGCAGCGCACCACCCGCCGGACCATCCAGTTCCTCGACCCCGACCATCTCCCACGAGCCCGAGATCGAGTCGTCCCCCGAGCTACCGTAGACGTAGTTTTTCGGTTGAGTGTTTTTCATTTTTGCTTAATTGTATTAGCATTCATGCCAAAACATAAGGCATGAATGAAGTAATAAATAAATGTAACCGCAAGAACGACATTTTTGGAATAAAATTTAATAAAAGTATCCGCTAGAAGAATGTTGTCTAATTTTGGAAACCTCAGGATGTCGAACAACCAAGGCTCCGACGCTCCCCAGAACGGAGGAGAGAACGGCAATTTGCCACAGTGGGGAGCGACCGGGCAAAGGCAAGCCCCAGTCGCCAACCACCCCACGCTGGCCGAGATGATGGCCACTCAGAACCAGTTGGTTGCTGCCCTATTAAACCAGATGCAACAACAGCAGCAGCAGATGCAAGAGCAGCAGGCTCAGTTCTTCCGCCATCACCAACAGCCCGAGCTGCATCATCACGCCGCCCCAGCTCCCGCTCCCGCGTCCCAGCTCTCGGAGTTCCTCCGAGTTCGCCCACCAACCTTCTCAAGCACCACCAACCCCATGGAGGCTGGGGATTGGTTAAGGGCCATTGAGAAGAAGCTAGATCTGCTGACCTGCACTGAGCAGGAGAGGGTGGCCTTCGCCACCCACCAACTTCAGGGTCCCGCCGCTGAGTGGTGGGACAACCACCGCGAGACTCTGCCCGAGGGCCACGCCTCCACTTGGGCAGAATTCTCGGCCGCTTTCCGTGCCGCTCATATTCCAGAGGGCATCATCGCACAGAAGCAGCAGGAGTTTAGGGACCTACAGCAGGGGAGCAGGTCCGTCACGGAGTATTTACACGAGTTCAACCGGCTGACTCGATACGCGCCCGAAGAAGTCCGTACTGACGCGGCCAGGCAGTCTAAGTTCCTTCGAGGTCTTAAGGATGAGTTGTCCCTTCAACTCGTTTCCGAAGATTATGCCAACTTCCAAAAGTTGGTTAATAAGGCAATTATTCAGGAGACTCAGCAAAATAAGGTCGACCTGAAGAGGAAGAGAATGATTGCCTTCAGACAGAATCAAGGCATGGCACAGAGGCCTCGCTTCACCCCTCCTCCTCCAACGCCACAGTACCACCCCCGCCCAGTACATCGTTCGGCACCACCTGCCGCCAACACCGGAGCCGGACAGCCTCGCCCCGCTCCTGCCGCGCCAGCTGCACCACCCGTCCCGGCAAAGAAGGCAGAAATTCTGCGCGACAAGAACGGCAAGCCCGTGGTATGTTTTAACTGCCGCCAGGAGGGGCATTTCGCCTATCAGTGCCCCCACCCCAAGCGCGCACAGGGAGTCACGACGAACCCCGCCATCCGTGCTCGCGTCAACCATATCACCGCCGAGGAAGCCCAGGCTGCGCCCGAGATCGTGATGGGTAAGTTCATGGTAAATTCAGCAATTGCAATAGTTTTGTTTGACACCGGAGCTACGCACTCCTTCATCTCAACTGAATTTGTGGAAAAGAACAATCTAAGCACAGAAGAACTACCCAGAGCCGTACAAATAGTCACCCCGGGTAAACAAACTCTAGCCCTAACATATAGCCCAAAGGTATGGATAGATATCCACGGCACCGTATTTTGGGCCGACCCCATCCTAATAGAATGCCAATGCCTAGATCTCATTCTAGGAATGGATTGGTTAAATAAGTACCAAGGGGTGATAGAATGTGCCCAGAGAAAAGTGACCGTGACCAGCGAAGAAGGGACTGCCGTCACATTTCAGATGCCAAGACTAAAGATCAGAAGACCAAGACTGCATCAGATAACCCTGGAAGAAATACCAATAGTCTGTGAGTATCCGGACGTGTTTCCAGAGGATTTACCAGGAATGCCACCTAGGAGGGACATCGAGTTCAGGATTGACTTGGTGCCAGGAACCACCCCTATCTACAAGCGACCATACCGGATGGCCGCCAACGAATTAGCTGAGATGAAGCAGCAATTGGAGGATCTTGAAAGGAAAGGATATATCAGACCAAGTACGTCGCCATGGGGTGCCCCCGTCATCTTTGTCGAGAAGAAAGAAGACAAGGCAAAGCGTATGTGTGTGGATTACCGCGCCTTGAATGAGGTAACAATCAAGAATAAGTACCCGTTGCCTCGGATCGATGATCTCTTCGACCAGCTAAAAGGAGCTACAGTATTCTCGAAGATCGACCTGAGGTCTGGTTACCATCAGTTAAGGATCCGAGAAGAAGATATACCCAAGACGGCCTTCACCACCCGTTATGGATTATATGAGTGCACAGTTATGTCATTTGGATTGACCAACGCCCCTGCATTCTTCATGAATATGATGAATAAAGTATTCATGGAATATTTGGACAAGTTCATCGTGGTCTTCATAGACGACATCCTCATTTATTCCAAGGACCAGAAGGAGCACGAGACTCACCTCCGGTTAACCCTAGGAAAGCTAAGGGAACACCAATTGTATGCCAAGTACAGCAAGTGTAAATTTTGGACGGCGGAAGTAAAATTCCTTGGACACATCATCTCTGCGCAAGGAATCGCAGTAGACCCTGCCACCGTAGAAGCAGTTACGGGTTGGCTGCCACCCACGAACGTATCTGAGATACGAAGTTTTCTGGGATTGGCCGGATATTATCGGAGGTTCATTGAGAATTTTTCTAAGATAGCCAAGCCTATGACCAAGTTATTGCAGAAGGGAGAGAAGTTTGAATGGACTCCGGAATGCGAGGAGAGTTTCCGCACTCTTAAGACCCGTTTGGTGTCTGCACCTATACTGACCCTACCGGATATCCGCAAAGACTTCCATGTCTATTGCGACGCATCTCGCCAGGGGTTGGGATGTGTTCTGATGCAAGAGGGAAAAGTTATCTCTTATGCCTCTCGTCAGTTGAGACCCCATGAGTTGAACTACCCAACCCACGATTTGGAACTTGCCGCAGTTGTGCACGCCCTTAAGATATGGAGGCATTATTTGGTTGGAAATCGCTGTGAGATTTTTACGGATCACAAGAGCTTGAAGTACATCTTCACACAGCCAGACCTTAACTTGAGGCAAAGACGATGGCTGGAATTAATCAAGGACTATGACTTAGGTATTCACTACCACCCCGGAAAAGCTAATGTGGTAGCCGATGCATTGAGTCGCAAGGGATATTGCACAGCCATGATGATTCAAGAACACGCACCCTCGTTATGTAGAGAGATGGAGAAATTAAATCTTGGATTAACCACTGGGGCATACCTAGCCACCTTAGAAACCCAACCTGTTCTGTTTGAGCAGATCCGTGAAGCTCAGTTAGAGGACCCGGATATAGCTGCCATTAAGAAGAACATGAGACAAGGAAAAGCCCCCGGATTTTCAGAAGACGAGAATGGCACCATATGGTTTGGAACCCGAATATGTGTGCCGGATAAACCTGAAATAAAGACTCTTATCCTAAGAGAAGCCCATGAGACATTGTACTCCATTCACCCCGGCAGTACCAAGATGTACCAGGATCTGAAGGAACGCTATTGGTGGGTTAGCATGAAGAGAGAGATTGCCCAGTTCGTCGCCGAATGTGACACCTGCAGAAGAGTAAAAGCTGAACATCAGAGACCTGCAGGATTGTTGCAGCCACTTAAAGTGCCGGAATGGAAGTGGGAAGAGATCGGTATGGATTTTATCACCGGATTACCAAAGACCCAACTGGGGTATGATTCTATATGGGTGATCTTTGATCGGCTTACAAAAGTAGCTCACTTCATAGCCGTCAAGACGACCTTCAGTGGCCCTAAGCTAGCAGAGCTGTATATGGCCCGGATAGTATGTCTTCATGGGGTACCCAAGAAAATAGTGTCTGACCGAGGGAGTCAGTTCACCTCTCGCTTTTGGAAGAACCTCCAAGAGGAGATGGGCACGAGATTAAATTTCAGTACCGCCTACCATCCTCAGACAGATGGACAAACAGAAAGGGTAAATCAGATACTAGAGGATATGCTTCGAGCCTGTGTTTTGGATTTTGGAGCCACTTGGGACAAGAGCTTGCCATATGCAAAATTTTCATACAACAATAGCTACCAAGCCAGTCTTCAGATGTCTCCTTTCGAAGCCCTATATGGACGTAAGTACAGCTTCACGGAGAATGTCGGTTCCGAATACTTGGGATTCACCAGTTTGGTCCCAAAGGAGAGGCGTTCTGCACTTAAATCTCCGCCGTCCATCCGCGATCGCACGGCGGAACGCGCGTCCGGCACGCTCGCGGCACGGGGGAGCCAGGAGGCTTCGTCCCCAGCGCCGGCCGAACGACGGCGAGCGCCCACCGGCGATGGCGATGGCCTAAGGCCTCGGGTGACTGCAAAAATGGGTAGAGGGGAGTGAGGGGAGTGCAACCGTACCGGAGGTGGCGACGGCGATGGACTGGTGGCGACCGGCGGCGAGAAGGAGCGGAGGAGGGCCTCGGGTCTGACAGCGGTGCGACAATCTGGCGGTGATCCGGCCCGACGGAGGTGGGGCCGGGGTAGAGGGGGCGACGACGGTTCCGGCGAAGGCTATGGCGAGGACGGCGATGGTCCGGAGCGCCGGTGATTGGCTGCCGGAGCCGAAGCAGGGGAATACTCCCGAGGAGGCAGTGGCGGCGCTCGGGTAGGCGAGGGTTTAGTCCCTGGTGGCGTGGTGGAGTGCGGTGGACTGGGGGGGGGTTAAATAGGGGCTCACTGGTGTTTAATTTGGGAGGAAACCGGCGAGATCCCGAGGAGGATTCCCATCCATCTCCGGCGAACTTCCATGGGCACGGATCCTTACCAAACATGGCGAAACCGCGTGGGAAAACGAGGGAAATGGATCACCGGCGTTCGGGGAAGGGGATTCCGTGCGCGATTTGGCGGATCCGGCCGGCCGGCGGCTAAAATTGGAAGGGGGGGGGGCGCCGGCTAAGAATGGAAGGGGAGAGATCCCCTTCCGAGGAAGAAGATGGTCCTGACAGGTGGCCCCCACCTGTCAGTGGCTGTGATCAAAAGAGAAAGGGGCTGACAAGCGGGACCGGCTGGCAGCGAGAGGGAGAGGGCTTCGGCGCTGACGAGTGGGCCATCGATGGCAGAGGCCGGGGCGCGGGGTGCGGCTGCCAGGTGGGGCAGGTCGAGGCGCGGGAGAGGAGAGAAGGGGGCGGCGCCGACAGGCGGGTCCCACCCGTCAGAGAGAGGGGTGGTGCTGGGCTGGGCCGAAAGGCTTTCAGAGGGAGATTTAGGGTTGCGGCCCAACTAGATTTAAAATGTATTTTCCCTTAAATTTAATTCCAGAAATTCAAATATTTGCTTAAGGCTTGAAGATATGTTTAGAAAAATTTTGTAAAAATTCTCAAAAATATTTCTTGGTCTCTAGTTTATCCCATAAAATTTTCAAGTCCAAATTTTTAATATTTGTCTCTGTTTGGCTTTAATAGGGCTCTTTTAGGATTTTCTTTAATAACAAAATTCAGAAATTTATTTAATATTATTTTTCTTTTATTTTATTCCCTTTTTATTTTGGGGCTGTTACAATCCTATCCCCCTTACAGAGAATCTCGTCCTCGAGATTCGAAGCGTACCTCGGGAAAACTAAGGGACTTAGTCTACAGGTGCTCTGGGTTAGGAGGAGGAGTTACATCAGAAGTAGGCAAGGCGATCTCCGGATCTGGGTTGGTTGAGACCAAATTGGGAGTGTCTTCGGTTGTATCTGGTTTCTCTTTGTGGTGATCTAGAGTATGTCCCTCTGGTTTTGGAATGGAAGATGGCACTCGTTTGGGGTAGGGGCAGTTGTTGGCGTAGTGTCCTCCTTGGCGACAGTTGTAGCACACAATTGGCTTGCCGTTCCTGTCCCTCTTGTATCCGGTAGCTTGTGCTGGAGTTCTTCCGGTAGGCGGTGCTTGGGGTGGGATGTCTGTGATTGGTCCTCTGAGGGTGGTTCGTGGCTTGGCAGGGGTTGGTGCTTGAGGTGGAATCACTCTGGTTTCTGGTGTAATTGCTTCGTTCACCAATCTTTGAAAGTTGGCGAAGTCCCCGTAGATTATCTGAAGGGAGAGCTCTTGTTGGTGTTGCTGGAGACGGAACAACTGTGTCTGCTGCTCTTGCATCTGCTTTTGTAGTTGTTGCATCTGGGTAAGCAGCGTGGCGATCAGTTGGTTCTGTTTTGTCATCATCTCCGCAAGTGTGGGATGATAGACAACAGGGGTCTGCTGAGGTACAGGTGCACCCCACTGAGGCAGGTTGCCTGAGGTGTTTCCGTCGCGTGGGGCTTCTGATCCTTGGTTATTGGCCATCCTGAAGTTGAAGGGTTCAAAAAGAAGGTGCCGTCATTAAGGGGAATTTGTTACTGGTTTTATTGCCTAAGATGAGTAATTTGACCTAGATGCTTACTTATCTTATTTTAGTTCCTGATCATCTTTCACACTTAGGCCTTAAATGATTTATCCTGTATTTTATTCACTCAACATTCATGTTGTAATATATTTTATTAATTAGTGTTAGAGGTTTAAGATGTTGATTATATCTTATTGAATTCCTTGGTACCAAAAATTCCAGAAAATTTTTGGAACGCGTTTTAATGCTTAGGAGAATTTTTAGGAAAAATACTCTAGCTAATTTTAAATGAAATTTTTAGGCCCATATTTTAGCTTTCCTCTTTCTTGATTCATACCAAATCCTTTTCTTGAAATTTATTTATTAAGGGGAAATTTTATTTTTAATGCCTCGCGAAAATCGAGGTGTTACAATCCTAACTTCCTTAACAAGAATCTCGTCCCGAGATTCGGAAAGGCTAGAAGGTTAAAGATAGGCTTCAAGTCTATATTTTCATAGATTGGGCTTGGCTAAGTTAGGGCTTTCTTGACAGCTTGTTTTGGCTTCATGATTGGAGTTGTTCTCGCAGAACGGCGATGAACGAATCATATAGGGTTAAAACTTAGAGATAGATTCTCTTCTTTGGATTGGGATTATGATCTAATAGGTCTAGGGAAATGATATTAAGCTTTATTTTAAAATGATCGTTCTTGCGATTACATTTATTTATATCTTCATTCATGCCTTATTTTTGACATGAATGGTAATACAATCAAGTAAAAAGAAAAGCAAGCAATCGTAAATCTACGTCTATGGTAGCTCGGGGGACGGCTCGATCTCGAGCTCGTGGGAGACGGTCGGGGTCGAGGAACTGGATGGTCCGGCGGGAGGTGCGCTGCGGGAAATCCTCTTGGGCCTCACAGTGGGAATCCGAAGGGGTTTCTTCTTGCGAGGCAGAAGAGGTGCGATCTCCTCAAGGTCCTTCTTCAAGTCCTTGAGCTGCTGGCGGAGCTGGGTATTGACCATGGCGCCCTGGCGTAGGAGCTCGTTCTGACGCCTTAATTCCTCCACCTCGAGGGTCAGCTGGGGGTTCTGCTGAAGCTGTCGACGGAGCTCGGCATTCTCACGGGTCAGGTTCTCAGAAGTGTGGCGGTAGAAGTCGATGGTGTCGTGCTGGCTGTCTGCGTCGAGGACGGCCTCTGTGTGGAGGTTGTCCATGGCCTCCAACAGTCTCATGGTGCGGGTGATGGCGGAGTTGTCCTGAGGGAGGGAGTTGATGTAGATGCTGCGGTGACTCCCGGGTGTGCGCATGGGCATGAAGCGGTAGACGGTGTCGCGGAGGTGGCAGTCGTAGACCAGTCGAAGCTCGGCGAGGGACTGAAGAGCGGCTCGCTGGCTGGCCACCACGAACGAAGGTCCTCCGACTCCATGGGTGTAGAAGGGTGGCTGCGTGGAGGAGGGGCGGATAACAACCGTGACCTCACAGTAGCTCTCGTTCGCATCGGGAAAGATCCCGTGGAACGCAGGCTCATGGGGAAACCCCAAGAAGTCGACGAGCACGCGAAGCTCGCGGATGAATCCGGCCTCGTCACGAAGAGTCCCGCTCATGGTATGGACCGGCATCTACAAAAGAGAGAAAGTTTTTGTGTGAAAATCTTGGAAGATAAGAGGATAAGTAGTTTTTGTAAGAAAATATAGTGGATTTATAAGTCCTAAGGTCAGGTCTGTTTGGCTTCCTACAGTCAAGTCGGCTCTGATACCATCTTGTCGCGCCCCGATTTAATAAATCAGGACTTTATTGAAATTCCATAGAAAATCAATAAAACAAGACGTTCATCATGCGACCACGTACAAATACGAGCAATCATTCACGGTTCGTAGACCGTATTAATACAAGAGTGAATAAAGATGAAGAGAAACTAATAAATCCTGGAATTTCAAAGAAAGGACCACCAGGAGTCGAGTCATCCGCTTCTGCAAAGTGCAGTGGAGCAATCATCCGGTAGAGGAAGCTACATGGAAAAAGAAGATGAACTCAAGGCACAGCATCCTGAGCTATTCGAGGATTGATCCGAATCTCGAGGACGAGATTCTCTGTAAGGGGGATAGGATTGTAACACCCCAGAAATTAAAAAGGAATAAAATAAAAAGAACATAATATTTAAATCATTTTTGGATTTATGATTAAAGGAGAAATAACAAAAGAACCCAAATAAAGCCAAACAGGGAGAAATATTCAAAATTTGGACCTGGGAATTTTATGAGATGAACTAGAGACCAAGATATAATTTTAGGAATTTTTACAAATTTTTACCAACAGTGATTCAACCCTTAATCAAATATATGAATTACTGGATTTATTTTAAATCAGAAAAGAATTAAAAATACTTAATGGGCCTCAACCCGGAAATCGACCTCAGCCCGGCCCAATCCAGCGGTGTGCCACCGACAGGTGGGGTCCACCTGTCGGCGCACTCCTCTGCTCCTCTCTCCTTCCCCGCGCCCCGCTTGGCCCACCCGTCAGCCACCGAGCGCCTCTCATCTGTCGCTGCCATCCCTGGCCCGTCTGTCATCCCCTCTTCTCCTCGCGCCCGCCGCTGACAGGTGGGGGCCACCTGTCGGGTCCATCTTCTCCGAAGGAAACCCCTCTCCCCTTTCCTTTCCGGCGAGATCCCCTTCCGAATCCCGCCGCCGGCCACCCGCGTTAGCCCAGATTGGCCCGGATTCCTTCCCTCGAGCACCAGCGATCACCTTCCCCCTAATCCCCACGCGTCTTTGGCTTAGACAGCAAGCATGCGCGCATATGGAAGCCTGCCGGTGCAAAATAGGAATCCCCTCGGATCTCCACGGTTCCCTTCCGTTTAAACGACGGCGAAGCCCCTATTTAAACCCCTCCGGCCACCGCACATCGCTCACACCACGTTAGCCTGAACCAGAGCAAGAACCGAGCGCCCCGCCCCCATTTCGGGTTTTCTCTCTGTTTCGACTCCGGCAAACCCTCGCCGGCGATCCTGGCCACCGCGCCCCTCGCCGTCGCCACCTACGTGACCACCAAGGCCCGCCCGTCCTCGGCCACGCCTCCGCTGGTCGGAAGGACCACCGGATCGCCTCGCCACCGGCGAACCCGAGGAACTCCACCGCCCCTCTTCGACGCCGGTCACCGTCAGCTCACCGTCACCGCCACCACCGGTACGACCGAATTCCCCTGGCCTCGACAGTCCCATTTTAACCCCTAGCATGGTCGATTACCCCTCGCCGTCGCCGGATTTCGTCGCCGTCGCTCCGCCGGAGCCAGAGACGAAGGGGTACTTACCCCTTCGCCGCGTGCCGTGCCGGACAGGACCTCGGCCGCGCGATCCGCAGCGCACGGCCACGATTAGAACCCGAGATCAAGGGCCCAGATTGCTTTGACCGATGTTGACCGGTATCGGGCAATCTGAGCCCTCCAATCTCATTTAAACGCCCCGCTCTGCTAGCGACCGTTGGATCTTGATCCTACGGTCCTGATCACCCCGGCTCACGCGCATAGTCGTCGGTTCACGGTGAACCCAGTTCACCGTGGACCAGAGACTGTTTTCTGGTTTAAAAATAATTCAGAAAATAGTTTAAACTTCAAAAATTCATATCTTGCTCATTTTAACTCCAAATTTCACCATTCAAATTTTGTTAAGACCAGAATAATATTCTCTACACATTAATACAATAAAAACAGTATGTTTCTGTTTCCCAAAATATTATTAATAAATAAATGAATAAAAATCCCTTATGATTAAAATGAATAATACAGAAAATAAATTGGGAAAAACCCTAAAATATTATACTTTACTGTTTTATATAAAAACTCAGAATATTAAAATACTACTTCACATAAAACACCCACAAATATGTATGTTTAATATTTGGTGAATTTTATCTGTTTATTGAATGTATTGTTTATTTTCCGTATCGAGAAGACTACGAGTTCGTCGAGGAGCAAGAGTTCTACCCCGAGGTTCCTCCATCCCCATTTACTGAGCAAGGCAAGTCATCGACCACCTCTGTGGAAACAGTTGATCATATTGAGCCCATGTTTCAATAAATTAACGCTATAACCCATAGGTTAATATTGCATTAGTCAAATGTTCAAGCCTTACTCTTATATTTATTAGATCCCTGTCCTTGTGTGCAAACCCAAGCCATGCTTATTGAGCCTTAACTCCTTGTCACTCTACTATAAAAATATTAGCTAGTGCCCAATGTACCGGCACACCTGCTATAGGTTAAAAAGAACGAGTCGTAGATAGCTGGATTTCTGTATATGTATTTCCCTGTTATTCTCGTCTCTGGACTCTGTTGGAGTTGGCTAGGTTATAAGTATGGTGGGTTCCGGGTGCAAGCTCGGGCACTGGTTTGTCGCACCCGGGGCACTATAAGGACCGGTCTGCGGGATCTGTTGCAAAGCACTTCCGTACCAACCACAAGTCTAATGGGTAAGTCCTAACTGGAAGTGTGGAACTCTTCGGCTCTATGCACCATAGTGGAGGGGTACAAGGGGCTAGCCTGCGGGCGACTTGTACCAAAGAAGGCTCAAGGGGGGGTATGGTGAGCACTCGACACGTCGAGACACGATACGAAACCCATAAGAGGGTGTTGTGGAGTCGGAGGGAACCATATGGAAGGTTTTGGCACGAGTTCCCGTGTGATGGGTCATCTCGTTACACTTCGGTGTAGGTGATGAGTGCGTGCCTTGTGGGTACAGTGGTACATCTCTGATCAGAGTAATTCAATCTTTTCGAAAAGCCGAGCCCACGGTCAAGGGCGGGTTGTGTGACTACTCGCAGTTAGTTTGCAATTGTGTGAATGCTCGGATTATTCATGGCACGTAAGGACTGTTGAGCGAGGTGGGGTGACTGTACCCCTCGAGTTAGAAGATGATGATACACATGCACATGTTTACTTTTCCGTACTAATAAATTGCTCTCATTTAAAGCTTTACAATTATGCTGCTTCCGCAAAATTAGCCACTATCTCCCTTGTTATTACCTTGCATTATATTTGCATTCGGTGGCTTGCTGAGTACATCTGTACTCACTCCGTTGACTTACAACATCAGAGCCAGTCTACTACGAGGAGGATGAAGGTCTGGAGTAGCGACCCAGTCAAGGCGAGACTGGAAGGAGGCGTTCATCTAGGACCCTTGTTTTATTAGTTTCTCTTCATCTTTATTCACTTTTGTATTAATGCGGTCTACGAACCGTGAATGATTTGCCCGTATTGTACGTGGTCGTGTGATGAACGTCTTGTTTTATTGATTTTCTATGGAATTTCAATAAAGTCCTGATTTATTAAATCGGGGCGCGACAGGTTCGTGGGTTCGGGTACATGTTTATTTTCATGTCAAACACGGGTTTATATTTAAACACGCGGGTATCCACGGGTTTAACCGATTACTTAAAATTACATAAAGTCTATCCCATTTTTCATTATTTTATCATGATAATGTTATGTTGAGTGATTTCATCATTTCAAACTATGTATTGACTATTATAATTTCCTGTTTATTGTAGATTTTTAATTATATTTATGTTGTAATTTAATTCATGTAGAGTATAAACTGAATCTGTGGGTTACCCGTTGGGTTTCTTGTACCTAACATGTTTGGATTTACTTTTGAACCCACGGGTTTAACGGGTTCAGGTTTTCATGGGTTTGCTTCGCAGTCGGGTTTTCATCAAACCTGTGGGGTTCAAATAGTGGCGGGTCCAGGATTTATATAATAGGGGTACGAAATTAAACAGACTACAAACCACATATATAATATACTAAAAATCCATTGACTGTCATGCAAATATGAAAATAGAAATAGAATTAGCTGATTATAAAAATAGGTTATTGGACTAACTATTAAATTATTGGGCTAGATTTTTACCCACTTAAAAACACACACACACACACACACATATATATATATACATACATAATACATATATATATAATCATTTTTTTTAAAAAAATGGGGATACAACTATACCCCCTTGCTCCATTACAGGTCCTTGGTGTCAGACCCGTTGCCAACTCTAGCAACAGGGAAGGGTAGGGTGACAGGATGAGCTAGAGGTGACTTGGCGGGGTGAGATGGCAATAGAAAGATGGGGCGCTATTGATGAGCTGGTGGTAATGCGACGAGGCAACAATTTGGGGTGGGGTGACATGTTGAGCTGGCGATAATGGGACAACACATCGATCTAGCAACAGGGCCATGTGGGGTGATGGGGCGAGAGGTTGTGACAACAAAGCTAGTTGGCCATGAGTTGGCAGTGACGTGATAAACGTAGCAGAAAGTTGGCGACGGTGGGATAGGGTGACAAGGTGAGCTGGCGGCAGCGAAGTTCACCCCATATTCTATTCTACTAAACAGAGAATGGAATCATCCCATCCAATCCCATCTAATCGATGTATCACTCAAACCAAACACACGCAAATTCTACGGAAATCCTTGCTCCTTTTAAAGATTCCTTTGTAACGCACATGCATATGCATATGATGACAAGTTTTGTAAAAGGGAGAGTTAACCAGCTTGATTGTGTTTTAATTTTTACCCAGACCCCCATTTTCCAAGATGTGACATTCTAGGAAGATAATTAATATGTGTATACATGCCTATTTTATTTTGTATCCGTTGTAAAGACCTTGTCTATGCATAGTAGTGGATCTATATAATACTGATTTTTATACCCCCAAAATATTGAAGAGACAATTGAATCATTTCAGTACATATATATTTACAATACACAATACTAAGTTCCACACGCACTCGTAAATATATATATATGTAACCAAAATAACAATATTTCCCATGATTCCAAATACAAATCACTTCATACTTGGGCATAGGATTTAATTAGTAAATGGGTCAAATGAGTTGATTGATCTTCATTTACACTGCATTGAGAATTTTGTGATATATTTAATTATTTACAAACAGTGGCAACGTATTTAATCTGTTAGCAAGGGTAAGGAATGAAGCTAGAAAAGATACGATGAAAAACCACATGCAATTTATGTGATAACTTATATTCAGGGAGGAGTACTCTAGAAAGATAAAACGATATGTTTGGAATACATATTTTGTATATATATATATATATATATATATATATATTTATTGTCCTTAGTGCAATTATATATATATATATATTGTGTATATATATATATGCATGGTCGTCTATACACCGCCGTGTTCATGGCATGTAATTAAACACTACATAAGATCGAGGCTGTCACACATTTCAAGACATAATCGTGGATTACACAGTCAAAAATGCTTTAAATGGCCTAAATGACACGGAAGTTAATTACACGGTCTATATGGTGAACAGTGCGACTCGATTGGCCTGAAGCATGCAATGTACCTGACAAGATAAATTTGCCTGCTGATGAGATAGATATACCTTGGGCATCTAGCTAGGAAGCCAGAAGATGTATACCAGATTCATCCAAGAACAAACAATAATGCAAGGACAAGATAAATTATTTGCCTCGATCATCCAAGAACAAACAATGACAAGAGATTCCAGACTTATCCTGCTTAGAGAAGGAAACGGCCGGTAATTGAGAAGATCAATAACTTAGAGAAGAAGAGAAAAAAGAACTGCAAGAACGTACAAGAAGACGGATGAGCTAATAATTAAGGTATGCACGCCTACTACAGGAAATTAATACACAAAGCAGCACACATCCGATAAAATGGTCAAGGAGAAGCGCTGCAGCAAATCAGTGAGCAAACGTGTGAAATTTGCAGATCGAAGTGAGTGAATGATGTCGTTAAATGCATATCAATCGTTCGATATTTGCACATAAATGGTATGTATGTATGTATAGTTGCCACAGAGAGTTATTGGTCATAATTAAGTTTCCACATGTAAGCACAAACAGTTAACGATCCATTTAAAAAACAATGATCGATGCATTTTTAAAACAACAAATGATGTGATGACATAAAGTATGTATTATTATGAAACCACGATATTGCACACAAACTCATTGCCTCGCTGTCTTCGAAAGAAAAGATATATAGTATATTATTACATCATTTTTTTTGCTTGGTGTATTACACGCGAGATGTCTCATTTTGGTATATTACACAGCCATATCATGTGATGACATCCTCCAGCGGCCGGCATGGCTGATTGAGCCACTGCACTTAACCTTCGTGTGCTTAATTAAATTAAAAAACCTAGCTCTCAGTTGTCCATTGTATATTTGTATTATACGAGCTAATAAGGAGTACGTACGTACGTATCTCGCAATACCATTAATGCATGGTAATTGTTGGAATTGTTTTAATTTGTGTTCCAATAATTCCTGCGATAGAAATATGTATGTTACGCACCGCTGTACGTACTTTGCTTAAACCATAGATGTTACGGTCGTCGATCAATCTGCTCTTTATGTGAAAAACTGTGCTCCACATTTTTTCATGATAATATCAAAAAAAAATCAAATACCGAAGTTTAATATACTTTTTTTCTCGATATAATTACCACATTTTCAAAAGAAGAAAGGTTCGACGCTATGGGCTTGAGCCCGATCGAGCGGGTGAGAGCATAGCGGGCACTCTAACCACCGAGTTATATATATAGCTCCGTTCGCTTGAATAGTTGTACACACAATAAAGTGTATCTTGTAATTAATCAGATAACAATTCATTTCATTCGTTCAGAAATACAAGGTGTATTTTTATGTGTCCATTTTAGAGCTTTAACCAACTATTAATTCTATAATATTTATGTTTTTCGTCAAAAAATGATATTTCTGAATATTGTAATTGTAAGTCTAGAAGTGAAAGAGTACAAGAGAAATTTAGGACTAAAGTTTTATTTAGTATCTGTTGTAAAAACATGGTCTATGCCCCCAAAATATTGAATAGATAATTGAATCATTTCAGTACATATATATTTACAATACACAATACTAAGTTCCACATGCACTCGTAAATATATGTAACGAAAATAACAATATTTCCCATGATTCCAAATACAAATCACTTCATACTTGGGCATAGGGTTTAATTAGTAAATGGGTCAAATGAGTTGATTGATCTTCATTTACACTGCATTGAGAATTTTGTGATATATTTAATTATTTACAAACAGTGGCAACATATTTAATCTGTTAGCAAGGGTAAGGAAGGAAGCTAGAAAAGATGGAAAACCACATGCAATTTATATGATAACTTATATTCAGGGAGGAGTACTCTAGAAAGATAAAATGATATGGGTTAATTTTTTCTGTGCCATTACAATTTTCACAGTTTGCTAATATGCCATCAGTGTGTCACTGATAGATGGGGGGTGCTACAGTCACTGACAGCGGCATGTATGCAATTTCTGAAAATTATAATGGCATGTGAATAATTTCCCCTATATATATATGTGTGTGTGTATCTTAACTAATATAAAGCGGTCAGATGGTCCGTGGATTCCGTCCGCAACCCCGTGCATGCCTTCCCACACCCCATGCAAAACTGGCCCCACCTATGCACCCTGTGAAAACCGCCCGGCTCGCCCCATGCCATAGCGGCGCACGAGCGTAGTGTCCACCCGCCCGGAGAGCCCCACACACAGCGAAACCCCACATGCACTACATGCAAGATCATAAAGAAAAAGAAAAAAGAAAAAAGAAAAAAGAAAAAAGAAAAAAGAAAAAAGAAAAGAAAAATATACTTTTGCATTTCAGTTTTTTAATTTCTTTATTTATGTGGATGTACGAATTTTGTGTAAAAACCCTTAGATTTCTGAAAAATCATGCAGAAACGTGAATTTTACGCAAAGAACCTGTTGCAAAATAAGGTTCTATTGCAAAACAAAGGCATATATAGCCTGAAGAAATTAATACAGAAAGCACACATCCGATAAAATGGTCAAGGAGAAGCGCTGCAGCAAATCAGTGAGCAAACGTGTGAAATTTGCAGATTGAAGTGAGTGAATGATGTCGTTAAATGCATATCAATCGTTCGATATTTGCACATAAATGGTATTTATGTAGTTGCCACAGAGAGTTATTGGTCATAACTAAGGTTCCTCATGTAAACACAAACATATAATGATCCATTTATAAAACAATGATCGATGCATTTTTAAAACAACAAATGATGTGATGACATAAAGTATGTATTATTATGAAACCACGGTATTGCACACAAACTCTTGCCTCGCTGTCTTCGAAAGAAAAAATATATAGTATATTATCACATCATTTTTTTTTGCTTGGTGTATTACACGTGATTGAGCCACTGCACGTAACCTTCGTGTGCTTAATTAAATTAAAAAACCTAGCTCTCACTTGTCCATTGTATATTTGTATTATACGAGATAAGGCATACGTACGTATCTCGCAATACCATTAATGCATGGTAATTGTTGGAATTGTTTTACTGTGTGTTCCAATTCCTGTTATAGAAATATGTATGCTATGCACAGCCGTACGTACTTTGCTTAAATCATAGATATTACATATAATGCATCTCAAATTAATACGAGGTACAGTCGTCTCGATCAATCTGCTCTTTATGTGAAAAACTGTGCTCCACATTTTTTCATGATAATATCAAAAAAATCAAGTACCGAAGTTTAATATACTTTTTTCTCGATATAATTACCACATTTTCAAAAGAAGAAAGGTTTGATATATATATACTCTAACCACCGAGTTATATATATAGCTCCGTTCGCTTGAATAGTTGTACACGTAATAAAGTGTATCTTGTAATTAATCAGATAACAATTCATTTCATTCGTTCAGATATACAAGGTGTATTTTTATGTGTCCATTTTAGAGCTTTAACCAACTATTAATTCTATAATATTTATGTTTTTCGTCAAAAAGTGATATTGCTGAATATTGTAATTGTAAGTCTAGAAGTGAAAGAGTACAAGAGGAATTTAGGACTAAAGTTTGATTTGAGTTCGTCAAAAGACATCTTATATTTTTAAACGGAAGGAATAGATATGACATAATGTTTTTCTACATATACGTAGAAACGATAATCGAGTAGTCAATGTATTCTATATTTACACGCCATGGAGCATTTTAATCATAAAAAATCCGTGTATATAAAAACAATCGATGATTATGAGCTACAACAACCTACAATTCACAACCAAATTTAAATCCATGACTTAATTTTAGATTTAATTTATGTGTTGTTAATCATTATCTATTTTGTGGCTTCAACTTTTAAACCATTAAGAATACAAATATAAGAATGTTACCCTCAAATTAGCTCCCATTAATAATGTACCAATCTTTTTTTTGGCTTGTACTCCATAGCCAAAAACTGCCCATATATCCGATCGATCAGAACCGTGTTCACTCCATGCAATTGTTCATTTGTTCCCGGGTATCATAGCGAAACCGACTGGTGAACGGGGTCGTACGTGCGTGAGAGAGCATGCGGATCGGACCTGCCGCGTGCGCCCACCAATTTCATGTCATACCATCCGGCGATCCGACGGCCGAGGAGCGCCACGTCACTGTCCCGCCTAAATTAAAAAAGCGCCTCATTTGGGCGCGGCCGATGCGTCGCTGTCAGCAGTAGTGAATGCTGTGTGGGGCCCACCTTGCATTAAAAGAGCGGGAAGGAGTAAATAATAATAATAATATCTCTAATTTACTGCTTTCTACTGAAATCGCTGTCCCTTTAAATACTCCTGGATTTCATTTCACCTCGCGTCACGCGTTCCCCTCCCCTTCTCCTTCCTCCCCCACCAAAATCGTCGGCAGATTTGGGGGCTCCGGCGAGCATTCGTCCGCGTCGCTGCTACCTGCTTCCATGGCCGTCGCCGCGTTCTCCATCAGGTTGGTGTTGCTCGCTGTGTGTTTTGGGGGGATTGCGGCGTGGTGGTTTTTCTGATGAGCTGGCTGCGCGGTTTGTGTGAAGGGGGTATGTCTCGAGCATGAGGGGCGCGCCGGCGGAGGGGCGGTCGTCGTTCGGCGTCGAGGATCTGCCTCCTATGGAGGCGCCGAGATTCCGGTGGTGGGCGGACGAGGTCGAGGTCGCGGTCGCGGGGGCGCCGGCGCCGGCGCCGGCTTCGACTCCGCCGCCGCCGCCACCGCCACAGCCGTCGAGGAGGACACAGGCGAAGGCCAGGGCGCCGAAGAAGCGGTCCATAGCCGACCTCTTCGCGGCGGCGCCCCTCTTGGCCCTGCCCCCGGCCCACGCGGGCGACGAGAACAAGGCGCCGGAGGTGGACGGGGACGACGAGGCGCTGTGCTCGATCATGCGGCGGACCAAGGAGCAGAAGCGGAAGCGGAGATTGGAAGAGGCCGCTTTCGCGGCGGCGGCGGCGGCGGCGGAGAGGCCTGAATCCGGGAATAATTTCGTCAGAGAGGTATGTGGTCCAGCCCAGCCCAGCCCAGCCCAAATGCCAATTTTTGCCTACTGATTATCTACATAGAAGCTTTCCTGCAATTTTTTTTCATCGGATTGGAATGGATATATGTCATGATTGCTCCAGTTTTTGGAATGGATATATGACTTCAATTTCCATTCCCCATTAGATCGACCTAACTAAAATGCATCCGTCGCGTCAGGTTATTGTTGCATTAGCTGCTAAATCATATCGATGGGTATCAATTCTGGCGGCCAATTAATTGTTGCTTTGTTTGGGGACCCGACGACCACGGCGCAGGATATTTTATGTCCCCGTGCCAGACACATCTGATATATAAATTCTTAGCCATGTCTAGTTCATCTTCAAGAACAGACGTGATTTGATTTGGTCGGCGCACGGGTACACACGGTGATCGCTTGCTTGATTTGCTGGTCAAGCCTGAAGGTGGTGTATATGTTTGACTAGTGTTAATTAAAGCTGGCTCGAATATTGGGCTTTCTTTCTTGGCGTGCATAATTACACACCGCAGGCCGCGTAATTTTGTACGTGTGGATAATTGTTATTTCATGCATGGGTGGTCTTATTTCTCCACTCCATGATATATAACCGACCGAATTTCGAATCCTCTCCTTGTTAAATATGGTGTGTGGTGAATATAATTCTTATTTCTCCACTCCATGATTTGAGATTAGCTTAGATGAACCACTAGGGTAGAAGCTAATCGGGTAGGACTTAGGTTTAACATGCATGGCAGTGATCTTGGAGTAAAAACAGAGAGGGGAACATGGTGTGCACCTTCGTTGGTGTTGGTCGACGATGACGCCATAGCAGTTCTTGGCGTCGGTGAAGTCCAGAGGACGACGGTGAAAAACTTCCCGTCACTTCGGCACAATACCTTAGATCGGATAGCTACGGGAATATTGGGAAGAGATTGTGCGTGTGAACAACAGGGTGTTCACGGCTTGCCTTCTCCCCTGTTTTATATGTGCCGCGTGACAGGGCCCCTCAACCATATTCGGTTGAGGCGACGCCATAGCAGTTCTTGGCGTCGGTGAAGTCCAGAGGACGACGGTGAAAAACTTCCCGTCACTTCGGCACAATAGCTTAGATCGGATAGCTACGGGAATATTGGGAAGAGATTGTGCGTGTGAACAACAGGGTGTTCACGGCTTGCCTTCTCCCCTGTTTTATATGTGCCGCGTGACAGGGCCCCTCAACCATATTCGGTTGGGGCGCCCCGATCAGGGCACGTGAGAGCTCTAGGAGGTTGTTAGGGGAGTCCGAGTCTTAGGGTAGAGGAGAGGAACTCGGCCCCCTCTCCTCCTGAGATCTTATCCTAACACATGATATACAACCGACGCGAGTTCGAATCCTCTTCTTGTTAAATATGGTTGCGTGGTGAATATATTTTTTATTTCTCCACTCCATGATACACAACCGACCTGAGTTTGAATCCTCTCCTTGTTAGATATGGTGTGTGGTGAACATAACTCTTGTTTCTCCACTCCATGATACAAAACCAACCCGAGTTCGAATCCTCTCCTTGTTAGATATGGTGTGTGATGAATATAATTTTTATTTCTCCACTCCATGATACACAACTAACCCGAGTTCGGATCGTCTCAGATCCTTGTTAAATACGGTTGTGTGGTGAATATAATGTTTATTTCTCCACTCCATGATACACAACCGACTGTTATAGATTAAATAATAGTGGATAATGCTGCTGTTTTAAACAGGAGTTGGTTAGTTGGTTTCCTTTTAATTAGCAGATTGGTTGGTTAGTGGTTTCCTTTTAATTAGCAGATTGGTTTGTTTCCTTAGAGATAGCAGATTGATCTGTAATTCCTTAAGAATAGTAGATTGATCTGTATTAGGGGGGCCTAATATATAAAGGCCTTAGTAGTGTCAGATGGAGATCATCGAGGAATAAAGGTCTTCTCTACTTGTGCCAACCTCCGATCATGAGATTCGAGGCGACCATTGATCGTGGACAGCTGGCCCATCATTTGAGTCACTGCTGCCATGAGGAAGTCGAGCTTCTCATCGGCGGTCATTGTCGCAGGATCTTTGATAGAACCGGACATATCTGTCGATGTTCCGACTGGCTCTGATACCAAATTGATACCGGCAAGTTATCGAGGTAAATCTCGCCCAACTAGGGAAGACCTTTATTCCTCGATGATCTCCATCTGACACTACTAAGGCCTTTATATATTAGGCCCCCCTAATACAGATCACTCTACTATTCTTAAGGAATTACAGATCAATCTGCTATCTCTAAGGAAACAAACCAATCTGCTAATTAAAAGGAAACCACTAACCAACCAATCTGCTAATTAAAAGGAAACCAACTAACCAACTCCTGTTTAAAACAGCAGCATTATCCACTATTATTTAATCTATAACATTCAAATTGATACCGGCAAGTTATCGAGGTAAATCTCGCCCAACTAGGGAAGACCTTTATTCCTCGATGATCTCCATCTGACACTACTAAGGCCTTTATATATTAGGCCCCCCTAATACAGATCAATCTACTATTCTTAAGGAATTACAGATCAATCTGCTATCTCTAAGGAAACAAACCAATCTGCTAATTAAAAGGAAACCACTAACCAACCAATCTGCTAATTAAAAGGAAACCAACTAACCAACTCCTGTTTAAAACAGCAGCATTATCCACTATTATTTAATCTATAACATTACACCCTTTTTTTTTAACAGCTCGTCCGCGAGCTGTACCATTGGAATCATCTGATTGAGTTGTACTTGTTGCTCTCTTTTTTCCCCTTTTGTGGACGACCGGCCCATGAACGGCCCAGACGACCCACTGGCTGTGGTGGCTAGGGTTTCTACCCTAGCCGCCGTGTCTTCACGTGGCGGCGCCGTGGGGCGATGTGGCGGCGGTGTACCAACGGGGCGTGCGGAAGACCGCCCGTGCGGCGCACGTGAGGGTGTGAATATAGTGTGTGGTGTGAATATATATAATTCTTATTCCTCCATCACATCGTGATATGTGCACAAACAATATAATTAAAAAGATATCATATAGTTGTATGTTAGTCCGATCGAATCCTCTCTTGACACACATATGCAGCACCATCACATACACGTGGAGTGTTAGATGATAGAAAAATATCGCAGGGTCGATCAGTTAGTTGCATCAAAATTGTTGGGCTAGCAGCTAATGCAAGATCCCCTCTGTGTTATTCTCTTGGATGCGAGAAATGAGCATGACATTAAATTTGATAGTGTACAACACACACATGGCTATTTATCTGCATGTGGTAATTGCAAAGTGTGCTGCTCATTTCTGTTGTGTATCTGGTCGCAAAGTGTGCTGCTCATTTCTGTTTTGTCTATTGCCCTCATTATTCACTGGTGTTGCTCAATTCTGCAGCAAGCACATGGCAGGATAAATGTGCCTGATGAACTGGACACTCCTCAGGCATCAAAGAAATCTGAAGGCATACATGATCCTAGAATAGACCAGGACAAGATTCCAGATCTAAAGAGAAAGAAGAAGGTTGATGTCAATGACTTAGAGAAGGAAAGAATTGATAAGCTAAGGAGCATTGAGGGTAATAAAATGTCCAACAAGGTGGGGAAGCAGCATGACATGAAGAAAATGCTCCCTTTGCACAGCATTTTGAAGAAATACACAAAGCACACATCCTTCAAAATGGTCAAGGAGAAGAGTGGCAACACAAAAGGAAAGGAAGTCATAGAGCTCTGTCGGAAATCAGTGAAACGGGTGAAATTTGCAGAAGTGGACGATGTGCTTGGTATTGACAAGCAAACTAGCAAGCGACCCCAACTGGAAAGTATCTGCAAGCTGTTCTCGGATGCTTTGGCTTCATCATCGTCATCATCCACGGACATGTCTACTGAAGGGGACAGGTACGTAGCTGCAGAAAGTAGTAGTTCTCATATGCCTGAGTTGATGGAAGCAAGCAAGAATATGGATCATGAGGATTCTCTTGAGTTAGTTAGCACAAAATTGCCTTCTAATTTGATTGATCTGAACGAGGCACTGCCAGAATCTACTGATTTCAACTATCCATCTGTGTCAAATTCAGAGCCAGATCCTGAGCCTACTCAGCATACATTAGAAAGAGTTGAGAATTCGGTTTCATCAGGCACATTGTTGCAGAATGAGTTGATGGAAGTTGCTGACACCAATATTGCCAGTCCACCGATGAAGTCGACAAGAGAACTTGGTGAGCCTCATTTCTCCCTCAATCTTAATTATGGTGGCACCCAGCTTTCCAATGAAGGAGAAGTTCCTCCAAGTCAGTCTCAAAAGCATAATGCATCAAGTAGCATGGCTTGGAGTGTTCATTCTGCAATGGACTTACAGCCGGAGCGTAGGCCTGCTGCAGGACAAACTGTGCGACTAATGGGCAAAGATCTTGCAGTCTCCACACCCAGAGAAGACCATCCGACAGAGTTGTTCTTGGAATTGCCTCGACAAGGCCGACCTTATCTCTCTTTACAAGCCCAAAGTGTGCTTCCCACTATTTCATCACAGTCTGCGGGCACAAGTCAGTCACACATCAGGTACACAATCCCGCAGAATTTCAGCCACTCATTATCCACAGCTAATTCACTATCTGAGGATCAATTGCAACATGAAGATCGGGTCAGGTACTTGTCAGACACACAGCCACACCAAAATGTTCATGTGGGGTGCCCACATTTTCCCAATCATGGCAGAGCAGCTCTCCATCAGAGTTCATCATCTCCTTGGTGTGGTTACTCTGACCCTTTATGTAGGACTGCACCACCCTCAGCTCCAATTCTGCCTACAATGACACCGCGTCCACGTGTGTCGCCTTCTTCAAATGCTCATGCTAGTTTGCCCACGCCGGGTGTTGTGATCTCAGCAAGATCATCAGTTCTGCCCCATAACTCTTCGGGCTTTACGTTGACCCATCCATGCCGGATAGTTGAAGAAGGCTCTGACAGCAGAAGAGATGCAGCCTTTCCATCCAGTAGTTCAGACAATGTTGCTGCAAGAGCTGCCGTTCCTGATCTGTCCAACACTTCATCCGGTGGCCGATATGTTCAAAGATCTGGCCCGGTAAAGCTCATTCCTGGGGCCAAGCATATCCTGATGCCGAGCAATAGCACAGGGGACGGCACAACCTCCATGCCAGTGTATTCCTGTGTTTCCTTCGGGAGCAGGAGACGAAATGTTTCAGCGCCTCAGAACAGGTGAGCAGAGCTTTACAAGTTCCAGTCCAAATGCTGAGCTTGAACATGTTTTTCTGACCAGCTGCCGAGGAGAAAGCTCTAGGTTGAAGGTAACTTGTTTTCCCCTGTTTAGCTCTTCACCATCTCTATGTTGTGTTCAGTAAATGTGTAGAGTGGTAGATCTGCAGAGTTACTAACCAAGAATGTGTGGATCACATTTTACACCTATCAGACTGTATAATCTTTCTCTAGTAGATAGTTGAATTAACATCTAGTTTGATACTTCATTCTTAATCATTACAACTACTGTCATGTTTTTCAACTGTTCTTGTTAAAAATGGCATGACAACTAATATCTTTTGATTACTTTCTTGAAAAATGTCTAGTACACTGAGTTATGTTTTTCTTACTCATTTGAACTTTGAAGGAGTTGAAGATGGCGGAAAGGCAACAGATCGATGGTGCATGTTAGTGGACAAGATGCAGCATATTCTCTGGAGGATAGCACAAGCTAAGCTGATAGGAAACAGAGACGACTTTGTAGATCACAATGCAAGACTTTCAGCATTTGTTTTTTTGTGTATGTGGAGAAATGCATGCTCGAATCTGAAGCATATGTGTTTGTTTGTTTGTTTTAATTGATCATATATACTTGGAGAGTTGGGTTTTTTGTCTATTTATAATAGGTAAAGACAGACTCGTCGAAAAAGTGGATGGCTGGTACAAATGTGTGGCATCCAGATCATGTGTCAAAGGAAAGTTCTGGGCCTCTTTTGACCTTACCAAATCTCGCGTTTTAAATGGATGTGATTAGATTTGATCTCTTCATTGGTAAGATTTTAGTGGTTGTACCTACTGATCTAGAATCTCAACCTTTCCAAACTATTTAGGATGTGTTTGGTTCGAAATTGAGGAGGGATGGAAGTATGTTTTGCGGATAGAAGGGTTCTATTTTGTTTTTAGATTGTTGATGTGGGATCAATATATCTTGTTTTTTGTTTGGTTTAAAGATGGAATGGTTATATGCTCTTCCTCTGCTCGCATCTGCCATGTCGCCGCTCTCTTCTCCATTGTGCCTGCTGCTCCTTCACACCGACGCTCATCCATGCTGACCTGCCGCACAACACAACCGTGTCTGTGCTGCGTGACGTATCCATGTGAGCACTCACATAAGAAAATGAAATTGTTGTGTTTATATTTTTTTGGATGGAGTCGTCCCAAATCTTGGGCAATCGCATCGTCCCGTTGCTAACCAGCCAAACACCGCACAACACCGTCGTGTCGTGCTGCGCCACACATCCAAGCGCTCACATAAGAAAAATGGAATGGTTGTATTTATATTGGATGGAGTCATCCCAAATCTAAAAGAGGACAAATAGAATGAGACATAAACAAAATGAGTACCACACATTTCTCTCCCACTCGTTAACAAACCATTCTTGAAAATGATCATATCATATATAGCATCTGTAGACCAGATGTTTGATCAACACAAGCAGCTAATCCAAGTGGAACTTGCATCATTAACTGAAACACGTGTACCAAATCACAGCATATACATACCAAAATTTCATCACACATCCATGTCTATCGATGAGAAATCGTGCACGTAAGCTAGTAGAATGGTTCCATTCCTTTCTAGATTATTGATGTGAAGAATAATATATATCCTGTTTTTTGTTTTGTTCGAAGATGGAATGGTTCTATTTCCATTCCAAGCAAGCCTCCGATCAATATCACATCCACCATCGTCAATCCCTTGTTGCTCTCTACTGCTCTCTTGCCCCGCCGCTCTCTCGCATTGTCGCTCCACCACACCGCTGCTCTTCCATGTCGCCGCTCTCCTCCCCATTGCACTTGCTACTCTCAATATTGTCGTTCTTCGATGGTTCTATTTTTTGGATGGAGTCATCCCAAATCTTGGGGAATGGCATCGTCCCCTCGCTAACGAGCCAAACACCGAGTACCATCATCGTGTCAAAAATGCCCAGCTTCACTTAGTTTTTCAACTGTTCTTGTTAAAAATGGCATGACAACTAATGTATTTTGACTACTTTCTACAACTAATGTCTAGTACATGGAGTTATGTTTTTCTTACTCATTTGAACTTTGAAGGAGTTGAAGATGGTGGAAAGGCAATAGATCGATGGTACATGTTAGTGGACAAGATGTAGCGTACTGTCTGGAGGATAACAGAAGCTAAACTGATAGGAAACAGAGATGACTTTGTAGATCACAATGCAAGACTTCCATCATTTGTTTTTTTCGTATATGTGGAGAAATGCATGCTCGAATCTAAAGCATATGTGTTTGTTTGTTTGTTTTAATTGATCATATATACTTGGAGAGTTGGGTTGTTTGTCTAGTTATAATAGGTAAAGACAAACTCGTCGAAAAAGTGGGTGGCTGGTACAAATGTGTGGCATCCAGATCGTGTGTCAAAGGAAAGTTCTAGGCCTCTTTTGACCTTACCAAATCTGGCGTTTTAAATGGATGTGATTAGATTTGATCTCTTCATTGGTAAGATTTTAGTGGTTGTACCTACTGATCTAGAATCTCAAGCTTTTCAAACGATTTAGGATGTGTTTGGTTCGAAAGTGACGAGGGGTGAAAGTATGGAACGGTTCCATCTCATGTTGTGCGGATAGAAGGGTTCTATTCTGCTTTTAGATTGTTGATGTGAGGATCAATATATCTTGTTTTTTGTTTGGTTTAAAGATGGAATGGTTCTATGCTCTTCCTCTGCTCGCATCTGCCATGTCGTCGCTCCCCCATGTCATCGCTCCTCCATGTCACCGTTGTCGTCTCCATTGTGCCCACACTGTCGCTCGTCCATGTTGCCTTGCCGCACAACACCGTCGTGCCATGTCACACCACACATCCCTGTGAGCACTCACAAAAGAAAATGGAATGGTTATGTTTATATTTTTTGGATGGAATTGTCCCAAATCTTAGGGAATTATTCCTTTAACTGAGAAATGGATTTGTCCCCTCGCTAACGAGCCAAACACCGCACAATACCATCGTGTCATGTTGCGCCATGCATCCATGCGAGCGCTCACATAAGAAAATGGAATGGTTGTATTTATATTGGATGGAGTCGTCCCAAATCTGAAAGAGGACAAATAGAATGAAACATAAACAAAATGACTACCACACACATTCCTCCCACTTGTTAAAAAACCATTGTTGAAAATGATCATATCATATATAGCATCTGCAGACCAGACGTTTGATCAACACAAGCAGCTAGTCCAAGTGGAACTTGCATCATTAGCGGAAACACTTGTGCCAAATCACAACACATACATACCAAAGTTTCATCACACATCCCTGTCAACCGATGAGAAATTGTGCACGTAAGCTAGTAGAATGGTTCCATTCCTTTTTTAGATTATTGATGTAAAGATGAATATATATCCTATTTTTTTTGTTTTGTTCGAAAATGGAATGGTTCTATTTCCATTCCAAGCCTCCGATCCCGCTCACATCCACCACGCCACCGTCGCCATTCCCTTGCTGCTCCCTACTGCTCTCTTGCCCCGCAGCTCTCCTGCATTGTCGCTCCACCACACCGCTGCTCTTCCATGTCGCCGCTCCTCCCTGTTGCACTTGCTGCTCCCAATGTTGTCGCTCTCTGATGGTTCTATTTTTTGGATGGAGTCATCCCAAATCTTGGGGAATGGCATCTCCCCTCGCTAACAAGCCAAACACCGAGCTACACCGTTGTGTCGGGCTACGCCACACATCCATGCGAGCGCTCACATAAGAAAATGGAATGGTTGTATTTATATTGGATGGAGTCATCCCAAATCTGAACGAGGACAAATAGAATGAAACATAAAAAATGACTACCACACATTTCTCCCACTTGTTAACAAACCATTCTTAAAAATGATCTTATGATATACGGGGCCCTTTATGGTGCCACGTATACCTCTTATAAAAGTAAGAGGTAAAATCAATATCCACCCTTGGATTAAGCACAATTAAATTAATTAAAAAATTAAAAAAATACTATTACCTCTTCTCTTTGACCGGCAAACTCCTTAGTCTGCCACCACTATCGTCGGTGCCACCCCACACCATACTGCCTTGCCGCCCATCTGCTCGTGCCCCCGCGTACGTTGCCGTCATCGCCCATTCGCCCCTACTGCCGCCCTTTCCCGTCGTCGCCTGCCTACTTTCGCCGTCGCCCATCTGCACCTGTCCCCACATCTGCCACCGCCTCGCCGCCGCTCGTCCGCCCCTACCCCCACGTCCACTGCCATCACCACTCGTCCACTCCCATCCTTGTGTTCACACGTGACCCCGCATATGCCCTCGCCTTGTGTCCGCTACCGATGCCCCACTACCGCTCGTCCGCCCCTGTCCCGGCATCTGTCCGTCCACCACCGCCCTCGCGTCCGCTACCGCTGCCCCACCACCACTCATCCACCCCCATTGTCGCCGGTGAGAGAGGAAAGGACAGAGAGATAGAAAGAGAAGAAGGAAAAATGTAAAAAATAAGAGGTAATAGATTTTTTTGTTTAAATATGAACCATTGAATCTCTACAAATTAATGGCCCACAATTGTTGGCGGCACCATAAAATTTTTCTCATATATAGCATTTGCAGATCAGACGTTTGATCAACACAAGCAGCTAATCCAAGTGGAACTTGCATCATTAACTGAAACACGTGTACAAAAACACAGCACATACATACCAAAATTTCATCACACATCCCTATCAATTGATCAGAAATCGTGCACATAAGCTAGTAGAATGGTTCCATTCCTTTTTTAGATTATTGATGTGAAGAATAATATATATCCTATTTTTTTGTTTGAAGATGGAATGGTTCTATTTCCATTCCAAGCCTCCGATAGTCCGATCCTTCTCACATCCACTGTCATCAATCCCTTGCTGCTCCCTATTGCTCTCTCACCCCGCAACTCTCCTGCACTGTCGCTCCACCACACCGTTCTCTTCCATGTCACCGCTCTCCTCCCTATTGCACTTGTTGCTCCCAATGTTGTCACTCTTCGATGGTTTTATTTTTTGGATGGAGTCATCCCAAATCTTGGGGAATGGCATCGTCCCCTCGCTAACGAGCCAAACACCAAGCAACATCGTCGTGTCGTGCTACGCCACACATCCATGCGAGTGCTCACATAAAAAATGGAATGGTTGTATTTAATAGGTAAAAGATAGACTCGTCAAAAAAGTAGGTGGCTGGTACAAATGTGTGGCATCCAGATCATGTGTCAAAGGAAAGTTCCGGGCCTCTTTTGACCTTACCAAATCTCGCATTTTAAAAGGATGTGATTAGATTTGATCTCTTCATTGGTAAGATTTTAGTGGTTGTACCTACTGATCTAGAATCTCAACCTTTTCAAACGATTTAAGATTTTTTTTGGTTCAAAAGTGAGGAGGGGTGAAAGTATGGAACGGTTCCATCTCATGTTGTGCGGATAGAAGGGTTCTATTCTGTTTTTAGATTGTTGATGTGAGGATCAATATATCTTGTTTTTTGTTTGGTTTAAAGATGGAATGGTTCTATGCTCTTCCTCTGCTTGCATCTGCCATGCCGTCGCTCCCCCATGTCGTCGCTCCTCCATGTCGCCTCTCTCTTCTCCATTGTGCCCACACCATCGCTCATCCATGCTGCCTTGCCGCACAACACCGCCATGTTGTGCTGCGCTGCACATCCATGTAGGGGTGGTAACGGGGCGGGGCGGGTTCGGGTTGGTGAATACCATACCCGAACCCGGACCCGGTAGGACCCGGCCCCGTTAGCCCCGCGGGTGAAATTTTTCACCCAAACTCGTACCCGTCGGGTCCCCGCAAACCCGTCGGGTCCCCGCGGACCCGTTTTGAAATTTAAAAGTATAAAAATGACATAATTTATAAATCACAAATATAACAAAATTCAAACTAAATATCACCGTAAATCATCTTGTTTACATTTTTCCAACATTCCAACAAACAAAATTCATCAATATTAAAGTTAGATTTTTTATCATCTTACATTGGACCAATATATATACACACACATATACATATACATATATAAATATACATATATAAATATATACATATATAAATATGCATATATAAATATATACATATATATGAGCTTTTTTACTTATTGGGCCGGGGACCTGCAGGGACCCGCGGGTCAAATAATCAACCTGAACCCGAACCCGACCTTATGTGGGGCCCCGACCCGATGAACCCGTGGGTGAAAAATTGAACCCGTCCCCGGCCCCGTAGGGGCGTGTCCCCGGCGGGTCCCCGGCCCCACCGGGGATATTGCCACCCCTACATCCATGTGAGCACTCACATAAGAAAATGGAATGGTTATGTTTATATTTTTTGGATGGAGTCATCCCAAATCTTAGGGAATTATTCCTCTAACTGAGATATGGCTTTGTCCCCTCGCTAACGAGCCAAACACCGCACAATACCATCGTGTCATGCTGCGCCACGCATCCATGCGTGCTCACATAAGAAAATGGAATGGTTGTATTTATATTGGATGGAGTCATCCCAAATCTGAAAGAAGACAAATAGAATGAAACATAAACAAAATGACAACAACACATTCCTCCCACTTGTTAACAAACCATTGTTGAAAATGATCATATCATATATAGCATCTGCAGACCAGACGTTTGATCAACACAAGTAGCTAGTCCAAGTGGAACTTGCATCATTAACTGAAACAAGTGGGCCAAATCACATCACATACATACCAAAATTTCATCACACATCCCTGTCAATCGATGAGAAATCATGCACGTAAGCTAGTATAATGGTTCCATTCCTTTTTTAGATTATTGATGTGAAGATGAATATATATCCTATTTTTTGTTTTGTTCAAAGATGGAATGGTTCTATTTCCATTCCAAGCCTCTGATCCCGCTCACATCCACCGCGTCACTGTCATCAATCCCTTGCTGCTCCCTACTGCTCTCTCGCCCCGCTGATCTCCCGCACTGTCGCTCCACCACACTGCTGCTCTTCCATGTCACCACTCTCCTAGAGATGTCAATGGGGAATTCCCCACCGGGGATTAACTCCCTAGACCCGTACCCATGAGCATAGACCCGCCCCCATCCCCGAACCCGAAACCGACCTCGTGTATGAAAATCTTACCATACTCATCCCCGAGCGGGTACCAAATACCCATGGGGACCCATACCCGACCCGACTATTCAGCATTTCAGAATTTCAGCATATGGACACAATTCAGCATTCCAGCATGCATATTTCTTTTTTGTTTATTCGCTTTGGGCTTCACCGTTAGCATTATTTGGCCCACAGGAGGACAGGACACAAGCCAACAACGTAGATATTTGAATTCCCCTAGAAGACTAGATGTTGTATTAAATCGGGTAAAACAGCCCCACGGGTAATCGGGTTCGGGTTTAGCCCTCCCAAACTCTTACCCGCCATACCCGATGGGGAAAGAATTTCTCCCAAATCTATACCCATGGGGATCAATTTTAACCCATACCCTAACCATAATAGAGGAATTCCCCACGGGTAATCGGGTTTCGAGGCCCCATTGACATCTCTACACTCTCCTCCCCGTTGCACTTGTTGTTCCCAATGTTGTCGCTCCTCCACGTTACCATGTCATGCCACGCCATGTAGCAGTGCCACGCAGCCATGCGAATGAGCGCAAGAAAATGGAATAGTTGTGTTCCTCTCTTCTTGGATGGAGTCATCCGAAATCTTGGGGAATATTTCCCTAAGTGGGATGGCTTCATCCCCTCACTCATGAACCAAATAAATGAGTGATATGGGAGAGATCGAGAGAAGTTAGGGTTAGGAAATGGGGTTTAAATGGGCTATTTGATAAAATTTATATAAATAGATTGAACTTTTAAATATAATATTAGATATTTTAAATGTGTTATTGCAATGTAAATTATACATTTTTGTCTTATAAGGTATCTAAAGTAACATTATTGCAACTTGATATTGTATTACTATATTTATAATACTATATTGCTATTCATTTTTGTAATTTAGTAATTATATATTGATATATTTTGCTAAATCCTATAAATTATTTTTCTATATCGTCTGCCACGTCGATGTGTCTATAGTGATGCCACGCCGCGTGCCAAAGGCGTTGTAAAGTGTGAAGGTGGTAGGTTGCCACGCTTCTTTGTGTCACCATAACAACTATGTATGGAGTTGTGTGCATGTAAGCTCTACGTTTGATGGAAAGATCAAGTTACTTTAGGAGTGAAAGGAGATATCGAATTTCATGTAAGTTCACAATTCATTTTTGTTAAGAGTATGCATTTGGGTGCTACCGATGTGTCGCTGTCAGTAGTAGTGAATGTTGTGTGGGGCCCACCTTGGCACGACATTAAAATACAGCCATTAAAAGAGCGGGAAGGAGTAAATTATTATATCCCGGCATTAAAAACCTCCCACAAAATAATAATAATAATACTCTAATTTACTGCTTTCTTCTGAATTTCATTTCACCTCGCGTCACGCGTTCCCCTCCCCTTCTCCTTCCTCCCCCACCAAAATCGTCGGTAGATTTGGGGGCTCCGGCGAGCATTCGTCCCCGTCGCTGCTGCCTGCTTCCATGGTTGTCGCTGCGTTCTCCATCAGGTTGGTGTTGCTCGCTGTGCGTTTTTGGGGGATTGCGGCGTGGTGGTTTTTCTGATGAGCTGGCTGCGCGGTTTATGTGAAGTGGGTATGTCTCGAGCATGAGGGGTGCACCGGCGGAGGGGCGGTCATCGTTCGACGTCGAGGATCTACCTCCTATGGAGGCGCCAAGATGCCGGTGGTGGGCGGACGAGCTTGCGGTCGCGGTCGCGGGGGCACCGGCGCAGGCGCAGGTGTACATCTGGTTTGTCGTTCTATTAATTTATTCTTTCATTCTTAGGCTGGTTCTATACACCTACATTTGAAAATTAAGTGCTAATTAATAAACCACCAAAAATTGCGCACTAAATTTCGGACAAGATAAGGAAAATAAAATCAACAATAGAGAAAGTATATGTCATATGGATCCATAGTTGAGAAATCACAAATGTTTCTTACATTTGTTAGGAAGAATTAATATAATGGTACTAAAAATCATCGACCATCTTCAGAATTAGTACTGTGTTTACCACATTTATAGTGCTTTTATTATAACATTATTAGTTGTTGTTGTTGATGATGATTATGTTGTTGTTGTTGTCGTCGTCATCGTCATCATAGTATTATTTTATATATTTTTAAACAACTTTGTGATCATGAAATGTTCTGTCCTTGAAAATGAGCATGACATTAAATTTGATAGTGTACACCACACACATGGCTATTTATCTGCATGTGGTAATTGCAAAGTGTGCTGCTCATTTCTGTTGTGTATCGAGTCGCAAAGTGTGCTGCTCATTTCTGTTGTGTATCTGGTCGCAAAGTGTGCTGCTCATTTCTGTTTTGTCTATTGCCCCCATTATTCACTGGTGTTGCTCAATTCTGCAGCAAGCACATGGCAGGATAAATGTGCCTGATGAACTGGACACTCCTCAGGCATCAAAGAAATCTGAAGGCATACATGATCCTAGAATAGACCAGGACAAGATTCCAGATCTAAAGAGAAAGAAGAAGGTTGATGCCAATGACTTAGAGAAGGAAAGAATTGATAAGCTAAGGAGCATTGAGGGTAAAATGTCCAACAAGGTGGGGAAGCAGCATGACATGAAGAAAATGCTCCCTTTGCACAGCATTTTGAAGAAATACACAAAGCACACATCCTTCAAAATGGTCAAGGAGAAGAGTGGCAACACAAAAGGAAAGGAAGTCATAGAGCTCTGTCGGAAATCAGTGAAACGGGTGAAATTTGTAGAATGAGTTTAAACCAACGGGTATCCACGGGTTTACCCAATTACTTAAAATTACGTAAAATCTATCCCATTTTTCATTCTTTTATCATGATAATGTTATGTTGAGTGATTTCATCATTTCAAACTATGTATTGACTATTATAATTTCCTGTTTGTTATAGATTTTTTATTACATTTATGTTGTAATTTAATTCATGTAGAGTATAAACTGAACACGTGGGTTCTGGTACCTAACATTTTCGTATTTAGTTTTGAACCCACGGGTTTCACAGGTTCAGGTTTTCATGGGTTTCATGGGTTTGCTTCACGGCCGGGTTTTCATCAAACCTATGGGTTTCAGACAGTGGAAGATCTAGGATTTATATAATGGAGTTATGAAATTAAACAGACTATAAACCAAATATATAATATACTAAAATCCCTTGACTATCAGGCAAATATGAAAAGAGAAATAGAATTAGCTAGTTATAAAAATATGTTATTCGACTAACTATTAAATTATTGGGGTAGATTTTTACCCAATTAAAAACACAAATATATATACATACATATATATACACTCATTTTTTCAAAAAAAATATTCGGGGTACAACTGTACCCCTTGCTCCATTACAGGTTCGCCCTGGTTTCAGACCTGTTGCCATCCCTAGCAACAGGGAAGGGTAGGGTGACAGGGTGAGCTAGCTGTGACTTGGCGGGGTGAGCTGGCAATAGAAAGATGGGGCGTTGTTGATGAGCTGGTGGTAATGCGACGAGGCAACAATAGAGGGTGGGGTGACATGTTGAGCTGGCGATAATGGGACAACATATCGAGCTAGCGACGGGGCCATGCAGGATTATGGGGCAAGAGGTTGTGACAACAAAGCTAGTTGGCCATGAGTTGGCAGTGACGTGATAAAGGTAGCAGAAAGCTGGTGACGGTGGGATAGGGTGACAAGGTGAGCTGGCGGTAGCGAGGTTCACCCCATATTCTATTCTACTAAACAGAGAATGGAATCATCCCATCCAATCCCATCTAATCGATGTACTCAAACCAAACACATGCTAATTCTATGGAAATCCTTGATCCTTTTAAAGATTCCATTGTAATGCACATGCATATGCATATGCATATGATGACAAATTTTGTAAAAAGAAGAGTTAACCAGCTTGATTGTGTTTTAATTTCTACCCGGAGACCCCCATTTTCCAAGATGTGATATTATAGGAAGCAAAGATATTTAATATGTGTATACATGCCTATTTTATTGTGTATCCATTGTAAAAACCTTGTCTATGCATAGTAGTGGATCTATATAATACTGATTTTTATACCCCCAAAATATTGAATAGACAATTGAATCATTTCAGTACATATATATTTACAATACACCATACTAAGTTCCATACGCACTCATAAATATATGTAACCAAAATAACAATATTTCCCATGATTCCAAATACAACTCATTTCATACTTGGGCATAGGATTTAATTAGTAAATGGGTCAAATGAGTTGATTGATCTTCATTTACACTGCATTGAGAATTTTGTGATATATTTAATTATTTACAAACAGTGGGAACGTATTTAATCTGTTAGCGCGCAAGGGTAAGGGAGGAAGCTAGAAAAGATGGAAAACCACATGCAATTTATATGGGTCAAATTTTATACTTAGTCATGTGTATTAAGGATGTGATCTAATAAAAATATCATATTGTTTTTTTATGAGTGAGTATGGTTCTAGAAGTGGTTGGAGCTTAAAGTCAGAGGTAGTATATGTATTTTAGAAATATAATTATTTTTTATAATTATTAAGTTGTTACATTTTGGTCTAATTCTAAACTCTAAAACATTTTAGATTCTAATTCGAGGGAGAATGTCAGATTCTTTCCAGGGAAACAAATTATATTGTAATATTCAAATCAAGCTTTCTCCCACCAAGTATGTACATGGATTGTAAATTTTCTCCAGAAAATAAATGGATTATATACACATTTTCTCCATGAAGTAAATATATTATACATTTACTCTTAGGAAGTAATTAAATGGATTGTACATTTTCCCTGATGAAGTAATGGATTATACATTTTCTCCCGTGATGCAAATGGATTATACATTTTCTCCCATGGAGTAAATGTATTAAACATATTTCTCCAAAAACAGAATGGATTATACATTTTCTGCAGAAAATAAATGGACTATAAATATATGTAACCAAAATAACAATATTTCCCATTATTCCAAATACAATTCACTTCATACTTGGGCATAGGGTTTAATTAGTAAATGGGTCAAATGAGTTGATTGATCTTCATTTACACTGCATTGAGAATTTTGTGATATATTTAATTATTTACAAACAGTGGCAATGTATTTAATCTGTTAGCAAGGGTAAGGAAGGAAGCTAGAAAAGATGGAAAACCACATGCAATTTATATGATAACTTATATTCAGGGAGGAGTACTCTAGAAAGATAAAATGATATGTTTGGAATATATATTTTCCTAGAGGTTAGATGAGATAGTACCTCTGATATATATATATATATATATATGCATGGTTGTATATTTCGTTCTACTGTAACACATTTCAGGACATAATCGTGGATTACACGACCATCATGTTTACACACAGTCAAAAATGCTTAAAATGACACAGAAGCTAATTACACGGTCTACATGGACCTGACAAGATAAATTTGCCTGATGAGATTGATATACCTCGGGCATCTAGGAAGCCTGAAGATGTGCCAAATTCATCCAAGAACAAACAATGCAAGGACAAGCCAAGGAGCACCGTACGTACTTAGCTTAAATCATAGATGCTACATATAATGCCTCTCTAATTAATACGTACAGTCGTCGATTGATCTGCTCTTTACGTGGAAAACTGTGCTCCACATTTTTTCATGATAATATCGAAAAAAATAAAATACCGAAGTTTAATATACTTTTCTTCTCGATGTAATTACCGCATTTTCGAAAGAAGAAAGGTTCAACACTCAAGGCTTGAGCCCGATCGAGCGGGTGAGAGCATAACGGGCACTCTAACCACCAAGTTATATATATATAGCTCCGTTCGCTTTAGTTGTATAGGCCGGTAATAAAGTGTATCTTGTAATTAATTAGATAATAATTAATTTCATTCATTCAGAAATACAAGGTGTATTTTTACCTGTCAATTTTGAGCTTTAACCAACTATTAATTCTATAATATTTTTGTTTTTCATCAAAAAATGATATTGCTGAATATTGTAATTGTAAGTCTAGAAGTGAAAGTGTACAAGAGGAATTTAGGACTAAAGTTTGATTTGAGTTCGTCAAAAGACGTATTTGAGATCATCAAAAGACGTTTTAAACAGGGCAGGAATAGATACGACATAATGTTTTTCTATATATGTGTAGAAATGATAATTCGGTAGTCAATGTATTCTATATTTACGCGCCATGGAGCGTTTTAATCATAAAAATTCGATTATGAGCTACAACAACCTACAATTCACAACCAAATTTAAATCCATTACTTAATTTTAGATTTAATTTATGTGTTGTTAATCATTATCTATTTTGTGGCTTCAACTTTTAAACCGCTAAGAATACAAGCATAAGAATGTTACCCTCAAATCAGCTTCATAGCCAAAAACTGCTCATGTATCCGATCAGGAGCGTGATAACTCAATGCAATTGTCTCTATAGTTGCGTGATATCAACATTGTTCATGTGTTCCAGGATATCATAGCGAAACCGACAAAACACAACAAATATAACATGCGTGGGAGAGCATGCTGATCGGACCTGCCGCGTGCGCCCACCAATTTCAAGCGATGCCATCCGGCGATCCGACGGCCGAGGGAGTGCCACATCACTGTCCCACCTAAATTAAAAAAGCATCTCATTTGGGTGCTACCGATGTGTCGCTGTCAGTAGTAGTGAATGTTGTGTGGGGCCCACCTTGGCACGACATTAAAATACAGCCATTAAAAGAGCGGGAAGGAGTAAATTATTATATCCCGGCATTAAAAACCTCCCACAAAATAATAATAATACTCTAATTTACTGCTTTCTTCTGAATTTCATTTCACCTCGCGTCACGCGTTGCCCTCCCCTTCTCCTTCCTCCCCCACCAAAATCGTCGGCAGATTTGGGGGCTCCGGCGAGCATTCGTCCGCGTCGCTGCTGCCTGCTTCCATGGTTGTCGCTGCGTTCTCCATCAGGTTGGTGTTCCTCGCTGTGCGTTTTTGGGGGATTGTGGCGTGGTGGTTTTTCTGATGAGCTGGCTGCGCGGTTTATGTGAAGTGGGTATGTCTCGATCATGAGGGGCGCACCGGCGGAGGGGCGGTCGTCGTTCGACGTCGAGGATCTACCTCCTATGGAGGCGCCGAGATGCCGGTGGTGGGCGGACGAGCTTGCGGTCGCGGTCGCGGGGGCACCGACGCAGGCGCAGGTGTACATCTGGTTTGTCGTTCTATTAATTTATTATTTCATTCTTAGGCTGGTTCTATACACCTACATTTGAAAATTAAGTGCTAATTAATAAACCGCCAAAAATTGCGCACAAAATTTCGGACAAGATAAGGAAAATAAAATCAACAATAGAGAAAGTATATGTCATATGGATCCATAGTTGAGAAATCACAAATGTTTCTTACATTTGTTAGGAAGAATTAATATAATGGTACTAAAAATCATCGACCATCTTCAGAATTAGTACTGTGTTTACCACATTTATAGTGATTTTATTATAACATTATTAGTTGTTGTTGTTGATGATGATTATGTTGTTGTTGTTGTTGTCGTCGTCGTCATCATAGTATTATTTTATATATTTTTAAACAACTTTGTGATCTTGAAATGTTCTGTCCTTGAAAATGAGCATGACATTAATTTTGATAGTGTACAACACACACATGGCTATTTATCTGCATGTGGTAATTGCAAAGTGTGCTGCTCATTTCTGTTTTGTCTATTGCCCCCATTATTCACTGGTGTTGCTCAATTCTGCAGCAAGCACATGGCAGGATAAATGTGCCTGATGAACTGGACACTCCTCAGGCATCAAAGAAATCTGAAGGCATACATGATCCTAGAATAGACCAGGACAAGATTCCAGATCTAAAGAGAAAGAAGAAGGTTGATGCCAATGACTTAGAGAAGGAAAGAATTGATAAGCTAAGGAGCATTGAGGGTAAAATGTCCAACAAGGTGGGGAAGCAGGATGACATGAAGAAAATGCTCCCTTTGCACAGCATTTTGAAGAAATACACAAAGCACACATCCTTCAAAATGGTCAAGGAGAAGAGTGGCAACACAAAAGGAAAGGAAGTCATAGAGCTCTGTCGGAAATCAGTGAAACGGGTGAAATTTGTAGAATGAGTTTAAACCAACGGGTATCCACGGGTTTACCCAATTACTTAAAATTACGTAAAATCTATCCCATTTTTCATTCTTTTATCATGATAATGTTATGTTGAGTGATTTCATCATTTCAAACTATGTATTGACTATTATAATTTCCTGTTTGTTATAGATTTTTTATTACATTTATGTTGTAATTTAATTCATGTAGAGTATAAACTGAACACGTGGGTTCTGGTACCTAATATTCTCGTATTTAGTTTTGAACCCACGGGTTTCACAGGTTCAGGTTTTCATGGGTTTCATGGGTTTGCTTCACGGCCGGGTTTTCATCAAACCTGTGGGTTTCAGACAGTGGAAGATCTAGGATTTATATAATGGAGTTATGAAATTAAACAGACTATAAACCAAATATATAATATACTAAAAATCCCTTGACTATCATGCAAACATGAAAAGAGAAATAGAATTAGCTAGTTATAAAAATATGTTATTCGACTAACTATTAAATTATTGGGATAGATTTTTACCCAATTAAAAACACAAATATATATACATACATATATATATACACTCATTTTTTCAAAAAAAATATTCGGGGTACAACTGTACCCCTTGCTCCATTACAGGTTCGCCCTGGTTTCAGACCTGTTGCCATCCCTAGCAACAGGGAAGGGTAGGGTGACAGGGTGAGCTAGCTGTGACTTGGCGGGGTGAGCTGGCAATAGAAAGATGGGGCGTTGTTGATGAGCTGGTGGTAATGCGACGAGGCAACAATAGAGGGTGGGGTGACATGTTGAGCTGGCGATAATGGGACAACATATCGAGCTAGCGACGGGGCCATGCAGGATTATGGGGCAAGAGGTTGTGACAACAAAGCTAGTTGGCCATGAGTTGGCAGTGATGTGATAAAGGTAGCAGAAAGCTGGTGACGGTGGGATAGGGTGACAAGGTGAGCTGGCGGTAGCGAGGTTCACCCCATATTCTATTCTACTAAACAGAGAATGGAATCATCCCATCCAATCCCATCTAATCGATGTACTCAAACCAAACACATGCTAATTCTATGGAAATCCTTGATCCTTTTAAAGATTCCATTGTAATGCACATGCATATGCATATGCATATGATGACAAATTTTGTAAAAAGAAGAGTTAACCAGCTTGATTGTGTTTTAATTTCTACCCGGACCCCCATTTTCCAAGATGTGATATTATAGGAAGCAAAGATATTTAATATGTGTATACATGCCTATTTTATTTTGTATCCGTTGTAAAAACATGGTCTATGCATAGTATGTAGTGGATCTATATAATACTGATTTTTTATACCCCCAAAATATTGAATAGACAATTGAATTATTTCAGTACATATATATTTACAATATACAATACTAAGTTCCACACGCACTCATAAATATATGTAACCAAAATAACAATATTTCCCATTATTCCAAATACAAATCACTTCATACTTGGGCATAGGGTTTAATTAGTAAATGGGTCAAATGAGTTGATTGATCTTCATTTACACTGCATTGAGAATTTTGTGATATATTTAATTATTTACAAACAGTGGCAATGTATTTAATCTGTTAGCAAGGGTAAGGAAGGAAGCTAGAAAAGATGGAAAACCACATGCAATTTGTATGATAACTTATATTTAGGGAGGAGTACTCTAGAAAGATAAAATGATATGTTTGGAATATATATTTTCCTAGAGGTTAGATGAGATAGTACCTCTTATATATATATATATATATATATATATATATGCATGGTTGTATATTTTGTTCTACTCTTCATCGTCTATACACAGTGCTGTGTTCATGGCATGTAATTAAACACTACATAAGATCGAGGTTGTCACACATTTCAGGACATAATTGTGGATTACACGACCATCATGTTTACACACAGTCAAAAATGCTTAAAATGACACAGAAGTTAGTTACACGGTCTACATCATGGACCTGACAAAATAAATTTGCCTGATGAGATTGATATACCTCGTGCATCTAGGAAGCCTGAAGATGTGCCAGATTCATCCAAGAACAAACAATGCAAGGACAAGCTAAGGAGTACGTACGTACGTATCTTGCAATACCATTAATGCTTGGTGAGAAACCAAGGGTGGTTTCGGTGTTGTGATGAGTGATTGACAGACTTTTACCCTCTGTTCGAAGGGTACCTCCGAAGGGCGTTCGGAGGTGTTTGCTTGCTGCAGCTGTGCAGCGGAGTGTGCTCGTCGGAGGGGTCCGACAGTACGCGATGACAGGGTTCGTACCGATGGCTTCGGTACTTTGGGCGGTACACCGGAGTGTGTACCGAAGGGTGCTAACCCGGAGAGGTCTCCGGAGTACTGGATACACTTGTTTGCTTGTCTGTGGTGCGCAGGGACTTCGGAGGCGACGGACAGGGTTCGAGCCAGGTGAACCTGGGTCAAGCGGGTGGCTTGATGCCAGGGGAGCAGGGAGCTCCGTCACGGTGGCTGCGAAGGTGGTCCGGGTCGGTCCTCGGGTCGAGGCGCGCCAGGTGAAGGCAGAGAGTGCGGAGTGTGGCTCCGGCTGAAGGTACTCCGAGACAAGTCCTCGGAGGTGAGGCACTTCGAAGGTACTCCAAATGGAGTGACTTCGGAGTTGGTGGACCAAGTCCTCTGCGGAGGCAAGGAGTTCGAAGTGTGCTCCGGAGGGAGACACTCGAAGGTTGCCCGACGAAGGTCTCAGAAGTCGAGGCGCATCGAAGGCATGGTCCGGGTGAGGCTCGTCGAGGAGTGTGCTCGGAGTAAGGCACTGCGACAGAGTGCTCATGGAATGCTTCATGCGGAGGCCTTGGACGATGGAGGGACTTCGAAGGGTGGTACTCCGAAGGTGGGGCTTCGGAGTGAGGATGACTTGTGGTGCTTCGGCCATGCATGGCTTCGGTACACGGACGGACGGTGTTCGAGCTCGGAGTAGCTGCGAAGCCGTGGTGATCCACTCCAGAGGTGGTGGTGCGAAGGCCCAAGGGCTTTGACGGCTTCGGCTTAAAACCGTCACTGTATCGAAGGACTTCTTCGGCGGAGCGAAGGCCAACAGGCTGCAGGCTTCTCGCCGAAGCTTCCGCACCCTCCGGTGCGAAGGGAGGTTCCAGAAGTCAACACTGTAAAGGCTGACACTGTCTGTTCTGAAAAAGGCTGACACTGTCCCCTCTGCAGCTGACAGAGAAGCCTCCAAAATAAAGGTGGACTACCTTTTGTACCCCTTAGTTCTGTAGAGACAAATCTGTTGTAAACCCTAGGGGTAAAATAGTCACTTCCTTAGGATGAAGCCGTGGGCTATAAATATGGGGGCTCGGTAGGTAACATTTAACACTTTGAGCATTTACTGTTGAGCTCCTGTAGACAGACCTCGCTGTATTCATTCTGAGTTCAATTTATTTCAGTGTTCCTTGTTCAAGCAGCGAAGCCCTGCTTCCTTGTGCTTTTGCTTGAGCTCGCGTTGCATACCTCGCTAGTTTTTAGTTCACCGGAGCCTGTCTTGGCGAAGGGTGTTTTTATCGCGAAGTGTGCTTTACAGTGTGCTGTCGCTCTGTGTAACACGAGGCAAGACCTCGCTGCTTACTAGCGAAGCCCTGTTCTTTTCCCGTAGTGCTTCTTGTGTCGAAGCCCTTAGCGTGGTCCGTTTTGTGTGCGTGTAGACCTTCGCGTACGAAGCCCAGCACCAGTTGCTGTCGCCAAGTACTTGGTCGAAGTCCTCAGAGGGCTGTCCACTCTTGCGAAGGGTGAAGTGCGAAGCCTGCTCGAAGCACCTCGTGTGCGGAGCCTGCACTGACTTAGCAGAGTAGAGTTTCGAGGGTTGTTCGTGGAGCGAAGTCTTCTTGACTTCGAACTTTTGCTCCTGCGAAGCCTGTGTTCGGAGCTGTCGAAGTACCTCCGAACCAGACCTTCGAAGGTAGTGTTCGAAGCCTGTTCCGCAGAAGACAGAACAGAACCAAAGGCTAAGTTTTTAGCCCAGAAATTTTAAAAGCTCCCATTCACCCCCCCTCTGGTCGCCGTTTCCGGTCCAACAATTGGTATCAGAGCAGGTTAAGATCACCAGTTGACCTTAACCGGTTTTGTGATCTGTTGGCGACATGGATAGAGGCAGTAAAATTCCTCTGTTCGATGGGACAGATTTTGCATACTGGAAGGTGCGCATGGAGGCTTACTTGTTAAGCCAAGGAAATGCAATTTGGGAGATTGTGGACTCACAATACTCCATCCCTGATACCCGCACCACTCAAACTGAAAAAGATCAGTATATTGCCAACTCGAAGGCAAGGAACATACTGTTCATTGGTTTGAGTCGGAGTGAGTTTGATAGGGTGCAGCACCTTAGGACTGCTAGGGAGATTTGGACAACACTCACTGTTTTTCATGAGGGCTCTGCTCAGATAAAGGCCAGGCGCCAAAGCACCTACAACCAACAATATCAGCTGTTTGTGCAGGCACCTGGTGAATCTGTAGATGCCATGTTTTCTCGCTTTGACGCGATAGTGAGTAACTTGCGATCCAACGGGACGCTTGCTTACAGTGATCACGACAGGGCTATCAAGCTTCTCTATGCTCTTGACCGTAGCATATGGGAGGTGAAGATATCCAGCATTGAGGAGTCCACAGGCTATGACACTCTAACCTGTGATGAACTCTTTAGCAAGCTGAAGTCCACAGAGATTGCCAAGGCATCTCTTGCTGTGCACAGAAGCTCTTTGCCACAGCCATTGGCATTGGTTTCTAGCACTAGCCGTGGCACCACTGCAGAACCAAGCACATCAGGCACTTGTGTTCTTGCAGATGGTTTTGCTTTGTCCTCCCTGGTCTCCGTCACAAAGGAGCAGGTGGACACTCTAGCTGATGATGAGCTTGCTCTCATTGCCCGGAGGTTCACCCGCTTTCATCATGAGAGACGGGATCAGAGGAGAAGTGGTTTTAGTGGCTGCTATGAATGTGGCGACACCTCTCACATTAAGGCCAATTGCCCCAAGGTCAAGAAGAGAGATGAGAGTGAGCGCCCCAAATTCCACAAAAAGGAGAGGAAGCCCTTTGTGAAGGGCAAACGCGGCAAGATGGCTAAGAAAGTAGCCAAGGCCGCTTCCAGAGCTTTTGTTGCTGCTCTCAGCGACATCGACACGTCCTCAACTGAGGAGTCGAGCTCTGAGGAGGAGGAGTCCCCAAGGAAGGAGGACAAGAAGGACAAAAAGGGACGTGACTTCACCGGCCTTTGCTTCATGGCCGACAGCGATCACAGCGGCGATGAGCTTGACTCATCTGAGGTAAACCTATCATCTGACCAGCTTCTAATTAAATTAGATGAGCTGAATGAAGTAGTGCTTGGTCAGGATAGATTACTTGTGCAAGCCGCTAGAGAAAGAAAAGACCTTAGACTTAGGCTAGAAAATGTTTCTACTGAATATGCCATGCTTAAGTCTAAGTTTAATGATGCTGAATGTGAATCATGTTCTGTTGTCATGAGTGAGCTTGCTCAGTTGCGTTCTGTTCATGCTCAAACTCTTTCTGAGCTTGAGACTGCACAGAAGCAGCTTTTGGAGGTGGAGTCTAGACCTCATGAAATTATTGATTGCATGAACTGTTCATTATTGCGAGATAGCATTAATTTACGTGATAAGCATGTTCATGATTTAGAGGCTAGATTGGAGAGGGCCGGTAGTTCTAAGGATGTGCAACCTGTTTGTGACACTTGCATCACCCTTAAGGACCAGCTAGGCACTGCTAGAGAGCGAGTTGAAAACCTCATGTCCGAAAATGAATACCTTCTTTCTGTGGTGAATAAATGCACTGAAGGGAAGGGTAGGATGGATTTGCTCTTGGCCAAGACCAAGTTGTGTGCTGATAGAGCCGGGGTAGCTCTAGGTTTGGGTTTTGAGAGGATAGCTTCAGACAGTAAGGCCAAAACTGTTTTCACCTCTCTCACCACCCTAGAGAAAGAGAGAGCTCTGTTGGACACCCCATCAGCCAAAAAGCCTACCCATCCACCAAAGAAAACCACTCCTCCTACCAAGAAAAATCCTCCCCAGAAAACCGCACAGAAGAAACCCAAGGAGCCTGTGAGAGTTGCTCCTATGACCCATGAGAGTGCCCCCAGGAGAGTGTTTTACTGTTCTTATTGTCAGTGGGCGGGTCATTTGATTGGTTTCTGTTTCCGTCGCATCAAGGATGAGCGACGTGCACAGGCGATGAGCTATCAGGACATGCATTACCCATCTTTAGGTATGCATGAGTCTGAGTATTACTCTCGTCCTGTTTTCGAGGCTCCTCATGCTCCTCGGAGAGGTTTTGCTCCTCGAAGTGTTCACCATGTTCCATATGGTGGTAGACCTCGGGCGAGTAGCTTTGTACCTCGTCAGAGTAGGAGACCTCGTCATGCTTTGCGTTCTTTGCATGTAGGTAGACCTCGCACTTTGCATCATGCTGATTTTCATGTGCGGAGACCGTCTACTTTTACTGTGCCTACTACTCGTGTCACTCAGTGCTGGATGCCTCGTCATTATTTTACTCACCCCAGCACTGAGCGATCGAGACGTTTTCATCATGTGTAGGCGACAGGTCGAGGCTTGGAGGGCACGTGGATCATGGACTCCGGTTGTTCGCGCCACATGACCGGAGATGTAAATTGGTTCTCCAGCCTCACAACAACCAAGCAAAGGGAACATATCACCTTCGGAAACAATCGAAGGAGTAGAGTGAAAGGTAAAGGTGTGGTAAGAATTAATTCGAACTTCACTCTCAAAGATGTTGCTTTGGTTGAGAACCTGGGATACAATTTGTTGTCTGTATCTCAGTTGCTTGATGAGGGCTTCGAAGTGCGATTTCATCGCGATACTTCGCAAGTGCTCAATTCTGATGGCGTTGTGGTGTGTAAGATCTTTAGGGTTGGGAGAGTTTTTGGAGCCGATTTTTCAGAGTCATCTGGTTCTTCTCATTGTCTTGTTGCTCATTCGACTTCTGAGCTTTGGAAGTGGCATAGGAGACTAGGGCATATGAGCTTTGAGTTGCTCGCTCGGTTGAGCGCCCTAGGTTTGATCCGAGGATTGCCCAAGCTCAAGTTTGAGAAGAATTTAGTTTGCGCTCCATGTCGACATGGAAAAATGATTGCCGCTTCGCATTCGCCAGTCACCACAGTGATGACTGAACAGCCCGGAGAACTTCTCCATATGGACACTATAGGTCCTTCTCGGGTTAGTTCTTTAGGCGGGAAGTGGTATGTACTTGTTATTGTCGACGATTTCTCTCGCTACTCTTGGGTCTTCTTTCTTGCCAGCAAGGATGAAGTGTTTTCACACTTTCGGAGCTTGGCTTTGAGACTTTTCACTGAACTCCCTGGTGCATTAAAATTCATTCGAAGCGATAATGGCACCGAGTTCAAAAATAGTCTCTTTGTTGACTTTTGCATGGAGCATGGCATAGAACATCAATTCTCTGCTCCGCGGGTTCCTCAACAGAATGGTGTTGTTGAGAGGAAAAACCGCACTTTGGTTGAGATGGCTAGGACGATGCTTGATGAGCATAGGACTCCTAGAAAATTCTGGGCTGAGGCCATGAACACTGCTTGCTACATCTCAAACCGAATTTTCTTGCGCTCAATTTTAAACTTGACATCTTATGAGCTACGTTTTGGGAGACAGCCCAAGGTTACTCATCTTCGAGTTTTTGGATGTCGCTGCTTTATCCTAAAACGTGGTAACTTGGATAAATTTGAGTCGCGATCTTCTGACGGGATCTTTTTGGGTTATACTACTCATGGTCATTCTTATCGTGTTTATAACTTGGAAACTAACACTGTCATCGAGTCATGTGATGTGACTTTTGATGAATCAACCCCCTCTGTTAGTTCTGTTTTTGAACAGGCAAATGAACACGACATGGAACAGACCTTATTCGAAGACGAAGATCCCGGAGAATTCGAGGATGATCCCCTACTACCCTCGACATCGACCCCCGAAGCTAACCCCACTTCAACTACTTCGGCACGAGGTCCCGAAGCGACTACCTCAACATCAGTCATCTTGGACCACTCCAACGCACAAGTTGAGGGGGAGACTGCATCCCGCCGCGAGGCTCCACATCATGTCCAAAGGATGCACCCTCCCGAGCAGATCATTGGTGAGCTTGATCAAAGGGTAACACGTTCTCATGCCCATTTCACTAATGCTGCTTTTGTTGCTTCTTTCGAGCCCTTAGATGTTAGTCATGCACTTTCTGATTCTAGTTGGATCAATGCCATGCATGAAGAGCTTGAGAATTTTGAAAGAAATCAAGTCTGGACTTTAGTTGATCCTCCACCTAATGTTCATTTCATAGGAACAAAATGGATTTTCAAAAATAAACAAGGGGAGGATGGAACAATTGTTAGAAATAAGGCTAGACTTGTAGCTCAGGGCTTCTCTCAACTAGAAGGGATTGATTTTACTGAAACTTTTGCACCTGTTGCTCGCCTTGAGGCCATTAGGATTTTGCTTGCCTTTGCGACATCCCGGGGATTCAAACTCTATCAAATGGATGTCAAAAGTGCTTTTCTTAATGGCTTCATAGGTGAAGATGTTTATGTAAAACAACCCCCTGGTTTTGAAAACCCCAAGTACCCACATAAAGTCCTTAAACTTCATAAGGCTCTTTATGGACTCAAGCAGGCCCCTCGGGCTTGGTATGATAGACTTAAGTCTTTTCTGCTTGAGCGAGGGTATTTGATGGGCTCTGTTGATAAAACTTTGTTTACTCTCAAGCATGGCAAAGATTTCCTCCTAGTTCAGATTTATGTGGATGATATCATCTTTGGTGGCTCTTCTCATGCTTTGGTTGCCGAGTTTGCAGATACCATGAGCAGGGAATTTGAAATGTCGATGATGGGTGAACTCACCTTTTTTCCTTGGTTTGCAAATCAAGCAAAGCAAACAAGGTACTTTTGTCCACCAGACAAAGTACACCAAGGACCTGCTCAAGAAGTTCGACATGTCCGATGCGAAGCCCCTCGCCACTCCAATGGCTACATCAGTAGCATTGGACCCTGACGAAGATGGAGAAGCCATAGATCAGAAGGAGTTCCGAAGCATGATCGGCTCCCTCCTCTACTTGACTGCCACGAGGCCGGACATACACTTCGCAGTATGTCTGTGCGCTCGTTTTCAGGCTTCACCACGAGCTTCGCACCGCCAAGCGGTTAAGCGCATCCTAAGGTATCTCAAACACACCCTTGAATTTGGCATATGGTATTCATCGTCTTCATCTTTATGTCTTAGAGGTTATTCAGATGCGGATTTTGCTGGGTGTAGAATTGATAGGAAGAGTACCTCTGGTACTTGTCATTTTCTGGGTACTTCTCTGGTTTGCTGGTCTTCCCGCAAACAGTCTAGTGTTGCACAATCGACGGCTGAGGCCGAATATGTTGCTGCAGCTAGCTGTTGCTCTCAGATTTTGTGGATGGTCTCCACTTTGCGGGATTTCGGGTTAGATTATAAAAGTGTTCCACTTTTATGTGATAACACTAGTGCTATTTGTATTGCAAACAACCCGGTTCAGCACTCCAGAACCAAACACATTGATGTACGGTATCATTTTCTCAGAGATCACAATGAGAAGGGTGATATTGAACTTCAATATGTTGATACCCAACACCAGCTTGCCGACATTTTTACAAAACCCCTCGAGGCTTCTAGATTTGCTTACTTGCGTGGGGAACTTGGCATTTGTCACCCTTACGGCATTTTGTGAGGGGGAGCTGATTTTAATTGTCTTGCTTATGCTCATTATGTGTGGAATTGCACTTACATCTTTTGCTATTATATGCCTGCTTTTAATTCAAAGAAATCATGACAGCTCAGCTCTATGAAATATGTCTGGAACATTGATTGTGCATGATGTTTTATTTTCTAAAATCAAAACTTGCTCACCACACAATCTTGTATCTAGCTTGTTTAGGCTGGACTGCTTTTAGCTATCTTTTATCTACTTGACAGCAAGACACTGTTCCTTGGATGCTAAAATTTGCAACTTGAAAAATGTCTTCTTTATTCATGGATATTCATCAAAATATGTCATACATTTGAATCAAAATCAAAAATCCATGATTTGCCTGGTTTAAATGAAAAGATCCAGGAGGGTTTGCTTGTCGCACTACTCTATTCTAGACTGCTTACCATTGCACTTTGGTCTGAACTGGGATAGTGTAGTGTATGCCAAAATCACCGCCTTAAGCTTCAGATGGCTTTTATGCCTAGGCTTGGCTTGATTGGAAAGTATAAGGTGGACAAACAAATAACCCCTGGCATTAAGAAAAAGAACAACAAAATTAAGTGATCATCTAGTTTGCTTTGACAGCTCCTTTTGAACAAGACTTGTCTGTCTAGGGTAGAATTTGTTAGCTTTGCGCAGTCTTTGCCTTCACATGTCTAGCTACTTTGATTAAGTGGTGATGCTTTTTACTTCAAAATGACAAAATCACATGCCATCATCTTGTTTCACAGATTGTTAAATTGAGCTGAGCCCATGATCATTTGTGTTAAGTTTGGCATATTTTTGCGTTATATGTCTTTGCAATTCTATTCATTTCAAAGCTTTGCATCTTTTGAATGCTCCTTGATGCTTGCATTACCAAAGGGGGAGAAGTTTGCTATGTTCTCTGCCGCAAGAAGGCATAATTTCGAAAGGGGGAGAATTTTTGACATAAAGGGGGAGAAAAATTTGCTTAACTCAGGGGGAGTTCTTATCAAGGGAAGATTTGCCAAAGGGGCTTTTACTCTTTCTCAAAGGGGGAGAAAAATTCTTTTATCAAGTGATATGCTTTGGCTCTTTTCTGAGTTTTTATGGTCACTTGTGTGCTGAAAGCTTTTCATTTTTCTTGAAATTGGATTTGGTTGTCAATGCACTCATCAAGGGGGAGATTGAGAAACCAAGGGTGGTTTCGGTGTTGTGATGAGTGATTGACAGACTTTTACCCTCTGTTCGAAGGGTACCTCCGAAGGGGCTTCGGAGGTGGTTCTCCGAAGGGCGTTCGGAGGTGTTTGCTTGCTGCAGCTGTGCAGCGGAGTGTGCTCGTCGGAGGGGTCCGACAGTACGTGATGACAGGGTTCGTACCGATGGCTTCGGTACTTTGGGCGGTACACCGGAGTGTGTACCGAAGGGTGCTAACCCGGAGAGGTCTCCGGAGTACTAGATACACTTGTTTGCTTGTCTGTGGTGCGCAGGGACTTCGGAGGCGACGGACAGGGTTCGAGCCAGGTGAACCTGGGTCAAGCGGGTGGCTTGATGCCAGGGGAGCAGGGAGCTCCGTCACGGTGGCTGCGAAGGTGGTCCGGGTCGGTCCTCGGGTCGAGGCGCGCCAGGTGAAGGCAGAGAGTGCGGAGTGTGGCTCCGGCTGAAGGTACTCCGAGACAAGTCCTCGGAGGTGAGGCACTTCGAAGGTACTCCAAATGGAGTGACTTCGGAGTTGGTGGACCAAGTCCTCTGCGGAGGCAAGGAGTTCGAAGTGTGCTCCGGAGGGAGACACTCGAAGGTTGCCCGACGAAGGTCTCAGAAGTCGAGGCGCATCGAAGGCATGGTCCGGGTGAGGCTCGTCGAGGAGTGTGCTCGGAGTAAGGCACTGCGACAGAGTGCTCATGGAATGCTTCATGCGGAGGCCTTGGACGATGGAGGGACTTTGAAGGGTGGTACTCCGAAGGTGGGGCTTCGGAGTGAGGATGACTTGTGGTGCTTCGGCCATGCATGGCTTCGGTACACGGACGGACGGTGTTCGAGCTCGGAGTAGCTGCGAAGCCGTGGTGATCCACTCCGGAGGTGGTGGTGCGAAGGCCCAAGGGCTTTGACGGCTTCGGCTTAAAACCGTCACTGTATCGAAGGACTTCTTCGGCGGAGCGAAGGCCAACAGGCTGCAGGCTTCTCGCCGAAGCTTCCGCACCCTCCGGTGCGAAGGGAGGTTCCAGAAGTCAACACTGTAAAGGCTGACACTGTCTGTTCTGAAAAAGGCTGACACTGTCCCCTCTGCAGCTGACAGAGAAGCCTCCAAAATAAAGGTGGACTACCTTTTGTACCCCTTAGTTCTGTAGAGACAAATCTGTTGTAAACCCTAGGGGTAAAATAGTCACTTCCTTAGGATGAAGCCGTGGGCTATAAATATGGGGGCTCGGTAGGTAACATTTAACACTTTGAGCATTTACTGTTGAGCTCCTGTAGACAGACCTCGCTGTATTCATTCTGAGTTCAATTTATTTCAGTGTTCCTTGTTCAAGCAGCGAAGCCCTGCTTCCTTGTGCTTTTGCTTGAGCTCGCGTTGCATACCTCGCTAGTTTTTAGTTCACCGGAGCCTGTCTTGGCGAAGGGTGTTTTTATCGCGAAGTGTGCTTTACAGTGTGCTGTCGCTCTGTGTAACACGAGGCAAGACCTCGCTGCTTACTAGCGAAGCCCTGTTCTTTTCCCGTAGTGCTTCTTGTGTCGAAGCCCTTAGCGTGGTCCGTTTTGTGTGCGTGTAGACCTTCGCGTACGAAGCCCAGCACCAGTTGTTGTCGCCAAGTACTTGGTCGAAGTCCTCAGAGGGCTGTCCACTCTTGCGAAGGGTGAAGTGCGAAGCCTGCTCGAAGCACCTCGTGTGCGGAGCCTGCACTGACTTAGCAGAGTAGAGTTTCGAGGGTTGTTCGTGGAGCGAAGTCTTCTTGACTTCGAACTTTTGCTCCTGCGAAGCCTGTGTTCGGAGCTGTCGAAGTACCTCCGAACCAGACCTTCGAAGGTAGTGTTCGAAGCCTGTTCCGCAGAAGACAGAACAGAACCAAAGGCTAAGTTTTTAGCCCAGAAATTTTAAAAGCTCCCATTCACCCCCCCTCTGGTCGCCGTTTCCGGTCCAACACTTGGTAATTGTTGGAATCGTTTTACTGTGTGTTCCAATTCCTCTGATAGAAATATGTATGCTACGCACCGTACGTACTTAGCTTAAACCATAGATGTTACATATAATGCCTCTCTAATTAATACGTACAGTCGTCGATTGATCTGCTCTTTACATGGAAAACTGTGCTCCACATTTTTCATGATAATATCGAAAAAAATAAAATACTGAAGTTTAATATACTTTTATTCTCGATGTAATTACCACATTTTCGAAAGAAGACAGGTTCGACACTCTGGGCTTGAGCCCGATCGAGCGGGTGAGAGCTTAGCGGGCACTCTAACCACCGAGTTATATATATAGCTCCGTTCGCTTTAGTTGTATAGGCCAGTAATAAAGTGTATCTTGTAATTAATCAGATAATAATTCTTTCATTCGTTCAGAAATACAAGGTGTATTTTTACCTGTCAATTTTGAGCTTTAACCAACTATTAATTCTATAATATTTATGTTTTTCATCAAAAAATGATATTGCTGAATATTGTAATTGTAAGTCTAGAAGTGAAAGTGTACAAGAGGAATTTAGGACTAAAGTTTGATTTGAGTTCGTCAAAAGACGTATTTGAGATCGTCAAAAGATGTTTTAAACAGGGCAGGAATAGATACGACATAATGTTTTTCTATGAGATTTAATTTAAGCTAGATAACACTAGCATCCTCATATTCTCATCAGCTCGATACTCACCGGTTGCTTCTCAGAATCTAAAGCTCTTATTCCTTGCCAATCCAAAGAAGTCATGTCCAATACACACTTGCTAAGGTCTTCTTTATTGAGGGGCAAAAATTTTGTGAATCATTTCCTAGGATAATTGAATCTTAAGTATCATAGCCTAAGGTAACATCACAGGAGATTAGATCAAACCAACTATACGAAGTCATAGTTGTTATGGTGTCGTCATATCGTTGTGGTGGAAATTTGCTATTCACCGCAAACCACTATGTCGACGGAGGGTCTGTGGTGGGCGCCACAAGCGTGTGGTGCTGTTGTGGCATCATGTGACGCCCGCCATACGGAAGGGAGAGAGAGGATAAAGTGAGGGCACGACGCGGGGTCGCATCAAGATCAGGTGTGACGTGGTAGGCACGAGAGGCGTACGACACGACAAGGCTGAGCGTGCCAGAGCAGAAGATGGGGGAGAGGAGGGGTGATGGACTGCTAGTTGGAGAGGGAGGTGAGAGAGAGGGGGGAGTAGGATTGTGGTGGCTGGAGGGAAAGAGAGGTGAGAGAGAGGAAGTGGGAGAGATCGAGAGAAGTTAGGATTAGGAAATGGGGTTTAAATGGGCTATTTGATAAAATTTATATAAATAGATTGAACTTTTAAATATAATATTAGATATTTTAAATGTGTTATTGCAATGTAAATTATACTTTTTTGTCTTATAAGGTATCTAAAGTAACATTATTGCAACTTGATATTGTATTACTATATTTATAATACTATATTGCTATTCTTTTTTTATTTTAGTAATTATATATTGATATATTTTTCTAAATCCTATAAATTATTTTTCTATATTGTTTGCCACGTCGATGTGTCTATAGTGACGCCACGCTGCGTTGTAAAGTGTAAAGTGGTAGGTTGTAAAGTGTGAAGGTGGTAGGTTGCCATGCTTCGCCGTGTCACCATAACAACTAAGTACGAAGTTGTGTGCATGTAAGCTCGACGTTTGATGGAATGATCAAGTTACTTTAGGAGTGAAAGGAGATATCGAATTTCATGTATGTTCACAATTCATGTGTGTTAAGAGTATGCATTCCGATAAAGTTGAATCAATAGGAAAGAAAATGGAATATTATTATTAAGATCAAAATTTTCGTGTTTCCCTTTCTAACATACATTGCGTGTTTTGAATCTAAATTTTAAAGTGTCCAATATATAGGCTACAAAAAAGTTCAGATTTGTTTGTTGCACTGCACCATAGCCAGACTATGTTTAGTCACGCAGCAATAATCCTGGTATTTCATCATCTGAAAACTGAATGAATGATATATAATTCATCAGACCGTCGACCGATCGATATTTAATTTGCGTCCAATTAAAAAATAATCTTTTTCTTTAGAGGAGTTTATCGAATGTCATGAGTTTATTACATTTGTTTTTTATCTTTCAGGCAATACATAGCCTTCTTATGAAGGTAAAAATAGGATGTCAATAAAAACATAATTAGAAACTAAGGTTGTGTTTACTTCAATGGATGGGTGGGTCGATTTCATTTTTAGAGCGTTTGATTAGGAGATAGGTGGGATGGAATGATACTTATGAGAATACTCATTTTAAATCCAAGATGAACATATCCCTAAAAAATGAGGGGATGAGTGTTTGATTGTGGAGCGAGATAGGGGAAGCACACATGGAAGGGTGGCAGAGTGAGGTGACAGGATGAGGTTGCGATAGCAGGTAGGGATGGTAGTTTTATCGGTGGTTGCGGGTACCCGACCCGATGAGCATGTGTTTGGGTTTAATTTTGTGCCCCCGTGTTCGTGGGTTCGGGTACATGTTTATTTTCAAGTCAAACACGGGTTTATATTTAAACACGCGAGTATCCACGGGTTTAACCGATTACTTAAAATTACATAAAGTCTATCCCATTTTTCATTATTTTATCATGATAATGTTATGTTGAGTGATTTCATCATTTCAAACTATGTATTGACTATTATAATTTCCTGTTTATTGTAGATTTTTAATTACATTTATGTTGTAATTTAATTCATGTAGAGTATAAACTCAACCTGTGGGTTACCCATTGGGTTTCTGGTACCTAACATGTTTGGATTTACTTTTGAACCCATGGGTTTCACGAGTTCAGGTTTTCATGGGTTTGCTTCGCAGTCGGGTTTTCATCAAACCTGTGGGTATCAGATAGTGGCGGGTCCAGGATTTATATAATGGGGGTACGAAATTAAACAAACTACAGAACACATATATAATATACTAAAAATTCATTGACTGTCATGCAAATATGAAAATAAAAATAGAATTAGCTGATTATAAAAAATAGGTTATTGGACTAACTATTAAATTATTGGGCTAGATTTTTACCCAATTAAACACACACACACACACATATATATACATACATACACACATATATATAATCATTTTAAAAAAAATTGGGGATACAACTTGTGAAACCAAGGGTTGGTTTCGTAGTGTGATGAGTGATTGACAGGTTTTTACCCTCTGGTTCGAAGGGGTACCTCCGAAGGGGGTTCGGAGGTTGGAACTCCAAAGGTGTTCGGAGGTGGTTTCACCGAAGGGTTCGGTGGTTTGGTTGCTGCAGCTGTTGCAGCGGAGTGTGCCTGTCGGAGGGGTCCGACAGTACACGATGACTGGGTTTGTACCGAAGGTCTCGGTACTTTGGGCGGTACACCGGAGTGTGTGCTGAAGGTTGCTAACCCGGAGAGGTCTCTGGAGTACTAGATACACTTGTCTGCTTGTCTGTGGTGCGCAGGGGGACTTCGGAGGCGACGGACAGGTTCGTAGAAGGTGAACCTGGGTCAAGCGGGAGGCTTGATGCCAGTGGAGCAGGGAGCTCCGTCACGGTGGCTGCGAAGGGGTCTGGGTCGGTCCTCGGGTCGAGGTGCGCCAGGTGAAGGCAGAGAGTGCGGAGCGTGGCTCCGGCTGAAGGTACTTCGAGACAAAGTCCTCGGAGGTGAGGCACTTCGAAGGTACTCCGGATGGAGTGACTTCGGAGTTTGGTGGATCAAGTCATCTGCGGAGGCAAGGCGTTCGAAGTGTGCTCCGGAGGGAGACATTCGAAGGTACCCGACGAAGGTCTCAGAAGTCGAGGCGCATCGAAGGCATGGTCCGGGTGAGGCTCGTCGAGGAGTGTGCTCGGGGAGAGACACTGCGACGAAGTGCTCATGGAATGCTTCATGCGGAGGCCTTGGACGAAGGAGGGACTTCGAAGGGTGGTACTCCGAAGGTGGGGCTTCGGAGTGAGGAAGGCTTCGGAGCGAGGCTAGCTTCGGAGTGAGGATGACTTGTGGTACTTCGGCCATGCATGGCTTCGGTACACGGACTGACGGAGTTCGAGCTGGGAGTAGCTGCGAAGTCGTGGTGGTCCACTCCGGAGGTGGTGGTGCGAAGGCCCAAGGGCTTTGACGGCTTCGGCTCAAAACCGTCACTGTATCGGAGGCTGTCTTCGGTGAAGCAAAGGCCATCAGGCTCAAGGCTTCTTACCGAAGCTACCGCACCCTCGCGTGCGAAGGGAGGCTCCAAAAGGTCAAAGACTGCAAAGGCTGACACTGTCTGCTCTGCAAAAAGCTGACGTTGTCCCCTCTGCAAAGCTGACAGAGAAGCCTCCAGAATAAAGTTGACTACCTTTTGTACCCCTCCATTCTGTAGAGACAAAACTGGTGTAAACCCTAGGGGTAAAATAGTTAATTCACTTGGGTAAACTATGGTCTATAAATATGGGGGCTCGGTAGGTAACATTTAACACTTTTGAGCATTTATTGTTGAGCTCCTGTACTAGCCTCCTCATACTTTGAATACATCCAGTGAGTTCATTTTGTGTTCCTTGTTCAAGCGGCGAAGCCCTGCCTCGGTGTGCTTTTTGCTTGAGCTTGTGTTACATACCTCGCTGCATACTTCGTTCATTTGTGTGTCACCCTGAGTGACTTGTGACAGTGCATCGAAGCCTGTGTTGACGAAGTGTGTTGTGTGCGAAGTGTGTTTTTCAGTGCGCGTTCGCTCTGTGTAACAGGAGGCTAGACCTCGCTGCTTACTAGCGAAGCCCTGATCGAAGCCCGTTTCTGCTTCTCGTGTCGAAGCTCCTAGCGTAGTCTGTTAGTGTGCGTTTAGACCTTCGCAGAACGAAGCCCAGCACTAGTTGCTGTCGCTAAGTTTTAGGTCGAAGTCCTCAGAGGGTAGCCCTCTCTTGCGAAGGGTGAAGTGTGAAGCCTGCTCGAAGCACCCTGTGTGCGGAGCCTGCACTGACTTAGTAGAGTTGTTTTCGGGGCTGTGTGTGGAGCGAAGTCTACTTGGCTTCGGACTTTTACTCCCTGCGAAGCCTGTGTTCGGAGCTGTCAAATACCTCTGAACCAGACCTTCGAAGGTTGGTGTTCGAAGCCTGTTCCGCAGTAGACAGGATTAAAACCGAAGGTTGTGTTTAGCCCAAGTTTTTAAAAGCTCCCATTCACCCCCCCCTCTGGTCGCTGTTTCCGGTCCAACACAACTATACCCCCTTCCTCCATTATAGGCCCTTGGTTTCAGACCCGTTGCCATCCCTAGCAACAGGGAAGGGTAGGGTGACAGGATGAGCTAGAGGTGACTTGGCGGGGTGAGATGGCAATAGAAAGATGGGGCGCTATCGATGAGCTGGTGGTAATGCGATGAGGCAACAATTTGGGGTGGGGTGACATGTTGAGCTGGCGATAATGGGACAACACATCGATCTAGCAACGGGGCCATGTGGGGTGATGGGGCGAGAGGTTGTGACAACAAAGCTAGTTGGCCATGAGTTGGCAGTAACGTGATAAAGGTAGCAGAAAGCTGGCGATGGTGGGATAGGGTGACAAGGTGAGCTGGCGGCAGCGAGGCTCACCCCATATTCTATTCTACTAAACAGAGAATGGAATCATCCCGTCCAATCCCATCTAATCGATGTATCACTCAAACCAAACACATGCAAATTCTATGGAAATCCTTGCTCCTTTTAAAGATTCCTTTGTAACGCACATGCATATGCATATGATGACAAGTTTTGTAAAAGGGAGAGTTAACCAGCTTGATTGTGTTTTAATTTCTACCCGGACCCCCATTTTCCAAGATGTGACATTCTAGGAAGATAATTAATATGTGTATACATGCCTATTTTATTTTATATCCGTTGTAAAAACCTTGTCTGTGCATAGTAGTGGATCTATATAATACTGATTTTTTATACCCCCAAAATATTGAATAGACAATTGAATCATTTCAGTACATATATATTTACAATACACAATACTAAGTTCCACATGCACTCGTAAATATATGTAACCAAAATAACAATATTTCCCATGATTCCAAATACAAATCACTTCATACTTGGGCATAGGATTTAATTAGTAAATGGGTCAAATGAGTTGATTGATCTTCATTTACACTGCATTGAGAATTTTGTGATATATTTAATTATTTACAAACAGTGGCAACGTATTTAATCTGTTAGCAAGGGTAAGAAATGAAGCTAGAAAAGATGGAAAACCACATGCAATTTATGTGATAACTTATATTCAGGGAGGAGTACTCTAGAAAGATAAAACGATATGTGGAATACATATTTTCCTAGAGGTTAGATGAGACAGTACCTCATATATATATATATATATATATATATATATATATTGTGTATATATATGCATGGTCGTCTATACACCGCCGTGTACATGGCATGTAATTAAACACTACATAAGATCGAGGCTGTCACACATTTCAGGACATAATCGTGTAATTAAATGACACGGAAGTTAATTACACGGTCTATATGGTGAACAGTGCGACTCGATTGGCCTGAAGCATGCAATGTACCTGACAAGATAAATTTGCCTGCTGATGAGCTAGATATACCTCGGGCATCTAGCTAGGAAGCCAGAAGATGTATACCAGATTCATCCAAGAACAAACAATAATGCAAGGACAAGATAAATTATTTGCCTCGATCATCCAAGAACAAACAATGACAAGAGATTCCAGACTTATCCTGCTTAGAGAAGGAAACGGCCGGTAATTGAGAAGATCAATAACTTAGAGAAGAAGAGAAAAAAGAACTGCAAGAACGTACAAGAAGACGGATGAGCTAATAATTAAGGTATGCACGCCTACTACAGTAGTAAAAAGGCTAAGAAATTAATACACAAAGCAGCACACATCCGATAAAATGGTCAAGGAGAAGCGCTGCAGCAAATCAGTGAGCAAACGTGTGAAATTTGCAGATCGAAGTGAGTGAATGATGTCGTTAAATGCATATCAATCGTTCGATATTTGCACATAAATGGTATGTATATATGTATAGTTGCCACAGAGAGTTATTGGTCGTAATTAAGGTTCCTCATGTAAGCACAAACAATTAATGATCCATTTAAAACAACAAATGATGTGACATAAAGTATGTATTATTTTGAAACAACAAATGATCCATATCACGTGTTCTGTTCTGTTAGGGGCCTCCAAATCAAAGGTATATGACCACGTGTGAAACTAATTAAAAATATATATGCATGTGATGGCACACGTACGAGTGAATATAGATGACATAAAAAACTAGGAAATTAACATTACGGCTTGGAAATAAAAATGGAATCATGGAAGCGAAAGGATTTCATTTTGAATGTCCCAACAACAAAAGATGATATGTGAAACGATGGTCCCAGTGACAGATAATATGTGAAAATAGACATAACAAATTTCCTGTTTGTTATAGATTTTAATTACATTTATGTTGTAATTTAATTCATGTAGAGTATAAACCGAACCATTGGGTTGCCCGTCGAGTTTCTGGTACCTGACATGTTTGGATTTAGTTTTAAACCCACGAGTTTCATAGGTTCAGGTATTCATGGGTTTGCTTCGCGGGATGGTTTTCATTCAGACAATGGCAGATCTATGATTTATATAATGGGATTACGAAATTAAATAGACTATAAACCACATATATAATATACTAAAAATCCCTTGACTATCATGCAAATATGAAAATAGAAATAGAATTAGCTGGTTATAAAAATAGGTTATTCGACTAACTATTAAATAGGTCGTGACAACAAAGCTAGTTGGCCATGAGTTGGCAGTGACGTGACAAAGGTAGCAGAAAGCTAGCGACGGTGGGATAGGGTGACAAGGTGAGCTGGCGGTAACGAGGTTCATCCCATTCTATTCTACCAAACAAAGAATGAAACCATCCCATCCCATCCCATCTAATCGATATATTTAAAGATTCCATTGTAATGCACATGCAAATGCATTTGATGACAAGTTTTGTAAAAGGAATAGTTAACCAGTTTGATTGTGTTTTAATTTCTACCCGGACCCCCATTTTCCAAGATGTGATATTCTAGGAAGATAATTAATATGTGTATACATGCCTATTTTATTTAGTATCTGTTGTAAAAACATGGTCTATGCCCCCAAAATATTGAATAGATAATTGAATCATTTCAGTACATATATATTTACAATACACAATACTAAGTTCCACATGCACTCGTAAATATATGTAACGAAAATAACAATATTTCCCATGATTCCAAATACAAATCACTTCATACTTGGGCATAGGGTTTAATTAGTAAATGGGTCAAATGAGTTGATTGATCTTCATTTACACTGCATTGAGAATTTTGTGATATATTTAATTATTTACAAACAGTGGCAACATATTTAATCTGTTAGCAAGGGTAAGGAAGGAAGCTAGAAAAGATGGAAAACCACGTGCAATTTATATGATAACTTATATTCAGGGAGGAGTACTCTAGAAAGATAAAATGATATGGGTTAATTTTTTCTGTGCCATTACAATTTTCACAGTTTGCTAATATGCCATCAGTGTGTCACTGATAGATGGGGGGTGCTACAGTCACTGACAGCGGCATGTATGCAATTTCTGAAAATTATAATGGCATGTGAATAATTTCCCCTATATATATATGTGTGTGTATCTTAACTAATATAAAGCGGTCAGATGGTCCGTGGATTCCGTCCGCAAACCCGTGCATGCCTTCCCACACCCCATGCAAAACTGGCCCCACCTATGCACCCTGTGAAAACCGCCCGGCTCGCCCCATGCCATAGCGGCGCACGAGCGTAGTGTCCACCCACCCGGAGAGCCCCACACACAGCGAAACCCCACATGCACCACATGCAAGATCATAAAGAAAAAGAAAAAAGAAAAAAGAAAAAAGAAAAAAGAAAAAAGAAAAAAGAAAAGAAAAATATACTTTTGCATTTCAGTTTTTTAATTTCTTTATTTTATGTGGATGTACGAATTTTGTGTAAAAACCCTTAGATTTCTGAAAAATCATGCAGAAACGTGAATTTTACGCAAAGAACCTGTTGCAAAATAAGGTTCTATTGCAAAACAAAGGCATATATATAGCCTGAAGAAATTAATACAGAAAGCACACATCCGATAAAATGGTCAAGGAGAAGCGCTGCAGCAAATCAGTGAGCAAACGTGTGAAATTTGCAGATTGAAGTGAGTGAATGATGTCGTTAAATGCATATCAATCGTTCGATATTTGCACATAAATGGTATTTATGTAGTTGCCACAGAGAGTTATTGGTCATAACTAAGGTTCCTCATGTAAACACAAACATATAATGATCCATTTATAAAACAATGATCGATGCATTTTTAAAACAACAAATGATGTGATGACATAAAGTATGTATTATATTATTATGAAACCACGGTATTGCACACAAACTCTTGCCTCGCTGTCTTCGAAAGAAAAAATATATAGTATATTATGACATCATTTTTTTTGCTTGGTGTATTACACGTGATTGAGCCACTGCACGTAACCTTCGTGTGCTTAATTAAATTAAAAAACCTAGCTCTCACTTGTCCATTGTATATTTGTATTATACGAGATAAGGCATACGTACGTATCTCGCAATACCATTAATGCATGGTAATTGTTGGAATTGTTTTACTGTGTGTTCCAATTCCTGTTATAGAAATATGTATGCTATGCACAGCCGTACGTACTTTGCTTAAATCATAGATATTACATATAATGCATCTCAAATTAATACGAGGTACAGTCGTCTCGATCAATCTGCTCTTTATGTGAAAAACTGTGCTCCACATTTTTTCATGATAATATCAAAAAAATCAAGTACCGAAGTTTAATATACTTTTTTCTCGATATAATTACCACATTTTCAAAAGAAGAAAGGTTTGATATATATATACTCTAACCACCGAGTTATATATATAGCTCCGTTCGCTTGAATAGTTGTACACGTAATAAAGTGTATCTTGTAATTAATCAGATAACAATTCATTTCATTCGTTCAGATATACAAGGTGTATTTTTATGTGTCCATTTTAGAGCTTTAACCAACTATTAATTCTATAATATTTATGTTTTTCGTCAAAAAGTGATATTGCTGAATATTGTAATTGTAAGTCTAGAAGTGAAAGAGTACAAGAGGAATTTAGGACTAAAGTTTGATTTGAGTTCGTCAAAAGACATCTTATATTTTTAAACGGAAGGAATAGATATGACATAATGTTTTTCTACATATACGTAGAAACGATAATCGAGTAGTCAATGTATTCTATATTTACACGCCATGGAGCATTTTAATCATAAAAAATCCGTGTATATAAAAACAATCGATGATTATGAGCTACAACAACCTACAATTCACAACCAAATTTAAATCCATGACTTAATTTTAGATTTAATTTATGTGTTGTTAATCATTATCTATTTTGTGGCTTCAACTTTTAAACCATTAAGAATACAAATATAAGAATGTTACCCTCAAATTAGCTCCCATTAATAATGTACCAATCTTTTTTTTGGCTTGTACTCCATAGCCAAAAACTGCCCATATATCCGATCGATCAGAACCGTGTTCACTCCATGCAATTGTTCATTTGTTCCCGGGTATCATAGCGAAACCGACTGGTGAACGGGGTCGTACGTGCGTGAGAGAGCATGCGGATCGGACCTGCCGCGTGCGCCCACCAATTTCATGTCATACCATCCGGCGATCCGACGGCCGAGGAGCGCCACGTCACTGTCCCGCCTAAATTAAAAAAGCGCCTCATTTGGGCGCGGCCGATGCGTCGCTGTCAGCAGTAGTGAATGCTGTGTGGGGCCCACCTTGCATTAAAAGAGCGGGAAGGAGTAAATAATAATAATAATATCTCTAATTTACTGCTTTCTACTGAAATCGCTGTCCCTTTAAATACTCCTGGATTTCATTTCACCTCGCGTCACGCGTTCCCCTCCCCTTCTCCTTCCTCCCCCACCAAAATCGTCGGCAGATTTGGGGGCTCCGGCGAGCATTCGTCCGCGTCGCTGCTACCTGCTTCCATGGCCGTCGCCGCGTTCTCCATCAGGTTGGTGTTGCTCGCTGTGTGTTTTGGGGGGATTGCGGCGTGGTGGTTTTTCTGATGAGCTGGCTGCGCGGTTTGTGTGAAGGGGGTATGTCTCGAGCATGAGGGGCGCGCCGGCGGAGGGGCGGTCGTCGTTCGGCGTCGAGGATCTGCCTCCTATGGAGGCGCCGAGATTCCGGTGGTGGGCGGACGAGGTCGAGGTCGCGGTCGCGGGGGCGCCGGCGCCGGCGCCGGCTTCGACTCCGCCGCCGCCGCCACCGCCACAGCCGTCGAGGAGGACACAGGCGAAGGCCAGGGCGCCGAAGAAGCGGTCCATAGCCGACCTCTTCGCGGCGGCGCCCCTCTTGGCCCTGCCCCCGGCCCACGCGGGCGACGAGAACAAGGCGCCGGAGGTGGACGGGGACGACGAGGCGCTGTGCTCGATCATGCGGCGGACCAAGGAGCAGAAGCGGAAGCGGAGATTGGAAGAGGCCGCTTTCGCGGCGGCGGCGGCGGCGGCGGAGAGGCCTGAATCCGGGAATAATTTCGTCAGAGAGGTATGTGGTCCAGCCCAGCCCAGCCCAGCCCAAATGCCAATTTTTGCCTACTGATTATCTACATAGAAGCTTTCCTGCAATTTTTTTTCATCGGATTGGAATGGATATATGTCATGATTGCTCCAGTTTTTGGAATGGATATATGACTTCAATTTCCATTCCCCATTAGATCGACCTAACTAAAATGCATCCGTCGCGTCAGGTTATTGTTGCATTAGCTGCTAAATCATATCGATGGGTATCAATTCTGGCGGCCAATTAATTGTTGCTTTGTTTGGGGACCCGACGACCACGGCGCAGGATATTTTATGTCCCCGTGCCAGACACATCTGATATATAAATTCTTAGCCATGTCTAGTTCATCTTCAAGAACAGACGTGATTTGATTTGGTCGGCGCACGGGTACACACGGTGATCGCTTGCTTGATTTGCTGGTCAAGCCTGAAGGTGGTGTATATGTTTGACTAGTGTTAATTAAAGCTGGCTCGAATATTGGGCTTTCTTTCTTGGCGTGCATAATTACACACCGCAGGCCGCGTAATTTTGTACGTGTGGATAATTGTTATTTCATGCATGGGTGGTCTTATTTCTCCACTCCATGATATATAACCGACCGAATTTCGAATCCTCTCCTTGTTAAATATGGTGTGTGGTGAATATAATTCTTATTTCTCCACTCCATGATTTGAGATTAGCTTAGATGAACCACTAGGGTAGAAGCTAATCGGGTAGGACTTAGGTTTAACATGCATGGCAGTGATCTTGGAGTAAAAACAGAGAGGGGAACATGGTGTGCACCTTCGTTGGTGTTGGTCGACGATGACGCCATAGCAGTTCTTGGCGTCGGTGAAGTCCAGAGGACGACGGTGAAAAACTTCCCGTCACTTCGGCACAATACCTTAGATCGGATAGCTACGGGAATATTGGGAAGAGATTGTGCGTGTGAACAACAGGGTGTTCACGGCTTGCCTTCTCCCCTGTTTTATATGTGCCGCGTGACAGGGCCCCTCAACCATATTCGGTTGAGGCGACGCCATAGCAGTTCTTGGCGTCGGTGAAGTCCAGAGGACGACGGTGAAAAACTTCCCGTCACTTCGGCACAATAGCTTAGATCGGATAGCTACGGGAATATTGGGAAGAGATTGTGCGTGTGAACAACAGGGTGTTCACGGCTTGCCTTCTCCCCTGTTTTATATGTGCCGCGTGACAGGGCCCCTCAACCATATTCGGTTGAGGCGCCCCCGATCAGAGCACGTGAGAGCTCTAGGAGGTTGTTAGGGGAGTCCGAGTCTTAGGGTGGAGCAGAGGGACTCGGCCCCCTCTCCTCCTGAGATCTTATCCTAACACATGATATACAACCGACGCGAGTTCGAATCCTCTTCTTGTTAAATATGGTTGCGTGGTGAATATATTTTTTATTTCTCCACTCCATGATACACAATCGACCTGAGTTCGAATCCTCTCCTTGTTAGATATGGTGTGTGGTGAACATAACTCTTGTTTCTCCACTCCATGATACAAAACCAACCCGAGTTCGAATCCTCTCCTTGTTAGATATGGTGTGTGATGAATATAATTTTTATTTCTCCGCTCCATGATACACAACTAACCCGAGTTCGGATCGTCTCAGATCCTTGTTAGATATGGTGTGTGGTGAATATAATTCTTATTTCTCCACTTCATGATACACAACCGACCCGAGTTCGAATCCTCTCCTTGTTAAATATGGTGTGTGGTGAATATAATTCTTATTTCTCCACTCCATGATACACAACCGTCCAAGTTTGAATCCTTTCCCTTGTTAAATACGGTTGTGTGGTGAATATAATTTTTATTTCTTCACTCCATGATACACAACCGACCCGAGATCGAATCCTCTCCTTGTTAGATATAGTGTGTGGTGTGAATATATATAATTCTTATTCCTCCATCACATCGTGATATGTGCACAAACAATATAATTAAAAAGATATCATATAGTTGTATGTTAGTCCGATCGAATCCTCTCTTGACACACATATGCAGCACCATCACATACACGTGGAGTGTTAGATGATAGAAAAATATCGCAGGGTCGATCAGTTAGTTGCATCAAAAATGTTGGGCTAGCAGCTGGGCCAGTTTTGAGTCCTCCATTCGTTAACCATCGGGTACATGCAAATTAAAGGGGGTTAATATAGGTGCAATATGTTGGTTAGCACCACAGTTTGTGTGCTGTAGCCAACCCTAGGTTCGATCCCTTTTCGATCTTCTTAGATAAACTGTGCAGTGCGTGGAAATAAATTATCTCCTACATACGTACCACCTCCATCGTATACACACATCATATCAAGTTAAAAAATTAAAGAAGTAATTGCTAGCCGGCTAATTAAACTAGCATGCAGTAGTTGTACTCGAAGCTGCAGACTGGATGCTGGTACGATAGTATGCACGCCATCGAACATCTGGTGTGTCGTGTGCACCGTACGTGGTAGCTGGTAGCGCCTGCATAGGTAGCTAATAAGCTTGCTACTGTGTGAATTGTGAGTTGTGTACTCGGTGTCCGTCCGGCCGGCCGGACCCATATGGTAAGAGACTTTATCATAGGAATCGGACATGGAGCAGGCATTATATTTACGCGTAGATCGAGATCTCCTCTGTGTTATTCTCTTGGATGCGAGATCTTCATATCATCATTACGTGCAGTGTTTCATTTGCTTTGGTCTAGAAAAAGCGTATTTTGTGTGAGTGTTTATGCAGTAGTTGCGTAGTATATATGTACACATTGTTGCTGGTGGTCAGTAACATATATGTCTAGTCCACTCCACCGTCAAAATGAGTTGTTGTTGGACACGTCACGTGCCCCAGCCTCCAGTAGTAGTTTTCAATTATTCCTTTTGTGATTAAGGCGGCTGAGAATAATATTCCTGATGTTAGTGTTGAAGCATTAATTGAAGGGCCGTCAGTTAGCTATAATAATATAATAGTTTCTATTGTTAGCTTAATTTAATTTGGTTCTTGGCCGGTGTACACATTTTTTCCTTCCATGTGTCCTCTAACATTTAAATAATTAGCTCTCTCAAACCCGGGTACTTGTGTTGAGGATAGACACAATTACAACATTCATGTAATTAATTTGAACCAACGGGTCGGTCTATACTACAATTAAATGGCAGATTATTAGTGCATTTCTACGTATGTATCTGGAGGGAAGATGTTTTATTTATAGTAACATTATTTATCTATTGTTCCAATATTCCGTGCCTGTTTTTTTGAGAAAAATCTTGCTAGTGTACATCTGGTTTGTCGTTCTATTAATTTATTCTTTCATTCTTAGGCTGGTTCTATACACCTACATTTGAAAATTAAGTGCTAATTAATAAACCACCAAAAATTGTGCACAAAATTTCGGACAAGATAAGGAAAATAAAATCAACAATAGAGAAAGTATATGTCATATGGATCCATAGTTGAGAAATCACAAATGTTTCTTACATTTGTTAGGAAGAATTAATATAATGGTACTAAAAATCATCGACCATCTTCAGAATTAGTACTGTGTTTACCACATTTATAGTGCTTTTATTATAACATTATTAGTTGTTGTTGTTGATGATGATTATGTTGTTGTTGTTGTTGTCGTCGTCGTCGTCATCATAGTATTATTTTATATATTTTTAAACAACTTTGTGATCATGAAATGTTCTGTCCTTGAAAATGAGCATGACATTAATTTTGATAGTGTACAACACACACATGGCTATTTATCTGCATGTGGTAATTGCAAAGTGTGCTGCTCATTTCTGTTTTGTCTATTGCCCCCATTATTCACTGGTGTTGCTCAATTCTGCAGCAAGCACATGGCAGGATAAATGTGCCTGATGAACTGGACACTCCTCAGGCATCAAAGAAATCTGAAGGCATACATGATCCTAGAATAGACCAGGACAAGATTCCAGATCTAAAGAGAAAGAAGAAGGTTGATGCCAATGACTTAGAGAAGGAAAGAATTGATAAGCTAAGGAGCATTGAGGGTAAAATGTCCAACAAGGCGGGGAAGCAGCATGACATGAAGAAAATGCTCCCTTTGCACAGCATTTTGAAGAAATACACAAAGCACACATCCTTTAAAATGGTCAAGGAGAAGAGTGGCAACACAAAAGGAAAGGAAGTCATAGAGCTCTGTCGGAAATCAGTGAAACGGGTGAAATTTGCAGAAGTGGACGATGTGCTTGGTATTGAAAAGCAAACTAGCAACCGACCCCAACTGGAAAGTCTCTGCAAGCTGTTCTCGGATGCTTTGGCTTCATCATCGTCATCATCCACGGACATGTCTACTGAAGGGGACAGGTACGTAGCTGCAGAAAGTAGTAGTTCTCATATGCCTGAGTTGATGGAAGCAAGCAAGAATATGGATCATGAGGATTCTCTTGAGTTAGTTAGCACAAAATTGCCTTCTAATTTGATTGATCTGAACGAGGCACTGCCAGAATCTACTGATTTCAACTATCCATCTGTGTCAAATTCAGAGCCAGATCCTGAGCCTACTCAGCATACATTAGAAAGAGTTGAGAATTCGGTTTCATCAGGCACATTGTTGCAGAATGAGTTGATGGAAGTTGCTGACACCAATATTGCCGGTCCACCGATGAAGTCGACAAGAGAACTTGGTGAGCCTCATTTCTCCCTCAATCTTAATTATGGTGGCACCCAGCTTTCCAATGAAGGAGAAGTTCCTCCAAGTCAGTCTCAAAAGCATAATGCATCAAGTAGCATGGCTTGGAGTGTTCATTCTGCAATGGACTTGCAGCCGGAGCGTAGGCCTGCTGCAGGACAAACTGTGCGACTAATGGGCAAAGATCTTGCAGTCTCCACACCCAGAGAAGACCATCCGACAGAGTTGTTCTTGGAATTGCCTCGACAAGGCCGACCTTATCTCTCTTTACAAACCCAAAGTGTGCTTCCCACTATTTCATCACAGTCTGCGGGCACAAGTCAGTCACACATCAGGTACACAATCCCGCAGAATTTCAGCCACTCATTATCCACAGCCAATTCACTATCTGAGGATCAATTGCAACATGAAGATCGGGTCAGGTACTTGTCAGACACACAGCCACACCAAAATGTTCCTGTGGGGTGCCCACATTTTCCCAATCATGGCAGAGCAGCTCTCCATCAGAGTTCATCATCTCCTTGGTGTGGTTACTCTGACCCTTTATGTAGGACTGCACCACCCTCAGCTCCAATTCTGCCTACAATGACACCGCGTCCACGTGCGTCGCCGTCTTCAAATGCTCATGCTAGTTTGCCCACGCCAGGTGTTGTGATCTCAGCAAGATCATCAGTTCTGCCCCATAACTCTTCAGGCTTTACGTTGACCCATCCATGCCAGATAGTTGAAGAAGGCTCTGACAGCAGAAGAGATGCAGCCTTTCCATCCAGTAGTTCAGACAATGTTGCTGCAAGAGCTGCCGTTCCTGATCTGTCCAACACTTCATCCGGTGGCCGATATGTTCAAAGATCTGGCCCGGTGAAGCTCATTCCTGGGGCCAAGCATATCCTGATGCCGAGCAATAGCACAGGGGACGGCACAACCTCCATGCCAGTGTATTCCTGTGTTTCCTTCGGGAGCAGGAGACGAAATGTTTCAGCGCCTCAGAACAGGTGAGCAGAGCTTTACAAGTTCCAGTCCAAATGCTGAGCTTGAACATGTTTTTCTGACCAGCTGCCGAGGAGAAAGCTCTAGGTTGAAGGTAACTTGTTTTCCCCTGTTTAGCTCTTCACCATCTCTATGTTGTGTTCAGTAAATGTGTAGAGTGGTAGATCTGCAGAGTTACTAACCAAGAATGTGTGGATCACATTTTACACCTATCAGACTGTATAATCTTTCTCTAGTAGATAGTTGAATTAACATCTAGTTTGATACTTCATTCTTAATCATTACAACTACTGTCATGTTTTTCAACTGTTCTTGTTAAAAATGGCATGACAACTAATATCTTTTGATTACTTTCTTGAAAAATGTCTAGTACACTGAGTTATGTTTTTCTTACTCATTTGAACTTTGAAGGAGTTGAAGATGGCGGAAAGGCAACAGATCGATGGTGCATGTTAGTGGACAAGATGCAGCGTACTCTCTAGAGGATAGCACAAGCTAAGCTGATAGGAAACAGAGACGACTTTGTAGATCACAATGCAAGACTTTCAGCATTTGTTTTTTTCGTGTATGTGAAGAAATGCATGCTCGAATCTGAAGCATATGTGTTTGTTTGTTTGTTTTAATTGATCATATATACTTGGAGAGTTGGGTTGTTTGTCTAGTTATAATAGGTAAAGACAGACTCGTCGAAAAAGTGGGTGGCTGGTACAAATGTGTGGCATCCAGATCATGTGTCAAAGGAAAGTTCTGGGCCTCTTTTGACCTTACCAAATCTCGCGTTTTAAATGGATGTGATTAGATTTGATCTCTTCATTGGTAAGATTTTAGTGGTTGTACCTACTGATCTAGAATCTCAACCTTTCCAAACTATTTAGGACGTGTTTGGTTCGAAATTGAGGAGGGATGGAAGTATGTTTTGCGGATAGAAGGGTTCTATTCTGTTTTTAGATTGTTGATGTGAGGATCAATATATCTTGTTTTTTGTTTGGTTTAAAGATGGAATGGTTATATGCTCTTCCTCTGCTCGCATCTGCCATGCCATCGCTCCCCCATGCTGTCACTCCACGTCGCCGCTCTCTTCTCCATTGTGCCTGCTGCTCCTTTACACCGACGCTCCTCCATGCTGACCTGCCGCACAACACCACCGTGTCTGTGTTGCGCGACGTATCCATGTGAGCACTCACATAAGAAAATGAAATTGTTGTGTTTTTTTTGGATGGAGTCGTCCCAAATCTTGGGGAATCGCACCGTCCCGTTGCTAACCAGCCAAACACCGCACAACACCGTCGTGTCGTGCTGCGCCGCACATCCAAGCGCTCACATAAGAAAAATGGAATGGTTGTATTTATATTGGATGGAGTCATCCCAAATCTGAAAGAGGACAAATAGAATGAGACATAAACAAAATGAGTACCACACATTTCTCTCCCACTTGTTAACAAACCATTCTTGAAAATGATCATATCATATATAGCATCTGTAGACCAGACGTTTGATCAACACAAACAGCTAATCCAAGTGGAACTTGCATCATTAACTGAAACACGTGTACCAAATCACAGCATATACATACAAAATTTCATCACACATCCCTGTCTATCGATGAGAAATCGTGCACGTAAGCTAGTAGAATGGTTCCATTCCTTTCTAGATTATTGATGTGAAGAATAATATATATCCTGTTTTTTGTTTTGTTTGAAGATGGAATGGCTCTATTTCCATTCCAAGCAAGCCTCCAATCAATCTCACATCCACCATCGTCAATCCCTTGTTGCTCCCTACTCTCTCTTGCCCCGCCGCTCTCCCGCATTGTCGCTCCACCACACCGCTGCTCTTCCATGTCGCCGCTCTCCTCCCCGTTGCACTTGCTGCTCCCAATATTGTCGTTCTTCGATGGTTCTATTTTTTGGATGGAGTCATCCCAAATCTTGGGGAATGGCATCGTCCCCTCGCTAACGAGCCAAACACCGAGCAACATCATCGTGTCAAAAATGCCCAGCTTCACTTAGTTTTTCAACTGTTCTTGTTAAAAATGGCATGACAACTAATGTATTTTGACTACTTTCTACAACTAATGTATAGTACATTGAGTTATGTTTTTCTTACTCATTTGAACTTTGTAGGAGTTGAAGATGGTGGAAAGGCAATAGATCGATGGTACATGTTAGTGGACAATATGCAGCGTACTGTCTAGAGGATAACAGAAGCTAAACTGATAGGAAACAGAGATGACTTTGTAGATCACAATGCAAGACTTTCATCATTTGTTTTTTCGTATATGTGGAGAAATGCATGCTCGAATCTAAAGCATATGTGTTTGTTTGTTTGTTTTAATTGATCATATATACTTGGAGAGTTGGGTTGTTTGTCTAGTTATAATAGGTAAAGACAAACTCGTCGAAAAAGTGGGTGGCTGGTACAAATGTGTGGCATCCAGATCATGTGTCAAAGGAAAGTTCTAGGCCTCTTTTGACCTTACCAAATCTCGCGTTTTAAATGGATGTGATTAGATTTGATCTCTTCATTGGTAAGATTTTAGTGGTTGTACCTACTGATCTAGAATCTCAAGCTTTTCAAACGATTTAGGATGTGTTTGGTTCGAAAGTGAGGAGGGGTGAAAGTATGGAACGGTTCCATCTCATGTTGTGCGGATAGAAGGGTTCTATTCTGCTTTTAGATTGTTGATGTGAGGATCAATATATCTTGTTTTTTGTTTGGTTTAAAGATGGAATGGTTCTATGCTCTTCCTCTGCTCGCATTTGCCATGTCGTCGCTCCCCCATGTCGTCACTCCTCCATGTCACCGCTCTCTTCTCCATTGTGCCCACATTGTCGCTCGTCCATGCTGCCTTGCCGCACAACACCATCGTGTCGTGTCGCGCCACACATCCCTGTGAGCACTCACAAAAGAAAATGAAATGGTTATGTTTATATTTTTTGGATGGAGTCGTCCCAAATCTTAGGGAATTATTCCTTTAACTGAGAAATGGATTTGTCCCCTCGCTAACGAGCCAAACACCGCACAATACCATCGTGTCATGCTGCGCCATGCATCCATGCGAGCGCTCACATAAGAAAATGGAATGGTTGTATTTATATTGGATGGAGTCGTCCCAAATCTGAAAGAGGACAAATAGAATGAAACATAAACAAAATGACTACCACACATTCCTCCCACTTGTTAAAAAACCATTGTTGAAAATGATCATATCATATATAGCATCTGCAGACCAGACGTTTGATCAACACAAGCAGCTAGACCAAGTGGAACTTGCATCATTAGCGGAAACACTTGTGCCAAATCACAACACATACATACCAAAATTTCATCACACATCCCTGTCAACCGATGAGAAATTGTGCACGTAAGCTAGTAGAATGGTTCCATTCATTTTTTAGATTATTGATGTAAAGATGAATATATATCCTATTTTTTGTTTTGTTCGAAAATGGAATGGTTCTATTTCCATTTCAAGCCTCCGATCCCGCTCACATCCACCACGCCACCGTCGCCAATCCCTTGCTGCTCCCTATTGCTCTCTTGCCCCGCAGCTCTCCTGCATTGTCGCTCCACCACACCGCTGCTCTTCCATGTCGCCGCTCCTCCCTATTGCACTTGCTGCTCCCAATGTTGTCGCTCTCCGATGGTTCTATTTTTTGGATGGAGTCATCCCAAATCTTGGGGAATGGCATCGTCCCCTCGCTAACGAGCCAAACACTGAGCTACACCGTTGTGTTGGGCTACGCCACACATCCATGTGAGCGCTCACATAAGAAAATGGAATGGTTGTATTTATATTGGATGGAGTCATCCCAAATCTGAACGAGGACAAATAGAATGAAACATAAAAAAATGACTACCACACATTTCTCCCACTTGTTAACAAACCATTCTTGAAAATGATCTTATCATATACGGGGCCCTTTATGGTGCCACGTATACCTCTTATAAAAGTAAGAGGTAAAATCAATATCCACCCTTGGATTAAGCACAATTAAATTAATTAAAAATTAAAAATACTATTACCTCTTCTCTTCGGCCGACAAACTCCTTAGTCCACCACCGCTGCCATCGGCATCGCCCCACGCCATGCTGCCCTGCTGCCCATCCGCCCCCGCCCCCGTGTACGCTGCCGTCATCGCCCATTCGCCCCCACTATCGCCCCCTTCCCGTCATCGCCTGTCTACCCTCACCGTCGCCCATCCGCCCCTGTCCCCACGTCTGTTGTCGCCGCCGCTCATCCACTCCCATCCCTGCATCCCCCCGTCCGCACGTCTGCCCTCGCCTTGCGTTCGCTGCCGCTCGTCCACCCTGCCCTCGCATCCGCTGTCGCTGCCCCGCCACCGCTCATCAACCCCCACTATAGCCGGTGAGAGAGGAAAGGAAAGGGAAAGGGAGAGAGAAAGAGAAGAAGGAAAAAAGAAAAATGGGAGCTAATAGAATTTTTGTTTAAATATGGACCATTGAATCTATACAAATTAATGGCCCACAATTGTTAGGGCATCATAAAAATTTCCTCATATATATAGCATCTGTAGACCAGACGTTTGATCAACACAAGCAGCTAATCCAAGTGGAACTTGCATCATTAACTGAAACACGTGTACCAAATCAAAGCACATACATACCAAAATTTCATCACACATCCCTGTCAATCGATGACAAATTGTGCACGTAAGCTAGTAGAATGGTTCCATTCCTTTTTTTAGATTATTTATGTGAAGAATAATATATATCTTGTTTTTGTTTTGTTCGAAGATGGAATGGTTCTATTTCCATTCCAAGCAAGCCTTTGATCCCTCTCACATCCACCATCGTCAATCCTTTGCTGCTCCCTACTGCTCTCTCGCCCCGTCGCTCTCCCGCATTGTCGCTCCACCACACCGTTGCTCTTCCATGTCGTCGCTCTCCTCCCCGTTGCACTTGCTGCTCCCAATGTTGTTGCTCTCCGATGGTTCTATTTTTTGGATGGAGTCATCCCAAACCTTGGGGAATGGCATCGTCCCCTCGCTAACGAGCCAAACACCGAGCAACATCATCGGGTCAAAAATGCCCAGCTTCACTTAGTTTTTCAACTGTTCTTGTTAAAAATGGCATGACAAACTAATGTCTTTTGATTACTTTCTTGAAAAATGTCTAGTACATGGAGTTATGTTTTTCTTACTCATTTGAACTTTGAAGGAGTTGAAGATGGCGGAAAGGCAATAGATCGATGGTACATGTTAGTGGACAAGATGCAGTGTATTGTTTGGAGGATAGCAGAAGCTAAGCTGATAGGAAACATAGATGACTTTGTAGATCACAATGCAATGCTTTCATCATTTGTTTTTTCGTATATGTGGAGAAATGCATGCTCGAATCTGAAGCATACGTGTTTGTTTGTTTGTTTTAATCGATCATACTTGGAGAGTTGGGTTGTTTGTGAAGATGAATATATATATCCATTCCTTTTTTATATTATTGATGTGAAGATGAATATATATATCCTATTTTTTGTTTTGTTCGAAGATGGAATAGTTCTTTTTCCATTCCAAGCAAGCCTCCGATCCCTCTCACATCCACCGTCGTCAATCCCTTGTTGCTCTCTACTGATCTCTCGCCCCGCCGCTCTCCCGCACTGTCGCTCCACCACACCGCTGCTCTTCCATGTCGCCACTCTCCTCCCCGTTGCACTTGCTGCTCCTAATGTTGTCGCTCCTCCACGTTGCCATGTCACGCCACACCGTGTAGCAGTGCCACATAGCCATGCGAATGAGCGCAAGAAAATGGAACAGCTTCATTCCTCTCTTCTTGGATGGAGTCATCCCAAATCTTGATGGATATTGCCCTAAGTGGGATGGCTTCATCCCCCCGCTCATGAACCAAATAAATGAGCGAGATGGGATGGAATGATTTCAATCAAATGTACCCTTAGATTCTTACTTCTTATGAAAATTAATAGCTACAGGATTTGAAAATTGACTAGTATCCAGAAGCTATATAACACTAGCATCATCATATTCTCATCAGCTCGATACTCACCGGTTGCTTCTCAGAATCTAAAGCTCTTATTCCTTGCCAATCCAAAGAAGTCATGTCCAATAAACACTTGCTAAGGTCTTCTTTATTGAGGGGAAAAAACTTTGTGAATCATTTCCTAGGATAATTGAATCGTAAGTCATAGTTGTTATGGCATCGTCATATTGTCGTGGTGTAAATTTGCTATTCTTCACAAACCACCATATCAACGAAGGGTTTGTGGCGGCTGCCATAAGCGCGTGGTGCCGCTGTGGCATCATGTGACGCCCACCATACAGAATGGAGGGAGAGGAGAAAGCGAGGGCACGACGTGGGGTCGCATCAAAACCGGGCGCGACGTGGTAGGCACGAGAGGCGTACGACACGACGAGGCCGAGTGAGCTAATGTGGAAGATGGGGGAGAGTAGGGGCGATGGACTTCTAGCTAGATAGGGAGGGGAGAGAGAGAGGGAGTAGGATTGTGGTGGCTGGAGGGAAAGAGAGATGAGAGAGAGAGGAAGTGGGAGAGATCGAGAGAAGTTAGGGTTAGGAAATGGGGTTTAAATGGGCTATTTAATAAAATTATTTATATAAATAGATTATTTACTGAACTTTTAAATATAATATTATATATTTTAAATGTTTTATTGCAATGTAAATTATATATTTTTCGTCTTATAAGGTATCTAAAGTAACATTATTGCAACTTGATATTGTATTACTATTTTTATAATACTATATTGCTATTCTTTTTTTGTAATTTAGTAATTATATATTGATATATTTTTCTAAATCCTTAAATCCTATAAATTATTTTTCTATATTGTCTGCCACGCCGATGTGTCTATAGTGACGCCACGCCGCACACCATAAGCGTTGTAAAGTGTGAAGGTGGTAGATCGCCACGCTTCGTCGTGTCGCCATAACAACTATGTACGGAGTTGTGTGCATGTAAGCTCGACGTCTGATGGAAAGATCAAAGTGAAAGGAGATACCGAATTTCATGTATGTTCTCAATTCATGTGTGTTAAGAGCATGCATTCCGATAAAGTTGAATCAATAGGAAAGAAAAAGGAATATTGTTATTAAGAACAAACTTTTCTTGTTTCCCTTTCTAACATACGTACATTGTGTGTTTTGAATCTGAATTTTAAAGCGTCCAATATATAGGCTACAAAAAAGTTCAGATTTGTTTGTTGTATAGATTTATTTGTTGCATTGCACCATAGCCAGACTATGCTATGTTTAGTCACAGCTAATTGCAAAACTGAAAGAAGACTAATGAAATGAAACAAACACTTCTCTCCCACTTGTTAACAAAGCATTCTTGAAAATGATCATATCGACGTTTGATCAACACAAGCTGCAGCTAGTCCAAGTAGAATTTGCACCGTGAACTGAAATACACACGTGCCAAATGCCCAAATCACAACACACATACATACCTAAATTTCATCACAGATACCCGTCGATCGTTACGAGAAACGTGCACGTTAAGCTAGCTAATAGAATCGGTTCTGATCGAGCTCAGATGGTTGGACAAGGCATTGCCACAAGTAGCTAGTTTCTGATGAGATAATGGTACCAGCTCATTCGTACATGCCTGCTGCATGCAATTGCTCTAGCCATTTGCTGTTCTTAGCTTACTCCTTCAGGCAGGCACAGATCGACACGTCACCCCTGGATCCCTTCAGATTTTGCTGTTCCCCCTTGCCGCGATTCCAGATCAAGAATCCAACCACCGTCCAAACTAGTCGTCGATGATGATCACCCAGCAGATCGACCAATAAAGTAGTAGTACGCAGCAATCCTGGTATTTCATCATCTGAAATCTGAATGAATGATATATATAGTTCATGAGACCGCCGGCCTATATATCGATGTTTAATTTGCGTCCAATTAAAAAAAAGAATATTTTTCTTTAGAGGAGTTTACGAACAATCTGACATAAAAGTAGTTGATATTAAGATTATTTTACAGTCTTTGAGGAGGTACCACATTTTTTAGTGTTAATTTTGGTACCTCCTAGTACCTCATATATCAAGAGGTACCAAAATTAACATTGAAAAATACCCGGTACCTCCTCAAGGTATTCCTTGAGGGTTGCCCTGAACTGCTGTAGTGTACCAACCATGTCTGCACGTACCTGACGAAGTGACCAACAGCTAGCTTAATAGTACTGTTACATTGACACAAGACGCAATGGCAACCTGAAGCTGCACTCTGTGCTTTGCTGCTAGCTAAAAGGTGAGATCGATGGTGGTTTGAAATTCAAATTAAGGGTCCGTTTGGTTTGGGGACGAGGATGAATAGGATGATTTCATTCATAAATTTAGGGATAGAATGATATATTCGAGGTGTTTGGTTAGATGAATGGATGAAATAATTTTTTGTTTGGTTAGATATATGCAAAACTTAGATAAGATAAGATAAGGTTAGATTTAGTGGGACCCACTTGTCAAATATATTTCTTTAACAAAAATATAATCACGTGAGATCATGTTTTATAGAGTAAATTGTAGTCAATACAACGATATAATTAGATCATAATTTGGATAAATAATTTAGGAGTAAAAAGCATTTGAATATTTATAAACGAAAAATTAAATGTGTAATAACTAATCAGAAGACGACACATCATCTCATCCAATATTGAATGAGCTCATCCAGAAAATTTTCTTTAATTCCTCTCGTTGGTCATTTCATCCACTTTCATCCCCAAACCAAACGGATCCTAACAGAATAAGATGGCTCTATCTCGTGATATCGAGCAAACCAAACACACTTAAGTGTATGCAATGCAAGCATGGTGTGAAAGTACTGGAGGAGATAGAAGTGGATGCCATGCATGCATGCAGCTGCAGCTGCAGGCTCTGGGCTTGAGCTGGTTGATCTCGCCTCAAGCTGAAAGGGAAAGGAAACAAACATTGCAATGGACCACGCACATGCTGCATCGCCGGCCGGTCTCAAATATCTTTCGGTCCCTGTCAGAAATATCATGCGAGCACCGTTGCTCTCGCCTTTAGCCGCCCATCGATCGAGGCGTGCCGCGTGCCGACGTCCGTGCCTCCTCCTCCTCCTCCTCCTCCTCCTCCTCCTCCTCCTCGTCGATGACGACGACGGGTGAGCTCTTAACTGAAAGGATCCGTGGCATGGGTTCCACGGCGAGGGATCGAGCGAGAGATAGATGTCAAAACTGAACACCCGATTATAAAATTATGCCTCGAAAATCTTAATCACTTTCTGAATCACAATGATTATTGTGCATATATGATGTAACCTTTATCCATGAAGTAATTCTGAATGACACAGTTCATGCAGATAATGATTCTTCCAAATGCGTCATGGTTAACTAGTGGACGACCCGCTATACAAGATTCAGGGCCACTTGCCGTTCCTTAATTTTCATTGTAAGATCAGCAGTGTTGATTTGTGGGCACTCTTCTCCCTGCTACCTGAAAATTTTTCCTAGAGGGCACAAAAATTCTTGCATGAAAAACTGATCAAGTCTTGTTAAAATAGGTAACAAGTACTAATGTTATATACACGGCTTAGGAGGTGTCGGATGTTTGGACATCAATTTAGTACTTTCTAAAGTTTTGGATAGCCTAGCTATGCGTGTTTTGGTGAAAAATCAGGCATTTGGTCAGATGAGGTGAATCACATATCCTGTGACAGCTTCAACATGTGAGAGGCAGTTATGTGTTTATGAAAATGTCACATGTCAATACTACTAGTGCTTCATTATGCCAGTCTCTTTCAAACAAAACAACTATTTCTGAAGGGGTGAAACTTGTAGCAGATCAGCTAAAAGATCTTTTCCTTCATGTGGGAGCATATCAGTATTTCAGGCAAACAATCAATGTTCTCACCATGGCCTCTTCTCCATGGCTCGCTTCTCTATTTGAGCCTCCCCCTTCATAGCTGTGCTCTTGATGCATGCATACACAATTCACCCATAAAGTTTTATTTGTTTAGAGTTGATGGCTATGTATGATAACTTTCTCTGAATCTCTGAGTCTGGCTCTGACCTTAGAACTATATATGTACAATGTTTGTGCTCTCATGTGTGGAAGGCAGCATTATATTCATCTCCTCCTCTTCAGTAAATTACTAAGCTTCATTAATTATTTTCTCTGCCCCACTGATTCTTACTGCAGGAACACCCATATGACTGTATTTGTCTACTTTTTCACCCAAGAAAGAAAAAATATGGTTGAGAAAAGCCTGTAATTGGCATCAGTGTTGTTCTTCAATCTGCAGTACTCTATGGGACCCAACATGTACCTGCATAATCTGAAACTTCAAATGTAGAGAGAGTTTAGTCCTAATTTCATTTTCACATGCATCAGTCTCTACTCCTGGCAGCAGTTGCCTGTCCGTCAACCGTCATAAAATATTCCATGTCAGTTTTTTCTTCTTCTAATTTCTCTTCAGTTGTTGGTCATCGCGAAATTAACACATAGGATCTGACAGTGACTCTACAATTACATGAAATTGTTTTCAAATTCGATCGTGAAGTTAAAACTGATCGTTCATCATCTGCACCATCTTCTTGCTAGCTAGCTAGCCGCAATCATATATAATTCCAAGTAAGCTAAGTTGTGGTCATGCACCCACACTTTACCTGACTATATAGCCTGCAATCAATTCTGATGCAGCACCAAACCCATGCCTTGCCAATCAGGAACTAGCCATGCATTGCAATCTGAAGAACACTACGTTGTGCCTGGATCACCAGAGAATAGCACAGTGCCCTAATAATTGGCTCAAAGCTAGCTGCAGTGGTGAGCCCAAGTGGGGCTGAGAGACCTGGAGTGTGCTATTTTTAATCAACCATGAACGGTTGTTGGTTATTCAATTCATTCCATGCATTCTAGATTCCACCCATGAACTGAAATTAATGTTCTGTCATGAACTAATACAAATTAAGCACATATATACTAATATACCTGCCCTGATTTTTGTGTGTTTAATTCGGAGCATTGCTTGAGCTTTCTTTAATGAACAACTGTAGGACTTCTGGTTTCTTGCCGAGACCCATTTTTTTCATGTTCGAAGCAGGCACTGCAGACCTGTAATTATATAATGGATGGTAGGCTCAAGTCAACCACCTCGATCGATCTTCAGTGTTTGATTGGATGTTCAGGTTTCATATCACCACGGTTCAATCAGCGCTGTACTTTTCAGTCCTTCTGGCCAGTGCCAAATGTAGAAGGAAAACCTTTTCTGATTTGATCCATGCTTGCAAGTTGATTTGATTCATGCTTGCAAGTTGATTTGATTCCTCAGCTCATACAAATATTTTTCTCCTTCCATTATCGAAAAAGTTGAAATTTTTCTTATCTTCCTTGTTCTTCTCTGCCCTAATTCAGCTAGAGATTTTATATTTGTGAATCATAGAGTTAGTTTCATTACTTTTCAGGTACTGAATGTTGTTGGTATATATACGTGGCTAATTGTCATATACAGCAACGAGGATCTAGTGGCATCAGATTGTGGCAAGTATTCCTGCAGAAACAAAATTACAGCCTGCGTTTTGCTGAATAATTCTGGCTATCTCTAACTGTTTCCTCGTGGCTTTTCTCCTTATGCATACACCGGAAAGGTAGCTCTGCAAAAGTCAGCTATACAAGAACACTGAAAGCAACGCATGCTTAAAAATTAACATCTTTTCCAAAAAAAAATCGTTTCTTGCACCATCCTGATGGTGGACGAAATAATTGTTTGCATGTCGTTCCTTAGCAGTTACAAATGTGCTCCCCAAAAATCCAACCTTTGCTGCAACTTTGGAAGTACTTAATAGTTAATACTAGTATTGGAACAGGTTTATATGCTCATGTTCCAACTCTGATGGATCCATTGCACCAAGGGACGGTGGTATCTCATGGAATGGTTAAACAAGAGCTCATTAAGGCACAACTAACCGAAGGTATTGACAGTTGTTTACTGATCAAGAACTGAGTACGTGGGGCCATTGCCAGCCCTGGTGTCGAAAGCGAGATACCGATGTGTAAATGGCCTCCAACTTGGACAAGAAAGGGTAGATCAGATCGATCATTGGTCGACCTGTCTGTCAAGAAAACCAGTGGCCGGCGGTGCGACGGATAGTGCACCGCAGCGGTAGCCCAGCTGGCCGGAGATGGAGATGTGTGGCCGATGAATGAAGTGAGTACGTGGGGGAGACGAGGGTTGGCAGAGAGCATGATGCATCACATTATATGTGAGGAAAGTGCTGGGGCACAGCCAGTGCAGGCGGCCCCATGAGAGCAACTGAAAGGAGTATAGTAGTAGTGCTGAGTAAATAGGAGCTAGCTCTTGCTGCCGGTGAGTACTTAGCCATTATCTCTGCTGCATCCTGCAGTGTGACAAACAGGAACTGGACAGTCTATGTGGGGTGTCACATGCATGGACAGCATGGTTATAAGTAATTAAATAGGGAAAACAGTCAAACATTTTTGTTGGTTGAATTGGAAACTAACTACTGCATGCAGCTAATTAAGTTGTGAGGTAATTAAGTTAGCATCATCATGGGGCTTGAAGAGGTAACAGTCAACAGTTCTAAAAGAATGACTGGTCAATTAGTACTGTCACAGGTGTGTCCCTGCTAAACTTCATAGGCAAGACAGATAAAAGGCTTGCATTTACATCTGTAACATTGTCCTAAATAGAGCTTATTATAAGCTAGGTTCCTTTAGACGGTTTTAACTTGTTCATAAGCTAGCTTGGTTTAAAGTTTTTAACAGTCCAAATAAGTTATTTTGGATAGTAACTTATTTGGACTGTTCCCATTACGGTTTGAGGGTAACAGGCTATTACAGCAATTCAAACACATGCTGAGGTAATTAAAATGGATATGGAGAGACATATCTGACACTGCTAGGACAGAGATCAAAGAGTAAAGATTGATGGAAAGAGCTAGTAAATCAGAAAGGTTGTGGAGTGCAGTCAGAAGAAACAACAATCTAGATACATTCAGCTATAGGAATTGGCCACAACAGTTACTTCTAACTACATGCACCTTACACATCTTCTTCCCCTTTCCCTCCTCACCCCACACCTCCTCTTTAATTCCTCTCCTCCTCCTCTTCTTCCTTCCTCTCTAGTCTCTCCTCTTTCCCTCTCTGGATCTCTTTCTCCGGTAGAGGCAGCACTAGCTAGCATACCATCCATGATGAACATGATGGTAAATTCTGGCTTTCTTGTATTGTTTTTGGAAAAAAAATTGCTTTTTTCTAAAAATTTGCTTCCTTTCTTAATTTGCACCAAGTTGTATGGGAAGTGGAATCTGGGTTGCTATGTTGTAAGGATTTAGCTAGAGAGGCAAGTATGCATATATGGTTAGGGAAAAGAGTAGGATCTCTCATCTATGAAATTGCCACGAAAAACAAAGAGCACGAGAGGAAATCAGTGGAGCACCAAGAGAAGAAGGGCATGACGCAGTTCTTGATCTTTTTCTAGCAAGAAAGCCGGAGAGATCGATGGCAACTGGCTGCATGCATGGCATGACACACTTTTTGATTTATCATGTGTTTTCTTGCATGCTCCTGTTGATTTTGGTCGCCGTGTTGCTTGTCTCCAGCCCGATCTGAGCTGCGGGCCCTCCATGGTGACAGAGCTTGCGTCGGAGGCGGGCTCGGGCTCGGCGGCGGGCGGGAGCGAGAAGATGGGGAGGGGCAAGATCGAGATCAAGCGCATCGAGAACACCACCAGCCGTCAGGTGACCTTCTGCAAGCGCCGCAATGGCCTCCTCAAGAAGGCGTACGAGCTCTCCGTCCTCTGCGACGCCGAGGTCGCCCTCATCGTCTTCTCCAGCCGCGGCCGCCTCTACGAGTACGCCAACAACAGGTGACCAATTGTGATCTCAGCTTGCTAGCTGCAACTCCTCCATATAAGTAATAACACACACACATGCATGAGTGTCATATCTTGAAAATACTACGATGATATAACACACTTATAAAACCAAGAAAGGCTATGAAAATATAATATGCACATCATAGATCCTACCAGACTTCTACACATATGCTGCTCAATCTTTTGTTTTATCTGTTGTATGCTTCAGTAGTTTTTGTCCAAATTGGAGCAAGTTTGCTCGTAGCTTTCCTGGGGTAAAGAGTGGGGATAGTCAAATGGGAGATGCATCTTTTGTTACTTCTGTTATTAACTGTCTTGTGTTATTTTGGTGTTTCTGTGGGAACTGGGAAGTAACAAGGGGAAAGAAATTACAACAGTTTCTTTGTGTATGCATGTGTGCTTCTTTGCTGCTTTCCTTTGTGCTGCCTGGTGAGGTGAGCTAGATGTTTGAGATAGATCTACCACAGTGCTTGCTGTGTGTAGTATGTGTGTACATGGCTACATGCCCTTGTGTGTGTGAGCTTCTTTGGCTTGGTGGTCCTGCTCTTTTCTTGCTGTATTTATGCTCTTTCCCTTCTCTCCCCCGGCCCTGTGGCAAGCTGTATGCATGCCTGTATGTGATGTGTGCTTCAGTGTGCTTGTGTGTGTGTGACACAGAGCTGTAGAGACACAAAGAGGGAGGAGAGCTTTAGATCTCTCAGGCCTCAGCTCACACCTCATGATATCACACACACACATATATTTGCACAAAAAATATAGGGCATCCTGGAGCTCCCTTCTTCCTCTTTCCCTTTTGTAGCTTGCTTGGCCTGTGTAGTAGAAGCAGATCTAGCAAGGAGTGTTTTGGTATTGGATGGTTGCCCATTGATCATGTACTAGTTAGTAGTACATGTAAGTTTCCAGTGTAGTAAGTGTATGCATGTTTGATGAGGTGATGAGCAGATCGAGGGGTAGAGAAGCTGATCCTGGAACACTTGTCTCTCTTGTTTCAGTTTCTTTTGCATCATCTCCTGACTCCTGCTCTTTCCAACCAATCAGTTGTTAGGGTTTGGACTTCATCCCATGTGCCTCTCTCTCTCTCTCTCTCTCTCTCTCTCTCTCTCTCTCTCTCTCTCTCTCTCTCTCTCTCTCTCTCTTCTCTGATGTGTGTGTGCAGTGTCTTGTGTGGTGCAAATTTTAGCCCTGAGAGATTTCACGAGAGCAGGTGATGCCTGACAGCACTACACTGTACTTTTTGAATAGGAACCAAACACAAAGAAGGGATCCAACAAAGAAACAGCAGTAAAGAAGAAATTTTTGCAGCACTGTAGGAGGGTACATATGCGTGAATTTTGATCTTACTGAAGGGATTTACACATGGAAGGCTAATCTAGCTTTTCATGTGGATATATACCTGTCCTAGAGCAGAAAGAACATTATTTACTTGTATATAAGTTTCACTTGTAATATATGGTCATTTTGTTGTAAGCTTACCCACTTAATAGTACTACATACGATTATACATAAATATGTCACAAGCAAGTAAGTAGAAACAGAACATTTTCGTTAAGTAGAAACATAGTAAACATGCTATATTATTGAATTATATATGCACATAATATAAGGTATTTTGTAGAAATGAGAATTTATTTAGTAAAATATCCATGTAAGGGTTCTGAAAAATAGCCCATGCATGTTGCATCACATAATGGTGAACACGAAGATCTCTTATATATCCAACCATCTTGAAGAAAAACGGATACTGTGAAGTTTAGGAAGTACGTAGCCATAATAAACCAATAAAAATATATCACCTTAATGTAAAATGTAACTGTTTGATTTCGACAAAGCTTCATTTATCAAAAAAAAATCCATGAAAAGGCAAGAAGGCCTAGGAGCACAGAAATTTTGTTACGCTGCTGAACACGGAGAAACCTATCCTAAAAGGAAGAGGAAAAAAAGGGGACCTCTCTTTGTACGGTGAAACGTGTTCATGCAGTCAACGTAACAGTAGAAAAAATAATTCTAAGGTTCATACGCGGTCTGGATGCTCGGAGGCCAATGAAACGGCAGCAGTAGTACTAGTGTACTGTGCCTGCGTTTGTATTGGGAGACTACAAGAGTGAAGAAAAAAAGCTGGTGACCTGGTCAGAATGGTTAAAGCCATTAGCCATGAGACAACTGCTGTGCACAGTAGTGTGTAACTTGTTTGTCCATTGGGTAAAACCAGTAGTCTCATTGTTCCTACTATACCCAATCATGTGAAATCCTGTGCCAAGTTTCACACAGGTCAGGTAGCGTTCTCGAGGATCCTGAGGTTTCATTTCCCTGAACAATACCATGGATGGATATATTTCCCTTGTGATGTGGCATCCATTTATTGGTAGTCTGTACCTCGCTCAACTAATTTTCTTGATTGGCCTGACGATGTTCATTAAGAGTTGGAGGGGATTGATATTATGATACTTCATGATTGATATGATTGTTAGTTATTTTATGTTCCAACTGCATGCTAGCTTTGTGTTTGGACAAACAAAGGTCGATCATAAGATGTGGTGAAAAGACATGAGCTAGCTAGCAGTCATTTCCCCCTACTAGCATGCATGAACAGAAGATCTTTGAATAATATCTTTTGAGAACCTTTTGGGAAAACGTTCATTCAATTGGATTCTCAGCAGTTTGGTTGGAGTAAATCTAAAAGATTAAATCCTTAGAATTTTTTATATAACACCCTTTGAAACAGATGATTTATTTGAAAGAAGCAAATTAAATCCTTTCGTTTGGATTCCTAAAGCTTTATTTCAAAGCAAAATAACCATGAGCTCATACTCTTTTTTCCTTTAAGAAATCCTATGCATACCCTTTCTCTCTCTTTGATATGTATTCCAATGTTTTAAAATCATGTGATATTGTATAATATGAAATGATTCATTCTTATGTGTTTCTTCTTCATACATTTCAAAAATACCGTGTTCCAAAAGAGACCTAAAATATTTGTGCTGTAGGTACACCCTCGGTGGTATACCGTAATTTTTCTGTCTACATATGTGTAATTTTTATGGAACCTCGCTCCACTAAGACATACAATATAACATATATAACTTCTGTTGCAAAAGTAAAAAAAATGGAACTGCGTGAAGTATACAGTGTTTACAACATTAACGAGTACAACTAACCTTGAAATGAAAACTTAAGCAAATCATAGGCATCTGTCTGCCTAAAATAATGGTAACAGAGTATCTGCCATGAGAATTGCTGGAGTGTTTTATTACTTAAGAAAATACTAGTATATTTGTTGTTTCTCTGCTATTCATCGTCATAAGTTCTGCTCTATTTGTCACATTGCCCTGTTTTGTTCAAGAAGGCTGGATGTTTGCTAATTGTTGTTCAAGAAAATCAAGACTTATGAGGTAAAAATATGTTTGCTGCACACATGCTTGGGCTTGCATATATAAATTCTGAAAAAAAAAGATAATTAGCAGACAGACTGAAATCTATAATATCAAGATCTTTTTTTCTTTTACTGAATGGAAATGATATTTGATTTGGAAGTAATTGAACATATGTACACTCAGTTTCATCGAAAGATCACAGTTATCTAGCTAGCTGACACTGTTTAATTGAAGTGTGAGTGTACATGTGTGTGTGTGTAATAATAATAATACACACACACACGCATGCACGCAAGGCATAGATATGAGTTTGCATATAGTGTGAGGTGTGATCATGAAATGAACCTGTAGGCTGACATGGTTTATATGGAACTGAACTCAAAATACTATCATCAAATTTAATAGGTTCTTGCACTTTCTCCTAATTATTCTGCAGTGTGTACAAAAACAACTATTAATTCCCATCGAAAGTGTATATTACATTTTGTTAACTAATTTATACTACTTAAAAAGAACATTTGTCGTGCAATGCTATATAGTTTTGTTTGTCAATTAAACTGTGTTTCAGAGGGTTTTTGACTGAAGGTATAGGCAAAACTATTGAATTGTGTCCTGATATATCAACTTCAAAAGGTGACATAATTTCGAGAAAACTGCATACTAATCCTTTGTTCATAATATGGTTTTATATGATTGTCTGATATTGTACATTTGTACTAGCTGATGGACTATATATATGAAGTATCTAAATTTTATAGCTCTTATCCTTATTACCTTCCCATCTTGTATACTTTTGTTTTCGATCCTCCAATTCAATCTCCTATTCTTTGATTTGAGGAGGCTTGGGTATATTTTAATATTTTGGTTATAAGGAGCAAACATCAGCGGTTTTTAAATTCTAGTCATTTTATAAAATACAAACATTAGCTATCTGCAATTTCTCATTAATGATGTCAATGTAACCTATGAAATATTGCCAACGCTCATGTCTGAACTATGGACACCATATACAACTGCATAATCATTGTTGTTTTTTTCTTTTCTGGAGATGTCATCTCAGTGCATGTGTTTACTCTCATTTAATACTCTCTCTGTCAAAAAATACAAGTACTTTTAGATTGTTTATCAAAGATTAAGATTAAGAAAACACTATGATATGATGTCTCTCATGTTGGTACATACAGGTGGATTATATTGCGGTATAAATGGAAAAGT
>JAAALK010000290.1:3743849-3939482 GCA_019279435.1 Zizania palustris | reverse complement strand
CGTTAACATTATGCATCCGTTGCAATGCACGGGCCTCTCATTAGTTTACTAAAAAACAATCTGATTATCGCTAATGAATTGTTCTTATAACAAACCAGCTTACTGGGTCGTGGTTATGTTAACGCTGCGGGAATGCTCGTTTTCTGACACGGGTGGTGTGGATTAGCAGGTTGCAGCATTTGCTGCCGTAAAAATCTCTGACTTTGTATTTATGCCGGTCAAAATGGTCTCTGCTTCGGTGACCGACAGCACGAGGGTTGGTTCAGGTGCCGGTTTTGAGGATGTTTGATATACGGGGCTAAATTTTAATTCCATCGTATCCAATATTATTTCAGAGTATTAAACACGGATTATTTATAAAACTCATTCGTAATCGGTGAATTATTATGAATCTAATTAGCCTAATTACGTCATGATTTGACAATGTGATGCTATAGTAAATATTTGCTAATCAAAGATTAATTAGGCTTAATAAATTTGTCTCGTGGATTATCCTCTGATTCTACAATTATTTTTATAATTAGTCCATGTTTAATCATTTTAATTGATGTCCAAACATCTGATATGATACGGGTTAAATTTTAGCCCCTTGATCAAAGGTTTTGTCCTATTACATTGGATGTTTGTCTATTAATTAGAAGGATTAAATGCAGAATAATTATAAAACTAAGTATATAAATGCGTGCTAATTTATGAAACGAAACTATTAAGCCTAATTAATCCATGATTTGATAATATAGTGCTACAATAAACACGTGCTAATGATAAATTAATTAGGCTTAATAAATTCATCTCACGAATTAGCTAGGGTTTATGCAATTAGCTTTATAATTACCTTATATTTAATAAATTTAAATAGCATCTAAATATCTAGCGTAACAAGACTAAATTTTTTACTAGAGTAACCAAACACCCGTTACTCATTCGTCCATCCTTTATAGGTAAGAAACGATGGATATGAAATATTTATAGAAGTATGTTATACAAAAATATTTACCATGATCACTTTAGACTAAAATTTATAATATATCATATTTAATTAATCTGTATATTAATTTATCGAATAATGAGTTATAAACAGGACGGGAGATAGAGGAAAAAAAATAAAAACACGGAATTTGTTTTTTTGAATAAAAATGTGAAAATAGAGAATTAGAAAACATGTAAAGAAAAAATGGTCTCTAGATAGTACGCATGAGTAGTTTTAAAATATTACAACATATAATATTAAATAAAATATATTATTAAGATATATTTTATAATGAATTATAGTATAGAATAGGAAGTAAAAAAATCAATAATTGGCAAAAGGGTAGATCGATCATCGTTGCAGAAAATCTAAGCATTGTCCATGACCAAGAAAAATTCAGTTAGAAATTGGCATTTCTCGAAAAAAATAAAAACCTTAAAAAATATTAGTCATTTATAAAAAAAATTAAGCATATTTAGCCTCCATATTTCACTGATACATATGTGGGCAAGTATGACGCTAGCCGCCGGCGCCGTGGGAACCGGTTCCTCTGCAGCTCGCCGACTGCAGAGAGCAGTTGCTCCTCGCGCACCGTCCGATCTAGATCGGGCGGTGCGAAACCCCTCTCTCTCTCCGAAGCCCTCTGCAAAGTGAGTCCCACCAGCGCGAAGCCCCCCTCGCACAGCCGTCCGATCAAGATCGGAGGCCTCCGAGGGACGACTGCCCCGCCGACTGCAGAGGGTTGGCGCCGTGCGTCTCCTCGTGGCGAGGTGAGGAGCCCGAGAGATCTCGCTTCCCCTCCTGCGTCTCTGGACAGTGGCCACCCTGCCCGGGCGCCCGGTTCCTATCCTAGTGACGCTTCGTCTCGCTCCCTCCGCTGATCCATCCAAACCCATTCGCGAGGAGCAGCTCCCGAGCCGAGCCGAGCCTAGGTGCGGCGAGGGGGACGAGGAGGAGGAGGCTTTCTAATTCTTCCGGAGGGGTCCCGTCTCGGTGGTGCGGATGGCGGCGGCCGCGCCGTGGGCGGAGCCGGATGGCGGCCGCGTTCGGAGCCCCGTTTCTGTGGCTCGTATGCTTGATCTACTTCGTCCAGGTCTGCTGCTTCTCTCCAGGCCTAGCATTTCGCCTGGCTGCTCCCATTTTATGGGACCGTTCTCCATTGGCTAGATAGAGCTAGGCGGCTTCCCGGGGGTGATGACAGATGTCCGTAAATCTCGCATTTAATCCATTTTGCGAATGCGATGGCACAGTGCCAGACAAGTTTGAGATCGACATGGTATATTCGTGTATATGAAGCCGAATTGGTCATTGTCTGTATAAAGATTGAATAGTGTTCAGGAAATTAGGTTAGAATTAATAAATGAGACTTTTCTATTTCCCGTTTTTGTAAGGAAAATTTGGATTGTTTTCTAGATTAAACCTTGCTTTGTGTAGGATGAGTTAGCCTAAATAAGTAATTATGTGAATTGATTGATGATTGATTTTAAAAACTGAACTGATGGCTGCATATATTTTTCTTAAAAAAAAGCAAATTGCAGGTAGTTCATTAGCTGTCTAGTGGTAGTGTGATATGCCTAGTTATTGAAGAAGGATTGGAATTGGATCACATTTGGGAAATTAGCATCGTGGGATTGTTTATATGATAGACATTTCGTTATGTTCCAAATCATTATTTAACTAGTTGGTTGGTGTGCAGACATAGAGAGTGAAAGTTTCTCTAAGGGATACTTAATTTAGACAGGGAACTCAGATTTGTGAAACTGCGGAGAGTTAGACAAGTTCAGCTTTGAACTGTAACGTGTTAAAACAGCCTAATGTTATAATTTCACAATAACAGTGACCATTGGTGGTATGTCATATGTCTTAGCATATCACGCAAGGGGAGGGGAGGGGGACCAGATTTGATCATTAGTGTTCTGAGCTCAAGTGCCATGCTTTGGTGATATGTCAAATGTTAGAATGTCTTGTTAGTTGCAAATTACTCATCTCAATCAAAAACTCTTGAAGATTACTAGAGAGGCCTTCCTGTGAACAACTAATTATAAAGAAGACAATTTTGGTTTACCAAAGCTTCTTTTTCACCATTAGTTGAAACCTTCACAAAGCAAAACACTTTTTTATTCTGGTTAATACAGACTGCAATTCTTTATGGTATCAGATCTTTTTTCTGGACATCTGTGTACCAAATGAAGGACGTGATGAAACTGTCACACACAACATCATTTTTGGTCTCTGTTGCATATTTCCCTTGGAGCATGAAGCCTATATATGGGTAACGTTACCTTATGTTTGTTTCTACCTTGCGTTTGTTTCTTTTGTGAACTGTGGAACACATCCACGATTTAATCATATCCTAAGCATACCTTGTATTTTGCAACACAATAAATTTTCCAATTCACCATTTCTCAAACATATGCCTTACACCTTAGTTTCAGAAGCCTTACATGGAATGGTATTTCTTAGAAGAGCAATTGTCTAACTTTCTATTTAATATTGTTTACTCCAGCATAAGTTCATTTATATAATTTATTATCTTTTCTTTTAATTTCACATGTTCCCCTTAGTCCTTGCTATGGTTTAGCTAGGTTGCAAGTAAGTATTGTTGGTTACAATCAAAAGGGCGCTCAATATTTTCTAGAATGAGCTACTATTATGAGTTATGACTAGTATTCCTTAATCTAAAGGGGATTGAACGAGAGTTCATTGACATCTCATTTTCCCTTCGTTCCGTGGCATCATTTGTTGGTGACGACATCATCGCATGTGTCGACATCCTCCTGTTGTAGTGCGTCGTTGCCTCCACTGGCTGCCGCTCTGCCATAAGAATGCACACACTGAGTCACTGCGTAAGAAAATGTCCATTTTTAGGCTAAGTAGGCTCTGATACCACATATCAGCATTAAAATGAAGTGCTTTGTTTAATACATGAACTTAGCCTAACGCATGAACACAAATTAATGTAGAAGAAGTAAACATTGATGACTAACTGGCATTGAGTCTTAATGATGTGGCTATCTGGTCGAAATTGAGGGCAATAGTCAGAAGACTCTTCCAAACGCTCTCAATGCCAAAATGATCGGGAATTAGTTTGGGAATCTAACTGTTTTGAGAACATTCAGAGGGGTGTGTTTCATCTTGTTAGAGTCCCACTTATAAGCACTGTGCGATCGAGGACTCACTTAAGGTTTGTTGCAGCACGTCTGACCAGGGACGTGGACTCATTTTCGTTGAGTTGAGCTCATCTCTCTAATCCATTAATTAACAGGCTAATCCTTTTAGTTAATGGACCTAATCTGAGATTAACCCAACACAATGTTGATGTGTGCACCTTAAATAATCCCATAGATTTACTCGGATTGTTTAAGGTGCATTAAATATCAGAGGAAGCAGAATGCCTACAGGATTATTTCTGTTTTATGAGCATTAGTGTGCATGAGGAATATATTGCTACATGCCATTGTCAGTCACCTTTTGCTATGAGCTTTGGTCTAGTTTAACTACTTTTGTGAGAAATGCTGTTTAATCCTGTGTCCTGCTCAAATAAAATGTAACTCTTGGCAAGCCATTGGCTGCAATATGAGCATGTTAACACTTAACACTTATTCGAAGTGTTATATGTCTTACTTTTAACATTTGATGTTCTTATTCCCAGGCTTGCACATATTGGTCTTGCAATAATTAGCGTACTTGCATATTCACTATGGAATTGCAGATAAACAGTGGTGGAGCTAGAGTAAAACTAAAGGGGTGCACCGCTTTAAGCGGTACACCGAATTAAATCTGAGGCACAAAAGGTGAAAAATTAACAATAATAACTAAATTTTTTTTTGCAAGGGGGTTCCTAGGAACCCCCACCCCAACCTCTGACTCCGCCCCTGCAGATAAATACATGGTTTTGTGGAGTTCTGCTTTGGCTGATGCAATCAGCTAGTTCAAGTACATACTTTAGCCAATAGCCATCATTTCTTTTAATTACATATTTATTACGTACTTAGACTACAAACTCTTGCTTAAACCAGTACTAGATGGGTTTCTGCTATTTGACTTGGATATCATTGAACCTTGGCTGTGCACCAGTCTGAAGCTTGCTTACTTTCCACTGGAACTGATAATAACGTCGAAAACCTTACGAAAATCTCAGATGAATATTAGTCAAATGGCAGACAACATGAACTCATGAACAACCATGACTTTTCATCGTTAATTATTTCCTGTTACTGTAGTTTCCTCCAAATGAGGAAAGTGTTCTTTTTATCTGGTATGATTACAACAAATATCACAAACAGTTAGCAGGGTTCCTAGTTTTTCTTCTTCTTTTGAGACCATTCATGAATCTTATCAACATATCTACAGGTGAATAGCATCAGTATAATGTCTTTTATACCAAGTCAACAGTACAAATCAAACAATGTCGTGAAATTAATCTTTCAAGATAGGGCTTGTGAGTTGACACAATCGTGGGCACCACTATTGGTATTTAGAAGGCGTTTGGTTGAGTTTATTTTAAGTGTTATCTGTTTACATTGTAAATTAATTACGTTAGATTTTGTTTGGTTTAAATGTACTAGTATTAGATACCACGTAATCAGATTACAACTTAGTAATCAACCCATTACACTCTAACCAGTTTGGTATTAGATTACGTTACTAGAGTACATTGTACTTATCAACCAAACATTATAATGTAAATAAAATACATTACATTTGTTAATCAAACAAATTTAGTAATCTGATACATTGTTATCACTTAACACTGTAATTAATTCCATTACCATTTACGTTACCTTGAGTAAACCAAACACCACCTTAGTGTTTACTATCTTCTGTGTTAAAAAATTACAATAATCAGCTATTCAGCTGTCTTTTCTAAGTCCATATGATGTTCTTATATCCCTCCTTATACGGAGACATACACCAGGCTACAATTTCTGACTATAATTTTTTCATCTGTCAGGATGGTGCCGTTCCTTACCCTCTGTGGGCAGCTTTGCCCCACTGGAATCAACGGAACACTGTTCGCTCTGTTCATGTCCATCAGCAACCTTGGTTCGACTTTATGTTCATTCTTGGGAGCTGCAGTGGCTTACAGCTTTAGGCAGCTCATCGGCACAACTCGACAATCTGGCACTCTCCTACAAAGGAAGTTACAGGGCTAATGTCATAGGAAGAGGGATAAATACCTGATCATACTCCAAAATCCTAATTCATACGCTATTTTGTTTAAAGATGTAAACATGGATATACTAGAATGAGAGAAAGAATACAGATATACAACAGATGGTTAGACATTTCCTGATTTGCAAGCGCTGAGGAATGGTTACGTGACCTGTGTAGAACATGTTCGGCATTGAAAATGACATGACTTATGGAGGAGTCTTTGTAGTGTCTTGGTTCTTTGCCTTGTCGTGTTTCTTATGGACAAATCACATTTACGTGATTACATTTTTTGTGCTCTTCTGCATTACGACTGTTTGCCGGCTCATAATGCCCTATTAACACTTGTATGAGGCTTGGAACATGTATTGTTTATTCAGAGATTTTGATGTGCTAGCGAAATCAGATATTGTTTTTGTTTATTCACAGGGCTCTGTAGACTGTAGCAAAGAAACGAAATGGAAACGGAGCCTGCTAAGCGATTTCGTTGCATAAATATTTTACTGCATAAAACAATATTTGATCTCGCAACTCACAATCACAACTCATCCAGATCGTAATCTGTAGAGCTTCAGTTGAATTGATCCTCTTGCATTGGTTTTTTGAAAATTACTCACATGCCATTATAATTTTGAAGAATTGCATATATGCTATTGTCAGTGACTGACAGTGGTGATTTCTATTTATCATTGATACACTGATGACATATTGACAAACCATAAAAATCGTAAAAAATGTAACTGCACAGATGAAATTAACCGGTGGTTTTTCGTTACAGAGACAGCTCCATCTGTACTAGAGACTTTGTTTTTAGCGATTCTAAGACAAACTAGTGGTTCATATAAAATAACTTAGGTGCTCCACATTAGTCGGCGTCACTGGTGAAGCATATTTTTACACACGTATTAACTGAAAAAAAACAAGCTGAAAATTATACTAATATTCATGTGTCGTAAGAGGAAGAAGAGAAGGGGATGGGCTGAATTTGGACCCATGTTGGAACGTATTGAAATGTACAAAAACGGACCAAACCGATTAAAAAACAACACAACTTGCGCGCCATGTTGAAACTTGGCCTGGAAAAGGCTCCTTCTGTTGCTTGCGCTTGTTTCCTAGCAACGGGAGACGACCATGACAGACGCCAAAAGGGCGTTAAAATTTTTTCTCTCGTGTCATGTAATCAATATAATCAAGTGATTTGCTCCTTTTGTTATACTTTGTATATGATAACTAAATTTAAAAACATACCATGTTATATATTTACGAGACAAAAAGATGAACTACCTAAATTGTATGAGACGATAACATTTTTTTTTTTTAAAAAAGATGTGGGCCCGGTTTGCTTCCCGAGAGAAGCCAGGACCCGCCGCGTCCGATCGATGCACATGCACCCTTCCATTTTCCGATTTCCATTCCACCCTCTCCCTTTTTCTCCGACGTTGACGAACCGGCCGCGGCTCACTGCCCACCGCCCCTCCCTCCCTCCCTCCCTCCATCCCGCCTTCCCTTCCGCGCTAATCAACGGCTGGTCCGGCGAGGGCGGAGGAGGTCGATGGGGAGCGTCGGCGGCGGCGGCGGCAAACCTGCGGCGGTGGCGTGGGAGTTCCACGCGACGGGGCCCCGCAACCTCTCCAACCCCAGCTGGAGGGACCTCGTCCGATCGAGCTGGTTCGCAGCCGTTCTCTCTCTCTCTCTTTCCCCTCTACCTTCCTACTTCGTCCTCCCGCGCAAGTCGGATCCAGCACGAGGGGCTGAAGCTTGTTGGACACTTGGACCTCTCTGTGTTACATGCCTGAACTGTTGGACTCTGGATTGCTAGTTTTTTTTTAGTTTTTTTACCAGCCTTAGCAATGGTGATTATGCATGGGTTCGGGATTTTTTTTGGCGTTGATTGATCAATCCTCGATTGAACCAACGTACCGAGCTATTGAATGACGGAGCTAGTCCTAAAGAAAAATAATACGTGGTAATAACACAGAGTTGTTCATTGAATCGGCTCTGGCTGAATTACTAGCTGGACAGCTGCAAAAAGTTGCGACAACCCATTGCCGCAGCAATGTGTGGCTGTGGGCTATAACCTATGAGTGCCATTATCTGCTCTACGTTTCAGTATGATGACAAGTTGATAAGAGGCTGCTTGGTTGTGCTTTTTGACACATTGGAAAAAGTTTTAATTTCTCCCTGTATATTTGTAACTAAAAACATTTTTTAGTATGGCGTTTATATTTATATTCATGCGGTTACAGTCTTTAATGTAAAAAAACTGCCAAAAAATGATTTTTTTAAACAATACCCTAAAATTAAGTTCTAAAGTTCAAATTTATGGATAGAGTTTAAGCTGTAGGAGAAACAAGCAGGCCCTAGATAGTAGATACCATGCACTAAACATGTTTGTCTCACTGTCAAGGCTGTAAAGAAATTGAGTTAAAGCTTTAACATGGTAAACTAAACAACAAATTTCTCTATTGTACAATGTCATGTCTATACTGTTGTTGAAGGGATATGAGTTTTCTTATTTTGTGGAGATCGTGCATTTCGTAGTGTTTGATAACCATAATAATGTGGGTAGCACTGATGATTCTGCAGGACAGATCCCAACTACAGAAGAATTGCAATTTCATGCTTCGTGCAGGCTGCATATCTGCTGGAGCTAGACAGACAAGAGAAGAGAACCGGTGAAAGAGCTCTTGCTCCTAACTGGTGGAAGCCATTCAAGTATAAGCTGGTGCGCTCTCTAATTGATTCTAGAGATGGATCCATATATGGGGTACTTCTAGAGTGGGACCAGCTTGCTGCACTATCAGACTTGATAGTGTTGAGGCCTAATGGTGCTCCAAAGTTTGTCCTTGCCCTGAGGGGAACAGTACTTAAGCAACGTCATGGGAGACTTGGAAGACGACTTCCGGTACTTCACCTTGGAAAGTTTGAGTGGTTCTGTCAGGTTCACTGGTGCTCTAGAGGCACTCAAGTCGGCAATCGATAAGCATGGCAGCGACAATGTGTGCATTGCTGGGCATTCCCTGGGGGCAGGCTTTGCTCTGCAGGTCGGCAAGACTTTGGCCAAAGATGGGATCTTTGTAGAATGCCATTTGTTTAATCCACCATCAGTCTCACTTGGCATGGGCCTGAGAAAACTTCAGGACAAAGCTGACAAGGTCTTGAAGCGATATATCAGTGGAAGCTCTTCAAATGGTGGTGAAATTTCTCACTCAAGAGGGGAGGGGAAAGTTGCCTCTGAAACTGGAGAAGAAAAGCTGATCAAGGAGGTAAAGAGATGGGTGCCAAACTTGTACATAAACAGCTGCGACTACATTTGCTGCTTTTATGCTGATCGTAGTGGTGTCGCCACTGTTACTACCGAGAAGTATGAGGGTCATTCTGGGACTCATTCCAAGCTGTTTGTGATTGCCAAAGGACCAAAGAAGTTCCTTGAAGCTCACGGATTACAGCAATGGTGGTCCGATGATTATGAACTCCAGTTAGCCGTGCATGATAGCAAGCTTATGTATAGGCACCTTAAGTCACTGTATGTGAATGAGTCATAGCAACCTTAATTTCACATCTATCGTGTTCTTTAGCCATGGAAAACTGGGAATCTTCTTTTGAACGGCGCCGTCCCGGCAACTTTTGATACCTTGGGAAAATTAAGAATGTTAAAATGATTTATATAAGGAATTGGAGGAGAGTATATGCTCTAGTAAGACTATTCACAATAGGGGTTTCATAAAGTGCTTCATGGTATTAATTATCTGACCATGTCATTCAATTAACGAGGAAATAGAATGAAGTAGTGTCATTACCATGACATAGTGCTAACTTATTTTCAAGGTGAGTGAAACGAAATAAAACACCTAGAGTCAAATCGTTTCACTAGAGATGAGGTATTTCATGAGAGTTTGTTGTATTTAATTACACTGATTAGCCTAAGAAATAGTGAAGCGAAACTCTCCACTAAAAGAGGGTATTTCATTCAGTTGTAAAGCTGATGTGACATTATAGAAAATAATATTATGAAACTCACTATTGTAAATAGTCTAACGCTACTCACTCTCAGGCAAGCGTGCAACCGGCGAAAAGCAAGTATGCTTCAAACTTGCCTCTCCCTCGTGAACCGAATCATAATCATCAGAGAGAATGGGGTATTCAACATCTACAAAACTCGTAATGGCCTAGCAAACTTTCTAGATCGAAGTCTAACAACATATGAATTGTGTAGCAGCCATACTACCATGAAAGATACTAATGACTTGTTGTGATATAGGAGAACAATGTTCTTGTCAAACCATTCCATCCTTGGCTCGTAAATTATTGAATAATTATTAGCTTGTAATTTGTTGAATAATTAGAGGTGACTTCGATGTAAACTTTAATCATAAAAGCGTACCGATGTTTGTATTGCCTTTTTAATAAAACATTTAACTATGGAGTATTTGTTATGTATGTGTGATCTAATCTGGTCCAACCACGTATTTGACTCTCTTCGTGCCTATGTATCTTGCCAGGTGACGTCTCCATAGCGATGAGTCAGCTCGCGCTTATTTTTTTTGCGTTTTAACCCCTACCCGGCCTCATCCCACTATTTGCGTTTTGACGGCGAGTGAACCAGGAAAGAAGAGAAGTGAGGTAAAAGAGTGAGATGAGGCAAGTAGGGGGCAAAACACAAAAAAGAATAAGCGTGGGCTGATTCATCGTCACGGAGGCAACACCTGACAAGCCACATAGGCACGAATAAGGTCAAACACGTGGTTAGATTAGATTAAATCACTTACACAACTTTAAATGGATTAATCTGCATTTTAAAAATGTGGACCTATTTGACACGTATGGACAGTTTCGTTACTTTGATCAGTCACTCATGCGGTTACATTGGGGCTCCCACTGCCGCGTGGGCCATGGGCACATGCATGCACGAATTCCACAGGCAATCGCTTTCTCAATCCTGATAAATATCTCCCAAGCCAAGAATAATTAAGTAGCAACAATTAATCGTGTGGCCCACATCAGATAATTGATTATAGGGGTCCCGCTTAGATAATGCAAAACAATTTATTAATGTCGGCAGTGAAGCAAACGAATTAATTTATTATGGAGCCATTTACAAATAGTTCAGAGACGAACGAAATCTAGTACTAAAAATTTTAATAATTAATTTTTTAAGACATTTTTTTACAAATTTCATATATAAATATATATCATTTTAAGAGACTATAAAACATGTCCATACTTAAACTATAAGTAAAGTCTGAAACGATCTAGACTGATTAACCAATTTGATTAGATTTGATTAGCATAATTAGCTAGGTTTCTTTCATCTGGACGGTAACGTCGGCCACGTGACGACGTGGGCAGCAGTTGGGGGTTATCCGCGTCGGCAAGATGAAGCCCTTGTCTCTCATCAATTATTCTCATTTTTTTTCAATGCTACAAGAGAATGTCAATGGAATTCACTACAACTCGGTGTGTTGTATCGGGGCTTGCAGTTGAGGGGGTTTATTTAACACGTTTGCAATTGAATAAAATACTTTTTTTTAATTGAGAATTTTATTTTATTATTTTCTAGACTAACCACGTTAACTCATAGTGAGCGTTTCATCTTAGAAATGGTTTAGCACCATGTCATGAAGATAACATTATTTCATTCTCTTCCCTTATTAATTATTAATTTAATATCATGCCATGAAATCTCCCATGAAACCTTTACTGCCTTATAAGTTGTTGAAAACTTTGGATTTTTTTTAGAATTCTAAAATTTCATATGTTTTTATAAAAATTAGTTTACATTTTTTAAAACGATTTATATTTGACAAAGAACCTCCTGCTACGGCCGCATGGACCACCTTTTCTGTTTCTGTTGGGTTGACGTTAACGTGCTTAGCTGTCACGAATTTATCGATTAGCCCCCTCGCATTTCCTAAAATTACTTTTTTTTTCGCGCAACGAGCTCTCTGCTCTCGTCGTCTTTGTCCCTCGTCCGTGTGGGCGTGGCAGCCACCGTTTCCGCCCAGATTGGCACGCACGCGGCCGTCACTCCCAACTCCTTCTTCGCGGAGAAGAGATCGTCGGCTGGCCGGACGGCCGGAGTGGAGCCACAGGACGGGAGCGGTGGCCATGGACGGCGGCGAGCTGCCCATCGTGTACCACATCGGCCTCGTGCTGGCCGCGCTGTGGGCCGCCGGCTCCGTCGGGTTCCGGCACTCCGTCCTCTTCATCCTCGCCTTCCTATACCTCTACATGGTACTGCCGTCGCCGCTCCTTGTTGATACTTACTGGATCTTTTTTGTTTTGCTCCAACAGCCGCATGCTTTCATACTGGTGTGTATGTATCGCTCTCTGAAATGGTTCTTCGCCTTTTTGTCTTCTCTGCGGTGTCGGAAAATTCCTTCCCTTTCTGCGATGTGGAAACTGAATTGGTATCAGATTCCGGCTGCGCTTTCTTAACTGATAGCATATAATTCTCACAGTGACATGTTGAACATGCCAAGGTTATTGGTACGGTTGGTTGATTACTAGATGCTACTGATTGATAGCTCTTTCCATATGCATATTTGTTGCCATAGTGGGAGGCGGAGCAACAAAATCCCATTAACCTTAACTGCTATTTCTTATTTGGCCATATTTTTCAGAATTTATTGGATCGCAATTGTAGACATGCTAATTAAAGTTTGTGTTCAGGATATAACTTTTTTTTTTACAAAAAAAGAGGGTGGAATTTCATAATTCTATGCTTAACATGTCTGACTTGACGTATAAGATAACCGGAATGATAGAACATTATATGATTCCAAAAACAAAATAAATTATGATCTTCCACTGCAGGTAAATGCCCGGTGCGCAATGAGATTGCGAAAGAGAATACAGCACGAGGAAATGAAATCTGCCTACCAACGAAGAGTATGCACCTTTCTATGATCTATGATATGCATTATGTGCTTCTTGTAAATTTTGTAAATGATGACCCTGGTTGACTAAGCTGCCATGTTCTCTTACTCCTTTTTATGTATATTAGGCGTTTGACTTTGATCACGATTGAGTAGATTGAACTCATTTTGTTTTATGTATCAGCTGCTCTCTGATGCAGAATCGGTACGCTGGTTAAATTATGCAATAAAAAAGATGTGGCCTATCTGTATGGAGAAGATCGTCTCACAACTTCTACGGCCCATCATACCCTGGTTCTTGGATAAGTTCAAACCTTGGACAGTTGTATGGTTTCCTTCTTGTCTCTTGCTTCTCTGATTAATGGCATTCTATTGCATGAAATTGCACCTTGAAGTTCTGCTTATACCATGAACTTTTATAAATGAATCTTATGATTTGTTTAAGTATGCATTGCCCTCAGTAGCTCAACTGTTGTAGTTATTCTGCAGAGTAAAGCAGGTATTCAGGAGCTTTACATGGGCAGGAATCCACCACTATTTACTTCAATGAGAGTTCTACCTGAGACATCAGATGATGACCATTTGGTGGGTATTACTATCTTTTGATCTGAATGTTTCCTTTTCTTCTATGGCAAATATTCATAATGTTTTTGTACCACCTGATGGACTGATCCAGGTTCTTGAGCTAGGGATGAATTTTTTATCTGCTGAAGATATGAGTGCTGTACTTGCTATGCAGCTGCATAAGAGTGTGGGACTTGGAATGACCGCAAATATGCACTTGACTAGCATGCATGTTGAGGGAAAGGCAAGTTACCTAACTTTTTGTTTTGAGGGGAGGCAAGTTATCCACTTCATTCTGTCACAAAACAAGATCAACTTAGCATACTCTTGTAAGTAGTTAACTTTTAAAACTGTTATGGAACATAGCTAACTTTATTCTGTCACAAACAGTAGTTTTATGTTGGTAATTCTACCCTGAGTCCAACTAATCAGTGGTGGAGTCACGTTATTGGAGGCACCCCTCTCCAAAAAACAAATCATTGTTCATTTTCTCATATTGACCATATGTGCGTCCTCCTAAGTCTAACATCTGCACCTCCTAACCTAGAAATCTGTTCACAAAGTCTTGTGCATCTCCTCTACTTTTTGCTAGCTCCGCCCCTACAACTAATAACTTTATTTGTATCTTTATGGTCAACTTCATTTAAGTATGCTTATGTTTTGATTGTTTTCAATCTATATTGATCTTAAAAGGAAAATTTTATGGTGCCTCCAATAATTATGGACCATTCGTTTCTAAAGATCCAATAGTACAGATTTAAACATAAAAATCATCTATTACCTCTCATTTTTTTCTTTGTTTCCTTCCCTTTCTCTCTCTTCCTCTCCCTTTCTCTCTATTCGACTAGCCTGGCTAGCTGGCTTGATGGGGCGGTGGACCCACCCCGTCTCCACTGGATCTCTTCCCGGGGGTACCCCAAAAGGAACCTTCCTCTCCTCAGCCATTTCATTTTGGGTTAAGAAGATGGGAAAGCGCCTTTCTCTCTATAAGAACAGTGCGTTCCGAGGTGTGAAGTGGGAGAAAGGGATGTGATGATTGAGGTTTTGAATAAGACGACCTTTGCATTCTGGATTTGGATCTTTTTCGTATTTAAAAATAATGAAAAAGTCAAATAAGAGGTGTTAAACTTTTTATCATTCTTGCATCGAGCTAGATGGGGGCGGAGGAGGCAGACACGACAACAATGAGGGTGGTGGACTATCGCGGTGACACACCCAACGGGAGGGGTGGCGGGGCGTAGCGACAGGGGCCGACAGGGCGGCGGTGGTGGATGCGGCGGGTGGCGAGGTGCAGCAGCGGGGGCGGACGGGCAGTGGCGGGACATCGTGGCGACGACGGCGGGGGCGACTAAGCGCCACGACAAGGGCAGGGGTGGCCGGGCGCCGCGGCGATGGCGGCGCGTCGTGGCAGGGGCGGGGGTGGCCGGGCGGTGGGGGCATCGTGGTGACGGCAGCACGTCGCGGCAGGGGTGGGGGTAGCCGGGTGGCTCGGCGTTGTGGAGAGGGTGACGGCGGCGCGTCACGGCAGGGGCGGTGTGCCGACGGGGACGAACGGGGCGGTGGCGGCCGACATGGTGAGTGGTGGGGCATGGCGACAGGGGCAGAGGGGGCGGTGGCGGTGGCTGGTGGATGGGAGCAGACAGGCAGCGACGGGTGGAGAGAGGAGAGGGGAGGGGAGGTAAGTCAGTAAAAAATAATTTTTTAATTAGTTTAATTAATTTAATCAAGGGTTGAAATTGAATGTACGTATTACCTCTAATGAAAGTGTTGATAGCAAAAAATGACATTAATGGTCGAAATTGTCAAAATATCAATTTTTGGTAATTTGGGGCTGTGGAGCAGTAGATGGGGGTGGAGGAGGCGTACGCGGCGACAGTGAGGGTAGTGGACTGTCGCGGCGACTCACCCGATGGGAGGGGTGGCGGGACGTGGCGACATGGGCCGACGGGGCGGTGGTGGCAGATGCGGCAAGTGGCGAGGTGCGGCAGCTGGGGCGGACGAGCGGTGGCGGGACATCGTGGTGATGGTGGCGGGGGCGACTAGTCGCCATGACAGGGGCAGGGGTGGTCGGGCGGCTGGGCACCGCAGCGATGGTGGTGCGTCATGGCAGGGGTGGGGGTGGCCGGGCGGCGGGGGCGTCGTGGCGACGACAGCGCGTCGCGGCAGGGGTGGCATGCCGACGGGAACGGACGGTGTGGCGGCGACTGACGCGGTGGGTGGCAGGGCATGGCGATAGGGGCAGAGGGGGCGGCGATGGCGGCAGGTGGATGGGAGTAGACAGGCAGCGACGGGTGGAGAGAGAGGAGAGGAGAGGGGAAGGGAGGTAAGTCAGTAAAAAAATAATTTTTTAATTAGTTTAATTAATTTAATCAAGGGTTGAGATTGAATGTATGTCTTACCTCTAATGAAAGTATATGTGGCACCATAAAGGCCCCTCTTAAAATCATCCAAGCTATTCATTTATAGCTGTAAAGAAAGCAGACAAAGTAACATACTATTTATATCTGGTGTTCAAACAAGTACAGCATATTACCTACTGACATATGAAAGCACTCTTCCATCCTAAGTAGATTGATATTTGTGGTGTAATGATGTTGCTTCTGAATTCTGAATAGTATGCAGACAAAGTAAAAAGAGTATCAACATACATATATCACAGAAGTCTCTCAATCTTTTGTGTTCTTTGTACTCAAATAGAATATTGACTTAAACTAATATTAATATCATGATACTTAATATTGATAACATAAAAATATTATGCCTCTTGCTCAAAAATGGTAAAGGTTATCTGTTCTTGCTTCAAAAAGAGACAAGGGGATAGATTGACTCTGTCCAGTGAAGGAAATGAAGAAATTATTCCTTATTTTTAATGGAAGCCAATACTTCACCCCAAGGTGGATGGATACAGGCACCATTGTTCCTTGTGCGGGTTGTTTGCAGGTACTCTGTGCTGAGTGTTTAGGAATGCAAACTTCCCAGTCAAGGAGATACATATTTTTCTTATTTTTTTAGAAATGAAAAGTTGAAAACAGTAAGGGGAGATTCAGAACTGTATGAATGTATTGACATAATCACATAATATTGTTGTACAAAACACTCCCAGGGTGAAATAGAAGAGATAAAAAGTTAATATAAGTTTTAGCAAATCCTCATTATTCATAATAAGCACTTTCTTCCCCTACACAGATCCTTACCTGTACTCACCATAAGCACATGTTCATCATGCAGGTTTTAATTGGTGTGAAGTTTGTTCGGAGTTGGCCATTTCTTGGCCGTGTAAGACTATGTTTTGTAGAGCCTCCTTATTTTCAGATGACTGTAAAGCCACTCATTAGTCATGGGCTTGATGTCACGGAGTTTCCAGGAATTTCAGGATGGCTGGTGATTCTCCTATACCATAATTTTCCATTCTATGAACTGTTTAGAATCATTGGTGATTTTGTTTCTTACTGATTACTTTCTCTTGGATTGTTTTCAAGGACAAATTGATGGATACTGCATTTGGGCAGACATTAGTTGAGGTTAGAATTTTCACTACTACTATATCTGCTATTTTTTCAATTGTATATTTTTTCCTTTCTGAGTTTTTTTGTTCTTCCAGCCCAATATGCTTGTTGTCAATGTGGAAAAATTTGCATCTACTCCCTCAGGTAGGAATTAAGTTTTGCTTTCTGCTTGTGTTTCATGAGTTATTGAGTCTAGTGCCAATATGAATCAACCTCTTTGGCTCATTTGCTTCAGCCAAGTGTGCTAGCAAATCAAAATATGATTCATCTCTTCAAACCACATCCCTAGAATAAAACAACTTTTTTATTTATTTACTTCGACCTTTTCTTTTTACAAGAAGAATACAACTGTCCAGAACTCTGTGTGATCATCAACTTCCAGACTAGTTTCAAGTAAAAAAGATGGCAAATATTCTTGCTATTTTCTTTGTGTTGAATTGTTCACATTCTGCAGAAAATGACTGGTTCAGCATAGAGGAGAGGCCTCCTGTTGCATATGTTAAACTTGAGATTTTGGAAGGATCTGACATGAAACCGTCTGATATGAATGGTGAGAATTACCTGCGATAATGATTGTGTTGCTCATCCTTTGGATTTGACACATGTTACATTCTATTATAGGACTCGCGGACCCTTATGTGAAAGGTCACATTGGTCCTTTTAAATTCCAAACACAGATACAAAAGAAAACACTATCCCCAAAGTGGTTTGAAGAATTCAAAATACCCATTACATCATGGGAGTCATTAAATGAACTTTCATTGGAAGTGCGTGATAAGGATCCTGTGTTCGATGACTCACTTGGGTATGTCTTTACTCAGCTCATGTTGTTAAATGATGTTTTGGTCAGGAAAACTCCAGGATAATCTTTGTACTGTGACACATATATTGGAACTATATTTGGATTGCTGTGTGATTCAGTTGCAATTTGTAAAAGATGACAAGTTGACATTTGCTCTACCTCAGCTTTAAAGTTAGACTTTCTGATATTTCATGTTGAAATCGATCTCTTTGGTCTTTTACTAGAAAGAAACAAAAGGTATATTACATTCTGTTTGTTTACAGAACATGTATCATAGATGTCCATGAGCTAAGGGGTGGACAAAGACACGACAAATGGATATCACTAAAGAATGTCAAGAAAGGAAGGATTCACTTGGCAATAACAGTTAAAGATATCTCAGAGGTTAGTGATAGCATTTTGAACTTTATGTCATATTTTTCTTGACCATTGAAGTAATCATTTCATGAAGGTAGCGAAGTAGCATCAAAATAATCGATAACACTAGAGTACTAGATGCAGTCTCAATTGGAATATTGTCTTGTAAAACTGCTGATGATCTAGATAATAAACTATGCATTAGAAGTTTTAAATGGTAACTGGGAGGACATGCTTAAACTGTTCAAGTTCACCCCTCAACTCAGTCCTAATTGTTTTTGCAGGAGAAGGATGTAGAAGGTCTGGAAGAATCACTGAGTAAAGTTGATGCTGAACTGCCAATATCAACCTCCATCAGCAATTTGGATCCTAATGAACTGCCTGAAGAAAATAAAGTCTTAATAGATGAAGTCGAGCACATTAACATTGATGGACAAGAACAACCTGGAGGATTATATGTGCATCGCCCTGGCACTGGAGTTCCCAAGACATGGGAATCCCGAAAAGGACGAGCACGTAGTCCGGACACAGAGATATACAAAGAGGTTGACAAATCAAAGGAAGCCCCTACCCCAAAAAGCAGTGGACAAGGGGGGTTGTTCAATATTGGCTCCTTTTTCCGTAAGAACTCGAAGAAAGGAAATTCCCATGATCTTGATCACACTACTCCTACAACCCCAGGGTCACAGAGTGCAACAGAGCTTGATTCAAAGCCCTCACAAACTCCACGTTCCAACCTTAAGGAGCTTGGTGAGAAGAGAACATCAATAAAGATAGTAGTCGACGAAGATGCGAAACTGACAAGCAAGGTGGGGGACGCAGAGAACTTGACAGAAGATGTAGCAAAAGTGGTGGAGAAAAACGCAGGTGAGCCAGGTAGATCACTGACAAGCATATTGAGCAGGAAAATTTCTAGGAAGAGACCGGAGGACAAGTTGTCAGATATCCCAGAGCAGGTTGGAGCTAATGAATCTAATTTGGTGAAAGGGCCTATTCCAGCTGAGGGTAAACTTATTGTTGGTCATCCGACACTAGAAGATGGCAGTGGAGATGGTGCTTCAGGGGAAGCAGTTGAAACAAAAACTACTGCTCAGACTTCACAATGATTGCAAGATAAGCTACTGCCGTTGCTGGTAGGTTTGCTTTGTTGTGCATGTACCATTGCCTGTTGTTGCACACAACACATACATGTAAAGAACAACAATTTACTCTAGAGATTGTTGTAAAGTACAACAGAGATGATCATGCTGTAAGATGGCTTTATACGTGCTCATACACACACACACACGCAGGTCCTTGTAAATCATAAGTAACATTCAACATTATTGCCAGAAAGTCTTCTAAAATATTTTTTACCTGGCTCATTCAGAAGATGTAGCTAAAGCGGATAAATTTTTTGAGGAAATATTGGAGAAGCAATAAAATATTGAACATTATTAGCACGCCATAATACACTTCAGGTTTATGCTTGCTGTAATAACAAAGATAACAGTGAAGAGAGAACGATCCCTTTTGCCCTTATTGGATCATATATGCATGTACTTATACAAAGATGAAGGGGGAATTGGATCATATATGCACAAGCAGTTGTGATGAGTTTATTTATTCCATAACACTCCTTGATCGAATCTATATCACGTAGATCAATGAATAATATGAGAAATTGTGATTGTAATATCCCATTGAAAAACTCCACAAAAACCTAGAGAAAAAATTTAGGAGAAAATACATAGCATATATGCTTGTATTAATATTCTTATTAAAAACATTATATGAGAAAACTTTAAGAGTAAAATTTGTAAAGGAAAAATCGTGCAATTTGTATGATCTAATGACTATAAATAGGTTATAATCTAGGCGATTGTTCCAATGAATTCTACAACTCATGAAGTATGAGCATACTAATTCTGTGAATAAAGCCGATAGATTTTTACATTACTCTGTTTACAAGATATTTATTTTTTTTCACTCTTTTGTAAAAAAACAATTTAGGAGCAATATACTTTATGATATTTCTTTTTATATAACTTGTTTGTATTTAATCAACAAAATATCATTATCTTCGTAGATAATTGTGAAAGATTCTGGTGAGCCAATCCTATATGATCCTTAAATATGATTATTTATTATGTTTGATATCATACATATTTACGTGAAAACTTCATACAGAGCTATTATCTTAGAATTATTAGTGGAGGTAGCATCAAGGTTTATTCTACCATAGTTATATCTTTATTTTTTTATTAATATAATAAATCAAGATCACATGCAACATTTAGATATTGGAGGATTTATTTTGCACCAACCCAATGTTTTTTTAGGACACCACTATATCCATCCAGAAAAATATGGGGTGTAGGCCCATATAGGCCCGGTAAAACCGTGGCCATTTTCTCCGGCCCATCGTGCCATTCGCTGAGGCCCCCGCCCCCGCCCCCGCCAGGGCTCCGTGCTCCGCCCACCACCAGAGCTGCCGTCAAGTGGGTCGCCGACGACTTGCCCGGTGAGGCGTGACCCGGAAGACGGGGATGAGGGCCGTGGTGCAGCGCGTCCTCTCGGCCAGCGTCGAGGTGAGCGCGCCCTCTCCCACTCGCTATCTCCGAGGAGACGAGCCCTGAATCCTGCCTGGTTGGTTCCTGTGGGCTTGGTTGCAGGTGGAGGGGCTGGTGGTGTCAGCGATCGGCCCCGGTCTCCTCGTGCTCGTCGGCGTCCATGAGGCCGACACCGACTCCGATGCCGACTACATGTGTGCAGCCCCTCTTCGTCCACGCTCGCCTTTCTAAGTCTCTTTTGCTTAGCTGCTCCTACTATCTAATTCTCAGTTTGTCACATTTCACTGGAATATGTTAAATATTATGTGTCTGTTTAGTGATCAGTCACTGCGTTAGTGGAGGGAGTGAATCACTTGTTGATTTATTCTGTTGTTTGGAAAGGGTTCTATTTGAGTCAGTTCTAGTTCAATTACAAAAGTTGTTACCTTTGTGTTCAATTACCAAAAAAAAAAAACTTTTGCGTTTCCTGGCATTTCATCGTCTCTCCAGTGCAATTTTGTTTATGTCGACATGTTCAGTAAATGTATCCTTCTGTTATGTTGTCAATATCATACTAATATGACCTTATGCAGCTGTCGGAAGGTCCTGAATATGAGGCTATTTCCTAATGAGAAGACTGGAAAAGCATGGGATCAGAGTGTAAGTCATGGAGTCGCCTTGGTATCAGTAATCCAGTATAACAGAAATGACCTAATTGAGCCTGTCGGCTGTCGCTTATCACTTGTACATAATTTGAGTTTTGAAGATGAACATAAATAAATTTTCCTTCCTGCAGGTTGTGCAACGGAAATTTGATGTTCTATTAGGTAAATATAATACAACCTCCTTGTCCCAAATTTGAGAATTCATAATCTCTAGTAGCTTTGTTGTTATTCACTCCATTTCTAAGCACTATGCTGATGTATTATCCAGTCAGTCAGTTTACCTTATATGGAATCCTGAAGGGCAACAAGCCAGATTTTCATGTGGCTATGCCACCTGCTAAAGCAAAGCTGTTCTATGCTACTTTAGTCGAGAAGTTTCAGAAGTTATACTCGACTGATGCAGTGAAAGGTAATATATACTTACATTTATTTGTGCAGAATGCAGCTATCCATCCTGAATTTACCAAATTGGTGTTCTTATAATATGTTCTTTTATATGTCACATGGCTATGCCAGTGTTGGTGCATTGCAGGTTGTAACTGATGTTACCTCATGTTTCTCATGGTTCCTGCACTGAACTCTCTTTTATATTCAAATATATTATTAGTGTTGCAATGCACCGTAATAACTTTCACTACAAATATTTTCTAATTGCTTTATCATTTTCCCTTTTGCTCTTGCTTATATATTAGCATGAGCGTGTCCATTTACAAGTATTATGCTTAGAAGAAACATTTTTTCATGGTAAGTCATTGTCAGATGAACCTATTTCTAACAGTGTCTCTACTTTGAACTCATCTTGGCAGATGGCATTTTTGGAGCAATGATGAAGGTGCTTCTGAAAATCTGAATAAACATTTCCTTTTATGTCATATTTCCCTTTACATGTCAATCCAAAACTTTTGCAGGTTTCTTTAGTGAATGATGGCCCTGTAACAATGCAAGTTGACTCACCCTCATTGCAGAATCCTGCTCAGTCGAGGTGAGCTTGACTAAAACTATTAACCTAGTTTGATCTTTGTTGACTCGTGCTCATACAGACTTGGCTGATTCTGTTCATTTTATGGATCTTGATTAGCAATGGTGATGATAGCTTGGTTGGAGACGATGAAGCACAAGTACCTAAAGAGACTTGTTAATTCTTTGTGACTGTTCTTCTGCCATCCTGGCATATGATTTGAACTTGGTCATCTGTTAGACAAATAATGCAGAATGTTGAGTTTGTTGTTGAGGTTTGAGCAGAAAGAAGCCTTCTAGGTATCCTGTTGCTTGTGAGCGCTATAAGTCAAGTTTTCAGTTTTCCACTGAAATTTTGATCACTAGGAAATATTGGACAATATTCCTTCATCATCTTACACATGTAATTAAAAAAAGAGAGGGAAAGAAAGAAAGGGAAGAGTGAAATCTATCTCTTTTTTATTGAGTTCAAAATCAAGACTTAAATAATGTCCTCTTGCTGCCCATTTGCTATCAGCGTCACCTGCAGTTGCAAAACACAACGCAGAGAAGAAAGAGTGTTCTGGCAGCTTACCTCGCGTCGTTCTTGTCCCGCGATTCCACGGCCTGACCTCCGGCAGCTGCGCCGCTCCCAACGTTCGCCGCCGGGCAAACCAGAACGGCGCGCCCGTAGCGGTCGTCCTGCGCGAAGCTGATTATGGTCTGCGTCGCCGGAGCTTGCGCGTGAGGCGGTGGCCGCACGGACATCGCTCCGTTGCCGTTGGCACCGCGGGAGGCGACGGCGCCGGCGTTGCCGTTGTAGCAACCGCCGGCGAAGCTGCCAGGCACGACGGCGCTGTTGTTGGCAGTGGCGGTGCCGTTGTACGCCGAGACCAGCAACAGTTGCTGCTGCTGCAGCAGCGTCGACGAGGCGTGCCCGGCGGCGACGGCAACAGTGCCGCCGCAGCAGCACGCGCACTGCTCGGCCTGCCGGCGGAGCGCGGTGTTCTCGGCGCGCAGCATGGCGTTGTCGCGGCGGAGGCAGGAGACCTCGCGATAGCATCCCTCGGAGGGGTCGCGCTCCCGCCACCGCGCCTCCCACGTGAGCGTCTCGGCGGCGCGCCGCCGCGCCGCCTCCGTGGCGTTGGCCTTGATGAGCTTAGTGAGGTTAGCCACCCCGAAGACGAGGTGCAACGCGCGGAAGTCGTTCATCTTGTTCGCCGGGAAGTAGGCGGCCAGCTCGCAGTTGGGCTCGCACTTGCGCCGCTGGTGCTTGCACACCGCGCACGCACCGCCGGCGCCGCCGCTGCCGCCGCCAGTCATGTCGATCGACCGGCCGGTCACCACCGCTCGACGACGGCGAAACCGACAAGATCGCCACAACTCAGCAGCAAGCTTAATTAATTACAGCATGCATGTCAGGGAGCAGAGAGATGCGTGTGCATACATGTACACGTATATATACACTCACAAGATAGTAAGGTGAAAATAGGGTTTACGTTTTTGTAGGTTGCTCACAGGAAGATTTCACCGCAGAATTAGGGGCATGGAATCTTCTAATACTTCACATATTTCATCACTACAAGTATTGCATTTGGCAATATGTAGTAGCTTATGTACCATTTGAACAATATATCTGTAAAATGCAGCTGGGCTTATATGCATACAATAATGTATACAGTTTCAACTCTCAAGCGACAGTAGAAGATATTCTTCCAGAATGCAGCAGCAACTGCAAGGACAATGTGTCAATGTGAACTTGCATTTAGTTATAATATCAACTGTGCAACAGAACATAACGATCGATTTTCTTGAACTATGATTCGCTGCACAGAAGAGGTTAGCAAAAGATGAAATCAGTTGAAATCATTTACTTCTGGCATGCCATCAGTCTGCAACAAAAATCACCAGACAGAAAATGAGGCGTTCAAATGAGTCATAACCATCTCCATGATGTGTTAGCACTTAGCAAAGTAAGATTACATTCATCTTTACTCTTTCGACCTTGTTTTGCGGTTTACTAGACCAGAAGTAACCTACATGATGCAGTGCCTTTTTTTTCTTAGGCTCTATTATTTCAGGGTGCCTATGGATTAACTGACATATATTCTGATCCATACACCAAAAGAATGGGCATGACAATAGAACTGCCACAGAAGAATCACAAAACAGATCAGTGTTGTGTGTATCAACTTAACAACATAATATCCTGTTTGATTGATCAAGCAGGTGCTGCTGCCTTGCCGCTTTCTGCTCCATGGACGCTTTTGAAGTTCAAGATTCCTGAAAGGCCTCGTCCTTTGGCGAGGCGCTCAATTTCACCAAGTCTCAGTTTAAGATCTTCCAATTCTTTAGCTAAAGTCTCTTCCCGTTGTTTCAATTCCTTGAGATGAATAAAAACAGCTGTTAGGGTACATATATTGGCATAATCTATAAGGGACCTGGAAAGCAAAACAAGCATCTCTCTCAACCTATGCATATTGCTAGTTTGCCATGGACAATAAATATAGATAAATACCTTTAAATGGTACATTGTCAATTACCATGCTTCTTACAGAACACTCCACAAAAAAAGACGTATTTTACAGATCGTGATAAGTATTCTAGTTGGAACTTTGATTTTAAATCAATAGTCATAGAGATTACAAGATCTGTAAATTCCCATTCTTGGCTAACCCAATACTGAAGTTGCACAGTTTTCCTTGGCTTCAGTTTTAGAACGTTTACCACCTTCAGAATGCCAAATGTAAAGATGCAAAATGGGACGTTTCTGCTAATCAATCATTCAATCCAAAACCATGTAGCATCTGGCCTTCTCTCTTTCAACACCATTTCAGTTAATACTCCACCCACTACAACTATATTCAGGAATAGTGTGATGGCCATAGTCTTGACAACTACATCCCCTGATTTTTGTATACAGTAGACAAATTCAATTTCATAGGCCCCAAACAATATATAAAAAGTAATTTAAATTTGATAGTTCATAAAAAGCTGTCATAAATCATAATTGCAGTTTGGGTTCAGGAAATTTATTGTAAAATATAGATGTCTCTAGTATCATAACACTGAATCTTCTACAACGAAACAATTAGCAGCTGGCACCCCAATTCAGTTTAATCACCATGAATTGATCATGATCAATGCCTATTGTATCATGTGAGCAACTGAGAACACATGTTTTGGTACTATAATAATGCAATTATAATACAGATTTATGTCTAACATGCAGAAATGTATAGTGATGAGTCGATATCAGAAAGGTGCACTCGAAAGTACTACCTCAAGTTCCTGTTTACGAGCTTCCTCCTTCCTAGCCTCTGATCTTGCACTTCTTTGCACCTCAAAAATTAAAGCAGCAACAGCAACCTATAACCAAAAGGATATAGGATATCATTTCCTGAATTTCAATCAATTTATCTGATTTCACATAACACAGCAAGGTACTTCAGTGCAGAAAATATATCCCTGTGTTTATTACAAATCTAATGACATACTACAGAGTTCATTGATAATGATTAAGCAAAGTACCGAAAAAATAAAGGCTTCTCCAATGAGATCTGTAGCAGCTTGTACAGCTTTCTCCTCATTTAAAGGCCTGATTTCCACATCTGTTGCATGACCATAAATGCGCCTTTGTATCCTTGTGGTGATACGATGGTTCATCTGTAACAATTGTTGTAGTTACAATCAGTTCACTATGTATCAGGCCCCATAATAGCAATAAGGATATGGCTACAGCACACACTACACAGATACATTGAGGGGGCTCTAGATTATTTATTATAGCTTATTTTAAAATACATCACAAGTAAAAGGATAAATCTCCCTGAGATTTACACTCCCTCCATCATTTCTCTAATTAAAAGAAGGATGTGTGTACTCTATCTCAGACATGTGAAGTCTGATGAAGCTGGATATAAAAGTCAGACGTGCACATCACATACAGAAACCTTTCGTAAATCAGTGTCTGGCCATTTCTGATATGAGCTAGAACCAAACAACTTCAAATGAAACGAAAAACTTGTTGACGAATGAACAAGCTGGTGATCAAATGACCTACAACCAAACTAGTTCATCACCATTTCTTCCTAAATCGTCTGAACCCATTAGAAATTAATCAGTACACAATGCTGGCCCAATATGAAACATCTATATTAACATGCTTCTAGGAAATTGCTCCACCCATACGCCTAATGGTATTGTACTAAAGTGTCATCAAGATTCAAGACAGAGCCAGGTGCTAAACTCTGATTCCCCATCGTATTGTCTGCCAACTCTGCAAAATCCCCTTTCACGGGCACAAATTTACCTAAGTCTGTCATCGCCAACAAATGGATATTCGTGTAAATGGCCCTAACCAGATCCCCTTCTGACGAGCCTAACAGAAGCTGTTCCGATCATTTTCTGTATCAAAAGTTCTTCCTCTCATCCTTTGGCGTTATTTTCTCGAAAATTGATCAGAGGAGGAGGAAGCTTACCTGAGCGATGCTGATGATGAAATTGCGGAACTTGGGGTGGACGGCGGCCTGGTTCTTGAGGCGGCTGGCGATGGGCTTGGACAGCGTCCGCAGCGCCAGCGTCCCCAGCTTCGCCACCGGCAGCGCCATTGACGGCGGCGCCGACTTGTTGACCTCCTCTCCTACTCAAATGGAGGATTCGTGGAATCGTAGGGCCGCCGTCGCCAACTTCTTGACCTCCTGTCCTCCACCTCCTCCTCAGATGAGGATTCGTGGAATCGTAGGGAGAGGGGTTTCGAAACTTTCGATTCGATTCGACGAAGGGAGCAATTAGCAATACAAGGGGGAGGCGCTGATTGGCTGGCTTCCTGTGAAATGGAACGGAACGGGGGGACGGACTGAGGGAGTGGGCGAGTGGCTGCCCTTGATAAAGGAGACTTTTTGTGAAGGGTGAATGGCTTTCCGAGTTTTTGACTTCAGAATTTTCGCATTTCAGATCGTGTTTTCTTGTCAAACAAGCCAGCATCTAAAAAAAACTCTTATTTTTTGAAATAATTCCCCTTTATTCTTAATCCCTATATTTAAATCAGTCAATCTCTTGTTTCTCCGTCGTGGCAAGGCGAAGTGATGTCTCCTCTGCACACCAGCACGCATGAAAATGATCTGCAAAGACAAGCACGGTCTCTTTTGACTGTGTATAAGTCAACGCAGCGCCGTCAGATTGGTCTGATCTCACTGAACATCTGGTACTAGAGACCAACTGTGAAGCCCAAAAAACATGGAGAAACCAAACAAAAATATAGTTTGAATCACCATTCAGAAGGTACGATTGCGCTTACCATGAAACCATTGAAATTAGTCGGCCATCAGATTTCTTCATTTCACGGAGATCAAGCACCTACAATAAATGTTGAGGAGGCATATTACTAAGAAGATATGAAGACCAAAGCATTTTGCTCAATTCATATGGAATTAAAGGCACGGATAAATAAATATTCACCTAGCATAAAGACAAAGTGTAACAATGTTTTAAACGGTTAAATACTTTGCAATTGTGTGTTGGCAGAAACTTATAATAACCCTGTTGGCAAGAGCCCCGTAATTTGATTTCAACTCTAGTTAGGCAAAATTACCTTTTCCATTCAACAAAACAAACAAAATGGACGAATCCTATTTTTGAGATAGATGGAAGAGGATTTAGGAAATGGATTGATTTAGGGATTTTGTTGGAGCCAATTTTTTTCTTAAAAATCCTAAAATTTAAATTTAAGAACCTATATAAAGACTTAGAGATGCTTTAAATTATTTTTTAATCCTAAGGTTAGATGGCTGTGAATATTTATTTATGGACATGACAAATATATATCGATAATACTTTATCTAGTACGTACGTCTTAAGATTTACAAAATACCGAACGTTGTACCGATAAAACATTGTTTTGAGAGTTAAGACATCTTCTTTTTAAAAAAAAACTTAGATCATCTTTACGATAGTTTCTTTCAATATATATGTGCATTCATTATGAAACGATCAAATCTCTATTCTAGGTTAGATTTGCAATAAAAATTAATACTGTTGTATTTTCAGATGCAAAGTGTATATACATGGATTAATTGCTCGTAGCAATTAACCTTTCTTTTCTCACGTGCCATTGCCTAGAGCTAACTACACATGTTATGCTTAATTCCATCCATTGGCTTTTTTGGCTCTTTAACAAAAGTGCAAGCTACCTAGCTAATCGGTGATAGCTTATGTATAGCTAGTTCAAAGTTGATATCGACTAACTCTAAGGTAGACATTTACTTTTCCTACAAGAGCAACATCATTTACCCTCAATGTAAACCTAAATTGCTAATATATATGTATATATATATATATACCAACTTGCAATCATGCTAAGGATCACTTATTTTTTTCTGCCAACATCGAGCAAATTAAAGCTCATTATACTTTCCCATGAATTACACTCTTGAAGTATTTAACAACACACAATTAGTGGAAATACATCCTGCATCAACACACCATCCATTGCACCTAACCAAAATGCACTAAGCATGCAGACAAATAATCAATTAAGTTAAGTAGCACTAGCCAATGTGTCATGTGGATGTGCATCACTAATCAAATGCAAATTTCTGGAAGGCCAAAACCAGTGGCCTCCTCAATTGGATAATCACCTCACTAGAACCTTTGAACATTTGACATTTGGCTAAGCACCCCAAGACAGTGCTTAAAATTTAGTTTATCATTAGAGGCACATATCCCCTTTACATATATGTAGGGATGGCAATGGGGCCCCGTTCCCCGATCCCCGACAGGGATTTCCGGAAATCTCATCCCCGCGGGGAGACAATCGGGGAAAAATCTATCCCCGTCGGGTAAAGCGGGGACGGGGACGTTCCTCTACTCCCCATCCCTGTTCCCTGCTAATATACCCGCGAAAATTAAATGTGAGTCCATATATATATACATATGTATGTATATGTATGTGTATATATGTATGTAGTATATATATGTGTGTATATATATGTGTATATATATACCTAAACGGGGATTTTCTCCTCGACGGGTACCGAATCCCCGACGGGGAGCGGGGATGGGGAAAATCTATCCCCGAAGCCGGGGAACGGGGATTTTTTTGTCTAGCGGGGATGGGGACGGGGACCCCTCCCCACCGGAGATTCTCCCCGTTGCCATCCCTACATATATGGGATTGTTTGGTGCAACTCTAGCTCCGAGATCTATATTAGATTTGGGGTTTGTTTGATAAAATAAAGAATTTTAAAATTTTATTTTTAGTCTAAAATAATAATTAGTATTTAAATTTTATTTTTAGTCTAAATAAAAATCAGATAGCTTACACTTAATCTAGCCATAACTCTATATCTAAAATTTATTTGAGCTAGATTTAATTAGCTCTAAAAAATATTGGATCTAAAACCGTTTCAAATAGGACCTATGCCACTAAGGATAGAAATAAAAATGATGTTAAAACAGGATCTAGCTTATGCACACTGAAAAGGTATTTTGGTTTGTGCAATAATAGAGTTGTAAAGTGGCATCTCCAATTGCTTTCTTTTCTTAAGAACAAAGTAGTAAACTAAAGGGATAGCTGCTCTTTGATCAATGGTTGTGGAGAATATGCATGGATCTCTTGTCACCTTTTTTGCTTGCCATTGCTTCTCACCTTGCTCCATGTCTTCATGAATCCATCTAACCCATGAGCTCCATTGATTGATTAGTACACTCATCTAAATAATATATCATCATGGCTCAAGTGTTCTATTAAGTGCAAGCAATTAATAAAATTGAGGCCATAGATGTGAAAATAAGAAATGAAAGTTTAGTAAAATATAAATTGGTTGTCATTCTTGAGCCATTTGTGAAGTTGCATGCATGGTTCACTCCACTTGCTTACATAGCTTGGAAATTTCCACTAATTAAAGCAAATTAATTAGGGCTTAATTAAATCCACCCGTGTATCGACGACGAGCACAGTGCTTCCACGCCAACGCCCAGGAAATCCCTAGTCTCCTCTCTTCCGATGCCGGCGTCCTTCAGGCCGGCAGCATGACGCACCGCTGACAGAACGTCGTATGGCACGTTGCCGGCGGCCGCTGTCAGCTCGTTCAATATTGCCCCGCCGAATCTTGCATTGTGCTGGTTTGCGGCCAACAGAGCTCCACCACCGTCAAACTTGCTGCACTCATCGACCGGCGAGGCGGTCGCGCCGGACTTGACCAGCTCGAAGGCCCCCACCAGCGGCACCGCGGCGGTGGACGTCACGGCGCCGATCTGCGCCGCCTTCTGCAGCAGAGCCGTCGCGGACATGTCGGTGGGCGCCGAGGGCTTCGCGTGCTGCTGGTAGCTGAACACGGACGACACGCTGTCCGCCTCCTTCGCCGCCGCCGCGGCGCTCGTCATCTCGCTAGCATTCGACGACGAGAGCTTGCCGTTCCCGTATAGCCAGCTCAGCTGCGCCTGGTCGAACTGCGTCGGCGCGCCGGTGTTCGGGGCGAAGAGATCCGCGTACAACTGTGGCGGCAATGGCGCCGCGCCACCATTGGACAAGACGCCAATGTGGCCCAAGGACGGAAACGCGTCGCCGCCCCACAGAGACAGCCCGCCGTGCCGCGCCGTGCCGCCGTCGCACAGGTCCCCGACGGCCGCTGCCGGACCGAGCATCTGACCCGGCTTGAGGTGCAAGCCAGCAGTCGGCGGCATCATCATGTTGGGCCGCACGGCTGCCATGCCCGGACCCGATCCACCGAAGAGGTAGCTCTGTCCGTACATAGACGTGGCCACAGCCGCCGTCGCCGCCGCGCTGGACGCCGCGTTCAGCCTAGCCGTCTCCTCCGCCAGCGCGTCGCAAAACGCGCGGTGCGTGATGAAGCTGTCCCTCCTGCAGCCACACACAGAAGCATGCATGCGTGCTTCGAGTTAAGCTAGCGCCACCGCCATTGTCATCGTCATCCTCTCGACCAATCAAAAGTCGAAGTCCTGAAGCTCGCGGCGCGGCGCGTACCTGGAGAAGAGGGTGCCGCAGTCGCAGCGGTACTCGCGGGTGCCGCAGGTCTTGGAGTGAGCCTTCCAGTCGGACTGGACGGCGTAGCGCTTGGAGCACTTGTCGCACTTCCACTTCTTCTCGCCGTGCTTGCGGCAAAAGTGCTTCTTGATGCCGGTGAGGTCGCCGAGCGCGCGCGCCGGGTTGTGGTGCACGCAGCTCTTCTCGGGGCAAACGTACACCCTCTTCCTCGGCTCCTTCCCGCTCCGCTGCCGCAGCTTCCACGGCAGGTTGTGACCTCGCCGGTGCAGCTGCAGGTTCTGGTCCCGCTGGAACCCCTTCCCGCAGATCTCACACACAAACCTGTTCGTCGCCAGCAGCGACCTCGGCGACAGCGCGATCACCTCCGCCTCCGGGTCTGCACCACGTACCACCGCCGCCGCCGTGTCAATCACCGGAGAAGAATAGATTAACAGCAAGGGAAACCAAAGCTAAATTGTACTTGCCTGGTGTGCCGGGGAGGTTGCGCTTCTTCTTGGGGGGAGGAGCGAGAGGGTGTTCTTGCTGCTGGTTAGTGATAGGAGCGAAAGGGTTGGAGATGTCACTTGCCGCCATTGTTAGCTTGATTGCTAAGCTTGTTGGGATTATATTTCCTCGCTCCCTAATTAACTAGTATCTTTGCAACTTCTGCTCTTAGGTATGGGTCATTACTCAAGCATAATATGCTTGCTAACTAGTGGCAGCAACACGATAAATATAGGGAAGAAGGGAAGCACGACGACTGAGTGAGAGTGATAGTGAGATAGAGAGGGTGTGTGTGTACGTGTGAGAAAAAAATTAAATATTTGGAGGAGTAAAAAGGTGAAAGTTGAAAGGTGTGTGTTTAGGTGTTTGTGCAAATACTAGCTAGTAGCTAGCTAGTAATAAGATTGATGTATATGTTTAGGAGTGTGTGTGTGTGTGTTTAGGAGTAAATAATAGTAATAAGATTGATTACACGGTTGCTATCTAGCTAGTAATTGTTAGCTGATGTATATGTCCGTGCATGCATATGCATGTGTGTGGGTGTGCTGTACTGCTGTGCATCATTTCACATATGATGAGGAGAAAGATAGGGAAAGGGGAAAAGCTGTGGCATTTGGCATGATATATTAAGCCCATAACGTGATGCTTCCTGCATTTCCATGCATGTTCTTCTTGTCAAATCTCAGCCTCCATATTTTCAAACTTAGATTTTAAATTTTCTGATAAAACTTTATGTTGGTATAGTAACGGTTCAAAAGAAGAAAAACTAGCAAAACCATACAGTCTAGTCTTCAAAATTATATTTTAAAATTTGGATTTTGGTAAAGCCAGAGCTTGCAATTCCGTCCAATCCGATCAAGAAGGGTCATATGACATACAGTATATAGGTTATAATTAGCTACAAAAAATTAAACGAAGGTCAAAAGTAGGCTTTCTGCTGTCGATCGCCTCGGATGCCCCTTCTTCCTCGCGCGCGCGCATGCGTGGACATTTCGATCTCCGACTCCTACCCGGCTAGTTAGCAGCTAGCACACGACTGCACGCACGAGAGAGCATGCGGTGAGTCGAGTGACAGTACTGCACCTACCTATACTCTCTCTCTTTTAAAATAATAAGCACTAACTGTCTTGAAATTTTTAATTGTCTCATCAACCATAATAGGAGCACTATAATCTTTTTAATAATCTTAATTCCGACATCCTCCGTTTAATATCATAGTTGGTATAACTGTTTACAAGTTTAAATTCTCTATATTTAACTAACTTTATATAGAAATATATCACTAAAAATTAATTTAATCGAATACATAATGATATATATATATACAAATGTTATTCTACACCACGGGTGTAGAATAGTTATTTTACTGAGAAATCTACTACTGAAAAAAAAGTAGTACTTAATTGATATTCTACTGAGAAAATTTACTACTGAAAGTGGTCGGTGTAGAATAGTTATTCTACACACGTGGTGTAGAATAGCGCTCCCGATATTAATAATATATTTGTTTGATATTTTTATGTTAATATATTTTTATTAAACTTGATTAGAGTAAAAAATCAAATAACTTGTAATATAAAATGAGAGAATAGTAAACAGCCTAAAAATAATTATATTTCGAAACCAAGACAAACAGAGTTACTAGCACGCTAGCTGCAGGTAGCAAGCAAATCCTAGCTTGGCGCACGAGCTGCACAGTAGACAGCATCGTCACTCATCCCCACGGGCAGAACGAGGCATGGATTAATATATACACTACACAGTAGAAATACTATTCCATTAATTATATGTATTGCATTGCTAGATAGGCTGCTAGCTACTGTATTATACCTAATTTTCCACGCTGATTAGATTAAACCAACTTAATTTTAGTTTCGCTGTACGTGCTGATGACCCTGTTAAATTTGATCAATCCAACCAAGAGAAATCAATTAGCTAGCTAGGAGCACGCACGCATGCACGCACGCACGAACGAAGCGAGCTATGGTCGAGCGGCCGCGCGTGCGAGGCGTGCGTCCCTCCGGCAAGCCGGAGCGGCGGGCACGTGCGGGCGCGCGAAGCAAGAGATAGAGCGGACGGGAGGAAGGCGACAGGGCCGGCCGGGAGTATTTGTCGCCGATGCCGAACCAATTCGATTTCAATACTACACCAAATATATAATTATTTGGTATAGGTTATTTCGAAACTTAAAACAATACATATTTAAACCAAATATTGTTAAAGTGATCAATTATAGTCATAACGATATCAAAATTGTATATATGTTACATTTAAACCATATATTTATATTTCTAAATAAAATATTATGTACAATTAGTATAGATTGTTTTTTAAAATGCTTAGATAGCTTCTCTTACAAATTAACAAGATGTTAATTAATCGCCCTCTAATTAAATAAAACATGCATAATTGCATATCCATGCCAAAACGAACAGTCGTAGCTCAGCGTTGCATGACTTTCTGTACGCATATACTATACTACTAACGTACGTACATACGCCAAAGCAAGTCTTTGTACGTAGTTTGTACGTATGCGATCGACTTGTGCAAATCCTCATGGACGACGGGCCTCGAATTCAAACCCCATATATACATGCATGCCGTCTAATTAAATTACTCGCCAGTCGATCGATCGCCAGAGAAGAACACAAATGAGGTTGCATGCATGCGCCATTTGAAGTGATTATTTGGATCAATGCTGCATGCATGCACGTACGTTACACACGTACACATATCTTAGTTACGGCTTTCAGATAATTACATCAACTTGCATGCACATATACCTAACACGTAACTGTAACATGCATCAACCAGAGCCAGCTGCTGGTCAAATGCCTGCTTTGTCTGTCTCTCTCACTCTCACTTAGATTCCTCTAGTAGCTCTCTCTCCATGGAAGCAGTGTTATGTGTCAGTACTGCACAGAGATATACACGAGATGGTGACGTTTAAAATCTCTGACTAGATGGATATAAAACTTTGATGTTAATTTAGCTATATATATATATATATATATATATATATATATATCGGCGAGTAGCTGGTAATTAACTATTAACTATGGTGGTTGGAAACAAGCTAGGTTTAGTTAATTATTCGGCTGTGATATTAACCGCAAATTTTGCAGGGCTAAGTACATGCACTGTCGTGTCTCGCTTGTCACACACCGATGGAAGATTTCCCCTGGTCGATCTCTCCCAGAAATTATAATATAATGGTAGGATAAGTATATGGAGTACTAATTTTACCTTTTTACCTTCCAAACTTTTTAAATTTTAGGACCATTTGGGTACTTGCTTAAAATAATGTTGGGAGATTGAAATATTTAAACTAGCTAGCTCTCGTATGATCAAATCATGCGTGTGGTGCGTCTGAGCTATAACCTTTAATCATGAGATGTTACGATACACATTGCCTCTTAAGACATAATATTTAATATTAATATAAGCAATTGATTTTAATTAGGATTAAAAATAAACTAAAATTAAAAATACTTAGTGACTAACAGATAATTGGAAAGTCAGTAGAAAATTAGAAAATATGCGTAGAATATTATAAAGTCTACACTGAAAATTGGAAAGTCTATGTAAAAAAATTGAAAAGTCTATAAAAAAATAAGGGTAACATATTACTTTCTAAGAGTTAATAGTTCATCATCTTTAACCTGAACCATTAGATCAAAGCAAATGAATACCCATAATATTTTTAGCGTGCCGTAAAATTTGCTTTTAATTAACTAAGACACTAAAAAAGTAATCCCATACATGTGGAACGATCGATGCAAAGATATATAGGTAATTATGCAGTGTATCAGTTGGCAACGTACGTGATTACCAAGATGCGAGACGGGTTAATTACAAGTAAACATTGCCAAGCTTCCGAAATCCAAAGCGATCATGCATCGAGCACATGCATCGTGCAAAGCGAGATCGCATCAAGCTAGCAGCGAGCAGCAGGATAGGATCATGCATGGAAGCAAAACATATCGCAATTCGCAAAGCAAGCCAGGTGAATATTTCGAAGTGTGGGAAGAGAGGGCCGGTCGGGCGTCAGCTGCTAGCTAGCTTGCGAGCTGACTTTAGTTCAATGCAAGGCCCTAAACCAGATTTATTGCCCTCTCTAATCAACATTATTGGTCCCCGTGAGGTGATAAGCAATAACCTTTTCGCCTTTGGGGATTTGTTTAGTGCTAATCCCTTGGACTCTAGTGTATGAACTCTTGCAGGCTCTAGGATATTCTCCTCATCCCCCTAGGGCTCCACAGGCTTTCTAAAGAGACACAAGATTCCTTTCCAAAGTTCACAGAAAAATTGCAACTTTTTGGTCCCCATTTGCTTGCACTGCTAGCAGTGTAGATCAGCTAGCTAGGGAAAAGAAAACTAACAAAGAGGTTTGGAAAAAAGAGAAGCCTTGTCACCATGGGTATGTTTGTTTGCTTGGATTGACCTTGGGCAATGTGGTGAGTACAGTTTCTGCACTGTCACAAGGTTAATGGTCGTTTCTGAATTTATCTAGGCTCCAAAGATCCCAAGTATCATTTGATAGGAAACACTAAGCTAGGGGCAATTTTTATGTATCTCTCTTGGGCTTGGTTTCAGATTATTTATTATTGAGCTTGGATCCACTTCTATTTGGATCAAACTGCTATAGGTTATTTGGCGGGCGCTCACAAACTCAGTAAGACTGATTGCAACGGTGACCTGTAAAACGTCCTGAATCGGTACAATATGGGTTTGACGGCAAAAGAAACGCTGCAGCGGTATCCTGTAACAGCTCCTCCAAATGTCTGGGCCAGAGACTTCTCCTCCAAATGTGTGGGCGTTGTCTCCTCCTCCAAATTCTCTCCCGAGCGAAGGCGGCTACATCCATATCCCGAGCGACGGTCTCCTCTACCGAGCGACAGCGCAGATCTTGGAGGAGGTCACGAAGAGAGGGCGTGGAGGGTGCAGCGGGACAGGTACAGCGCGGGCTCGGTGGCGCATGCATGGCGGCATGCGGCGTGGCGCGGGTGCTGTGCGGACGCAGCGGCGTGCGGCGGGACGAGTTTGGGACGGCGCGCGACGGATACAACAAACTTTCCAGGATGATTTACATGTTACTGTTGCAAAAGTATAGTGTTTAGATGTTGGAATCTTTTTACAGGGGTAATGAATATTCCTATAGAGGATATAATTTACAGTCCACCGTTGCAATCAGTCTAAGAGCGACCGCACCATGACCATAATGGTAGGATTGCGTCATGGAGTCCTCTATGACGGTAGGAGAAGCGATGCAGTGATAGTGTGGTAATGTGGTTGTTGTGATGACAAGCTAAGGGCATGTTGTGGCCGTGGCGGTAGGAAAAGTGATGTGGCAGTAGGGAAGACACACGCGGCATCGTGGCAATAAGGAAGCAAGCTGTGTCAAGGTGGTACGTACCATCGGTGGCCTAGCCGAGATGAGGATCGAATGCGATTCACAACACTGACACAAGAGGTCGGTACGAGAGTGCACTAACCAGAGCACAATAATATTAGAGTCAGGTCAATAATCTCATGTGCTACTCCAGTGAGACCATATGGTCGGTATACTAATACGGTGAGGTATAGTGGACCGCCGTGTGTGATGTGGTTAGTCCAAAAAACATTAATGTGTAACGCGAAAGATTATTGGATAGTTCTACATTGATTGTGAGGAGAGTTGATGCACTTAAATGTAGTTAGAGAGCCCCTTATCTAGCTACTTTTAGCTAGGGTGTGTATAACTCCATTTAATAGATAGTCTCTTGAGAGGTTTTAGGGGTTTAATTGAAAAAAAATACAAGAGACGGACTCTCCGCGAAGAGCCCATCTCTACACGATTCTCCATATGCATTATCTCTTAACTGCATTTATGATTCAGAGGCTTAAGGTTGTACCATATAGTTTCTTTGTTGTCTCTTGTACTTTGAAAACCGTTCCACTATCTTAAGGTTGTAAATGTCCACATATAAGACTAATTTTTTATACGGGCTTGAGGTTACGTCATTTTTTTATAGAGTGAACCAACAACAATTGTGTCCGGTGTGTGCACTGGTCTCTCGTGGGGGGTGTGGGACACTACGGCCCCGCCTGACATCGCCCATACTGGAGACCCTGGGTGCTCGTCATGGATTTTTTTCTTAAAACAATATATTTTTATTCAAAATTACAAATGTAGTATGCAGATTTCATAATTTGGAAAAATAATCTTTTATATGGTTTAAAAGATATAGGGCCAATCTAGACTCTAGAGCTGAACCGGTCTACATCAGTGGATGGCTAGCCGATCTAGACAGTATCGGCCATGATTGGTATATCAAGCACCGACGGAATGTTATTTTTACAAATTCTAACATACAAATACCAAATTTAAAATTTTGAATAAAAATATATTATTTTAAAAAATTGCTCGCCATGTCACGGTCGCGAGCAGCAGCGAGAGGCCTGGTATTTCTCCTCTTGGAGAGGTCTATGAAATCTTGCTCGTGCAAGCAGACTTCTGGAGGCCCAACACGAACTATTATCTAGGCCCTTTATTTTAGAACGGACCTGAGTACCTGATGAATTTTTTTGAAATAATATTTTTTTAAAAAAAAATCAAATCTATATATCAAGTTTAAAAAATTGCAAAACTAACATGCAGTCGGCACTTGAAGTGCGTACTGGGTGCCACGTCAAGTGCCGACTCTGGGTCTGCCACGTCACCCGTCGGCACTTCAAATGCCGACTGGCTATTAGTTTTGCAATTTTTTGAACTTGACATACAAATTTGATTTTTTAAAAATATATATATATATTTCAAAAAAAAATTCAATACCTGATCCCCTCTGCTGCTGCCAACTCCCAACTTGCTCTCCAGATACTGTTGAACACATCTCAGGCTCACTATACACCCCTGCGCTATGCCTTCAATTCTTCCAAAAGGCTGTTCTTTATCAGCGGCTTTACTTCTTCAACTTTTCTGCCATTGAACTACTCCACTACAATCAGCGGTACGTTACTTATGGTGAGGCTGCATGGAAGCACGAGGCAGTAATATGTTTAATCGGAGAAGATGAGTATATATTCTCAGCTTAAACTTAAACCGGTAACTAATCATTTTGAACACTCGTTCGTTTGGCCTAGCTTACTCGCATTCCATTCCATTCCATTCCATGCGATGCGAATATGCGATGAGCAGTTCCTCGTAGAATCTCCTTCTGATCCCGCTGTCTACATGGCATGTTACACAGATCGGTAAGGAATGTGCAGTGCAGCATGCATGCACATACCATACCTCCAGACCAAGTCCTCGATCGCTCATATATATTTCCACTGTTGTTTCTCATGGGCGATTCGAGCTGCTCGATCGATCAAAACCTGACACCTGATGATGCGTATGCGTACAGTATATATGTTGTTTCTCATTGGATCTCGCATGTTACCGGCGCCGAATTGTCCAGATTCCAAACATTGTTTTTGGACTTGCCTGCTGGTTGCCAGAAACCGGCACATGCATGGTGTATGTGCAACTAGTATCAGCCAAAAACTCCTGACGCCTGGTAATTTGTAACAGCAACATTTTCACTTTGCATCATTATGTGCTTGATTCCTGAATAGCCTCAGAGTTTTGCTATTCATGAATATCGGAGAATATTTCTCTTAAATCCAAAACAAACTTATTCACAAAAATGAGTGGATGGTCTCGTCCCACCTCGAAAAGCACATGCAGGTGAGGTAGTGGGGCAAGCTCACCACATGCTTGAAGAAAATAAAAATACAATCACGATGCATCACACCTCTTTGACAAAAAATGAGAATCATCCTATCGCATCTACTACGGGAAAAGCAAAATTCACCGAGTGTCTCAAACACTCGGCAAATCCCAAAATGCACTCGGCAAAGGGTTCACCGAGTGTCACTCTCGGCAAAGTGCACTCGGCAAACCCGTTATCGGCAAAAAGTGATTCGTCGAGTGTTTTTTAATCGGACACTCGGCAAACACTTTGCCAAGTGCTAAAGTCAACACTCAGCAAAATTAGTGATGGACGAAAAAGTGACGGACCATTTGCGAGTGTATAGTTTCGACACTTGGCAAAATAAAACTTGAAAAATAAAAAAAAATGTGCATGGTATGACCTTGCCACAGCAGGGCGCGGGGCGGCGCCGAGCGGCGCGGCTGGGGCGGAGGGTGGCCGGTAGTGATCTAAGGTGAGATATGATCATACATCACTTTTTATCATATTTTCTATTTTTTTTTGAATTCGAAATCTGGTGGTATGGATAGTATTAGATATCATATCAAATATCCTATATCCTATCGCATATTTTTCTCTTAAGAACGAATGCATATATTTGTGTCTCCAATACATATATTTATTAAACCTAAAGAAGCAATTAGAGTATAAAACCTATTCAAAGATACATATATGTGGGCTCTTAAATGTTGATCAAATAATCCTTTATTACATTTATAAGTGGCTTGCACCTCTAATTACACCTATCAAATCGAGAATAAGATCATACATTCATAGCACGTACTCAAAATTGGGGATGCTTCCATCCTATCCTAGCACATCCAAATAGGCTAAATTTGGGTGAATGAATTCGTGAATTCTAAAAGGGGCTATACATTATTCGAATCAAAAGGAGGAAAAAATAAATAGAAAAGCAATGAACACGTACGTACCTAAATGTTCGGAATTTTGCTTTAGGTACCTGCTGTTAACTTGTGTCCGGTCGACGCCACGTATCGATCCGTTTTTAACACTCTTGTCGGACGTTGCTCGCCACGGCCTGCGCCCACATCCGAATCTGGTCCTTCATCTCCGCCGCGGACCTCGCGTCCGCCGGCCGCCGCACGTGGTGCCATGCTTCGGACAGGTACGGCCGTTGCACTGTGACGACGTCGCCGTCGGTGGTGGCGACTTCGTTCTCGTTGGCGGAACCGGAGATCGGGGCTGTCTTGGCCTTCCCGCGGAGGCCCGGGATGACGTCGGCGAGGCTCTCCCTGAGCTCCTCCTGGTCGAACACGAAGCCCAGGTCCCTGAACCCCTGCACCTCGATCGACTCCAGGTCGCTCGAGCTCTTCAATTTCTTGTCCTGGAACAGTGAGTCGGAGCTCTGGTGCCGGACGATGGGCTGCTGGTTGGCGCTGAAGGACCGTAACTCGCGCCGCGGCTGCCGCCGCTCCCCATCGCCGCTGTACGACGACCTCGGCGTCCGATCAGCCTGCAAAGAGGTGAAAGAACAGGTCAACTCTATCGTCGAAGTGGTGCTCGATTGCCATGGCAAATCGGCAATGCCATTTGGGCGTGCGTACACCGTACCTTGGTGGGTGTGTGCGAGCGGCAGTGTCTCTCCAGCGTGCTGTGGGCGTGCCTAAGCCTGGACATGCTCAGCGTGGACTTGGTGAACGCGGCGGCGGCCGTCTCGTCGTCGCGTCCCGTCGCGGACGACGTGACCGGCATGGACGGCGCCCGCTGCAGCGCCGACCTGCCGCCCCGTTCCTCCGCGATCCTGCTCCGCAGCACGCCCTCGTATATCGAGCTCCAGTTCAAGTCGTCGTCCTCCGCGTCGGCTTCGTGACCGCCGCCACCGGCCGCCTCCGTCTCCTCCACGACCTCCTCGTCCTTGGACGGCTCCATCCCGACGCGCGGCGACGGGAGCGAAGGCGTCCGGAGCAGCCTCCGTTCCCCGGACGACGCGTACATCCGCGGCGTCCCCTCAGGCAGCTGCGCCGCCCCTGCTCCTTCCTTCCCGGGCCTGGCTTGCTCCTTCCCCGGCCGCCCCCCTCCCTGCCTCCCGTTCTTCACCAGCGTGTTACTATAAAACCAATACTCATCCAGCAACTCCAGCGCCGCCCCCTCCGACACCGCCGCCTTCCTCCCGTCGCCGTCGCCGCCGCCGCAACTCGTCAAGCTCATGCCTGCGTGGCCGCCCGGACCGTCCTCGGTCCGAGCTAGTGGTGGTGCGCCCCGCTACGCTGCACGGACAGGGAAGCGAGGAGAGGAGCCATTGCCTTCTGGTACGCTTTCTCGCAGTCGCGGGGAGCGTCTGGCGCGGAATTTTTTTTCATTGAGAGAGGATGACAAAAAAAAAAAGACACTATCTATATTGTGTGCAAAAACTTTTCATGCGCTAATGTACAAGCCCTTTCTTAGTTTCACGTCTAAAATCTAATGACTCTTTATTTTTATAAAAAAAACTTTTGCAGTGCATCTCTGTTTCTCTATGCTAGTTTGCAAAAAAAACGAATTAAAATCGTTGGATTTTGAATGTAAGGTTATGATGGAATTTGTGCATAAATAAGATTTTGTGCACAGGATACAAAACCCATTTGTAGATGTTATAATAGGGGAAAATATCCTATGCACATCGGCTAGCCGTGCACATGGTGCACATGTGAGATCTCCACCTTTAATCTGTAATCCAACGGACAACAGCTCCACCAGATCATTTTGCAGAAAACACTTCTCACCTCCCCCATTATGTCATTTTGCGATAACCCCCAGCTACTATTGTCCGTTGGATTACAGATTGAAGGTGAAGATCTCACATGTACACCATGTGCACGGCTAGCCGATGTGCACAGGATACTTTTCCGTTATAATAGTTTCATCCTATCATTAATCTTTCTCGTTCCTTCATATTTCAATCCACATCTTTATTTTTCTTATTTCTTGTGAAGAGCTGGTTTTTGAAACTGATTTTTTCTTTACTTATTAACCGGCTTGAGGTTGGGAATGTTTTTATAAGTTTCGGTCACCTGCCACTTAAATATATTTAGATATATAATTCAATGATCAAACTTGCGGAGACCTACTGTGATACTTTTCGGCAGAGATGTAAACAAATCAGATATGTTTATATATTTTTGTAGATTTAGATTTGGATACTCCAAATATATATATGAAAACGAATACTATTGAATACAAATACAAATCGATGATTATGATTACGGATAGTTAATGGAACAAGAAAATTATGTAGCACATAACAAATATTCTTTAAATTTGGAAATTTTTGAATACCAAAATCTTTCAAAAGCAAATGCGAATAAAACATAAATATAATTACGGATATATTTTTAACTTTAAAAATTCCCTAGTATCTAAACAGAAATCATTTTTTTCGTTTTCTATTTTTCTCTCTTCCTAATTTTCTCTCTCTTTATTTCTTCTTTCGCCCATCTTTCCTATTTCTTTCTTTCCTTGTTTCTCATGCGCACGCAATTAAGTAATTAAGCAACGTTAGTATAGTAGCGTTGATATGATGCGTGTCTCTCAACGTACTGTCAATTTCGATTTTTTTAAAATAGTATTTAAAAAAACAAATTTATACGGTGGTTTGAAAAAATTGCAAAAATAGTATTCGGTCAGCTGACCATCGGCCGATTGGTGTCGCGTGACAGCCAGTCGGCACTTCGAAGGCCGACTGGCGCGCCGCGCGCGGGACGTGAGCCGAGGCGATGGGCGGCGAGCGCAGGGGCCGACTGGCGCGGGAGGCGAGGGGCCTGGCGGGGCGCGGGGGCGCCGACGCGACTCGGTTGGGCGTGGGCCCGGCGCGCGGCGCGGGTCAAGCGGCAGTCGGCCTTCTAAATTGCCGATTGGCTGACACGTGGCACCAGTTGGCCGATGGTTAGCTGTTCGGATGCTAGATTTATATTTTTTTTGAAAAAAGTCGTATAGATTTGATTTTTTTAAAAAAATAATATTTAAAAAAATCGTCAATTCCCAAGTCGTCGTTTGGTTAGCAAGCATCTCGATATATCGAAAACTCTAGGGAAGTCGCCGCCGTCTACTGAGCCGAATAACTCAGCGTTATTTATCACTCGTGAATCGTGGGTGATGATACGAATAATGCCGCATATAAATAGCACCTACGTACGTACGCGCGCAGGCAGGCAGCTATCGATCATATCCCATCACGTACGACGTCAGCTACGACTGACTGTACATGTGTGTGTGTATGTACGTACGTCCGAAATTGAAAAACATAAACGGATCAATTGTATATATAAAAACACGGGCGTATGTCGACGGATCAATTGCTGGCAATGATAGACATTATATAATAGTCTAGCTAGCTCATCAGACGCATGCAGCTGATAATTAATCTGCAGGTCACAATGATGGTAGGGTACCGTCTGTTGGTTGATTCTAATATACTCTCTCTGTTCATATTTTCTTAAATTTTATAAGTAGGACATTGGATAATGATGGTCGTTGACGTTTTGATAATTAAGAGTTTGTTTTGATACTTGGTTGAAGTGTATATTTCGAATCCTTTTTTATCTCTTTAATTAAGAAATCTTGCGTTTCTTGTATAATTTGCACGAGCTCAGTTGGTCGAGGAGACGATCAGATGTAAACAGTTTCTAAAATCAACGCCGCGATTGGACACCAACAATGGGTCTGTTGTTACCGTCCAACTAATTTTAGGCTAACCGTGGTCTGCCTAAAAACTGATGTTATCGGATGGATAACGTGGTTTCTTGGCCCTGGCTGCAAATCTCCCGTGTAGTTGCGGGCCGTATTGTCATGTGGCTCCATGTGCAGCCGTTTCGGTGGAACGGGCGGCGAGGCGAGATGGATCGGTGGCCGTCGACCCTACTCAAACCGACAGGATGGTACGACCTGACGGCGGGTGCTAGCTGCAGGTACAAGTGATCCAGATTACCACATAATTTAAGCTATCTAGCACGTATCCCCTGTTCCCTATATTACTAGTTTCACTCAAACTTCTTAAAAATATATATCAAACAGTACACAATTAAATTCACCAAGAAATATGAAATATAGTATATGTGGCCCGGGGGAAATGAACCCGAGTGCACGATTGTTGTTCCTGCTGTAATCCTTACATAAAGGTTTGAAAATTTGGTAGGAGCTAGGAATTCTATATATTACCAAATCTCATATGATAAACAAGCTATTTCATTTTCCTTAATGATACATTAATAGACTTGAGCAATGTACTATTGACTCCTATAGGTAGCTAAAAAGTTATTGAATCTAATGCTAAAAAGTTAATAAATAGCTTTAAAATAATTTTGTAATGATTTTGAACGGGACACCATAGATGTACTAGATGAGAAGTGGCAGATTGAATATCTTGTATTTCAAATTTCATTTTCAGGTAGCATGAATTTGACAAAACAGAAGGAATTGCATGAAACTCTGTGTATGAATATACATTCTCTGCTCGCTTCTCCTGTAACATATGGTCCTTACCTAATATCTACAAAAGTTTAGCTTTGTATGCTTGTATGCTGCTTAAGAACCAAAACTCAGCATACTCTGAATTTTACTGAATTGGCTAGGTATTATTTTTGTTTTCATATTCTCCCCTAGCTAGTCCGTAACAACTAAAAGTGTTTGAAGATCTTTGAATGAAATGGGCGGTATAACGGATCGTCCAAGAACTCAACGACAACTAGCTGACCACTCATCAAAGCTGCTTCAACAAGAGGAATGTCTGCTTGTTCCATGCGAAGCTCATTCAACGGAACTAGCCTGGGAGCAACAAGTAGCAATGTACGCATGGAGCTAGCTTTCCTCAACAAAAAGCTCACAAGCTGCAACTCATAGCGGCCCCAATTGAAGTTCCTGATCTTTACCAGAAGAAGCTTGTCTAGGCCAACCTCTGGCGGAGGCTCTTCCCGCAGAATGCCAATGAAATCCTCTTCAGAAGGCTCACTAATGATTGTTGGGAGCTGCAAGAACGAACCATGGCCGTTCAGAACGATTAAATAAGATAAAATGGAAATTCAGATACGATAAAATGGCAAATGGATTACTGAAAATGAAATTCAGCGTAGATTGGTAGGCATTGACCTGCACAAAGAGCTTCTCCAGATTAGGGTGGTTGCTAATGTTGAGGAACACATAGATGTTAGCAAGGTCGACGGCGTTCATTTCAAACATGAGCAACTGTAGCTCTCTCAGGCTAAGAAAGTTGCCCACGTTGGGCGATTCGGCATTTGCCCCAGCATCACGCAAGTAAGACACAGCCTAAAGGGCGCCGTGTTAATAAACAATCCATGAGCTATCAAATCTAATTGGTAGCAAGGCGCCGAAACGAAACGAAACGAAATGTGGGTGCCCAACAGAACAGATCAAATGGTATACCTGGAGGGTGTTGCTGCAGATGGTGAGGATGGTGACGTTGAAGAGTAGAGGCAGGGTGTTCCTAAACCATTCATTGAACATGGACACCCGACCAAGTATTGTGGTGGTGTAGCAGATGTAAAAGTCGGTAAGCGAGCCGCCGTAAAGGGTGGAAGACAAGATGGGGCGCCCGCGGTAGCGGTAGGAGCGGAGGCGAGTACGCTTGGCGAAAAACATGCTTGTGAGACAGTTGCACTCCGCGACGATGAGGCGCCTCAGGTTCGGCGGCGTGATGGTAATTTCGCGCAGGAGATTGCAATAGATCAGTTCGAGGCTGCGGAGACCGGGGCAGAGGGCGAACATTTTCGCCAAGACCGCGTCCTTGATACCGACGGAGTGGAGGTGGATAGCCGCGAGGAAGGGGAAGGGCTGGGCGCCCCGGAAGTGGAACAGGCGGTTGGAGAAGTTGAGCCCGCGGAGCGTGAGGCTAGCAAGGAGGGGGCTCGAATTGTGGAAGTAGAATGTAAACCTGCACCTTGCCGACTTGCTGCGCAGGTCGATGAGGAGGTCCTCGACGGAGCACTCGGTGGCGCAATTAACAAAGCGCCTGATGAGAGCGCCGCTCGTCGCCTTGTCGATGGCGTGGACGACGAGGGAGAAGCGCTCTATGTGCCGCCTCTTCCGGCCCTCCAGCCTCGCAATCTGCTCCTCCATGTTGTTTTTGTGCGGATTGAACTCGATTATCACGGTGGCGTCCGGCCTCCGCTGTCGCCAGAGGTTGCGCCACGCTCTGCAGAGCACCACGTGCGGACGGCATCCTTGAGCGGGACGAGATCCAGTACACTGATGAACACGTCCCGTAAGATCCCTTCTGCGTCGTCGTTCCACGGCCTCTTCACCCCCCTGCCGGTGGATTCGAGCTCCATGACCGCGACTCCCCCCTTCCCCTTCCTCTCTCCCTCCTCTCCTCCCTCCCTCGCTCGCCGCGCCTTCTCGATGAAGCTAACGAACTGCGTGTTCTTCCATTCTAACTGGGTCCCACTGGGCTAGGCCGTTAAATAGGCGAGCCGAATGGGCCTCCTACTGGCCAATCCCGTGGTCAACATTGGTCTGGTGCTACAGCTACTCCGAAATGGGCCTCCTGCTGGGCCTAAATGGGTCTGGTGACTGGTGCTACAACTACTCCCAAAATCTTATCTATTCTAATTTTTTCTTTATATTATAAAACTCAGTAGCTATACAATTTAAAAATTTAGAAATATCCAAAAATTTAGATATATCAACTTTCTCACAGTCTGATATTATGATATTTATGTGTTGTTTTTCAGAAATCTGAAGCTTCACACAAACTCTTGATGTGTAATCTGATCAGTTCAGTAAACAATCCCTCGTGCCATGGTCGTATCCACTATCCAGTGCGCAACCGACAGGCACGCTGAACGAGCGCTCCAGCTGCGACTGTTTTGCGTTGAAAAAACTTGGAAATTCTTGGCCTGGCACCAAGCTGTGGTTCATACTAGTACTAGTACTATACAGGTACAGGCGTACAGCTACTGCAAGACAGATTCATCTATGGCACATCGAACAGTTTCAGGTACAGGAATCGCACAATCATCTGGTTGGCCGTAGCAGAGGATGAAAGGTTCAGAGACTCATTTGCATCCCATTCCATTCCACATCTCTCCTGCAGAATTAAATAGCAGGGAATTGTTGATCCAACCACCCATGGGCCATGAGCCTTGAACAATAGCTCACCAAGAGAAGGAAAAAACAGAGTAGCAGTACTAATTACACAACTACATTTGATTCCCATCACAGACTTTCCTCTGTCTAAGGGGAAGACGGAGACGAGCAGTCTGCCCTACCGGCAACAATTAGACGGCCCACAGACCGCAAGGACAGCAAGAGAACACCCCATTAGGTTAAGCCCTGCCGCCCACCTGTCCTCCATTGCCGGATTGGAGAGCACGGCTCCGCAGTTAACCGTGCTGTCGGGGGCGTCGGCAGCAGCCAGCAACTGAGCATTCACAGCATCAGCGACCGTAGAATTACCGAATACCGACACAACTTGGTAACACCTGTAGCGATTTCTACCTAGATCTCTACAAGAGTACAAGGCATGGGAGAAGCAGATTCATGGAGGCTGCTACTGTCGTCTTCTCCTTCAGGGTTACCTCACACGCTGCTCCCTCGATCGGAGGCGTCCTCACGGTAGTAGGGCGACAGCTTGCCGTCCTTCTCCAGCCTTTGCCTGGCCTCGGCGCGCGCTTCTTGCAGCATCTTGACCACCCTCCGCATGGCGGGACGGTTGATCGGTAGGGAGCTCGTGCAGAGGAGGCCGATGTTCAGCACCCTGTTGATCTCTTCCTTGAAGATCATGTCGAGCTTGCTGTCGAGGACATGCTCTACTCCTTTCTGATCAATTGTGCTGCACACCCACTTCACCAGGTCTTTCTCACCAAACTCTGGATCGACGGGCAGCCTCCCAGTCACGAGCTCAAGGAGAACCACCCCGAAGCTGTATATATCGCTCTTCTCATTGACACGCAGCGTGTACGCATATTCTGCATAAATTAAGCAAGTATATAAGATTTGCAGTTCTATAGAAGGACTAACTGAGCTTCTGAAACAATCAGAGACTCACCAGGAGCGATGTAACCACATGAGCCAGCGATCACTGACATGGACTTGGGGTCACGCAGAGTTGCCTCCACCACCTTGGCAACCCCGAAGTCGGCGACACGTGCACCGAATTCTGCATCCAAGAGGATGTTATTCGACTTTACATCCCTGTGAACAATCGCCGGGACGCAGTCATGGTGAAGATAGGATAGGCCCTCAGCTGCATCCAGTGCAATCTTGTACCGTGTCAGCCAATCCAACAAACCAGCCTTGCTGCTGTGTAGCACATCTCCCAGGCTACCATTGGGCATGTACTCGTACACAAGCAGCTTGCAGTCATCATGTGTGCAGCTGCACCAGAGCTTGACGATGTTCTTGTGCCGAATCTTGCCGAGTGTCTTTACCTCAGCCTCAAAGCTGTTGTCAGCCGTGGATGCCTCACCGCCATTCCCAACGTCCTTCTTCAACCCCCACAGCTTCTTGACGGCCACCACCTCACCGTTGCTGAGCACTGCCTTGTACACCTTCCCAGATGCCCCACTGCCAATCACATTGTCTTCATCAAGGCAATCCAGGATCTCATACTCACTGAATGAGAGCTTGTGGAATGATTTCAATGTCCATTTCGAGTGATCTGAGCTCAGCTTAGCATTGTTGAAGCTCCGGTACTTCCAGTAGAACCATGCAATTCCAGCAACCAGAACGACAGCCGCAAATATGAAAATCGAGCGCATCATCCACACAAATCCAGAGTGGAATCTAGACCCTCTCTGTGAATTGGCACATAGCCTAGCAATGTCTCCACATAGCCCTGGGTTGCCCAAGAAGCTGCTCCGGTAACCCTCCGTTGCATACTGTGGTGGCAGCGGGCCACTGAGCTGGTTATTGGAAACATTGAACTGATTGAGCTTCAGATTCTCCAATTGCATCGGTACCTCGCCAGTGAGACGGTTGCCGGAGAGGTCGAGGTAGTTGAGCACCGGTAAATCGCCGAGCTCCGCCGGAATTGGTCCGGTAAAGCCATTGTTGGCGAGGTTGAGCTCACTAAGCTTCTTCCAAGATTGGATTCCCTGGAGCAACTGACCTGTCAGCAAGTTGTTCTGGAGAACAAGCCGGCCGAGCTCTGTGAGCCCACCAAGAGATCCAGGGAGCGGGCCGGAGAGCATGTTGCCGTCGGCAGAGAACTCGTACAGCTTCGAGGCTAAGCCAATCTCCGGCGGGATGCTCCCATTTAGCCGGTTATTGGATAGCACCAGCTTGGACAGGTTGGCCGCGCCGGAGATGACCGGGGAGATCTCTCCGGTGAGCTGGTTGTTGTTGAGCTCGAGAAGCGAGATGTGCGGCAGGCCCCAGACCGCGGCGGGCACGTCGCCGTCGAGCCTGTTGTTCGACAGCCGCACCCGCCGCAGCCTCCGGCACCGCCCGAGCCCGTCCGGGAGTCGCCCAGAGAGCATATTGTCGAGCATTAGTAGCTCCTCCAGCTCGCCGCGGTCGCATATCGACGGCGGGATCTTGCCGGTGATAGAGTTGTCGGACAGGTCGATGCACACCAGAGGAGTGACCTTGCCGAGGTCAGCCGGCAGCGTGCCGTTCAGCCGGTTAGCGAACAGCCGCAGCTCGGAGAGCGACGCCGCCCTCGCCACCGACTCCGGCACATGCCCCGTGAGCGAGTTGGCGTACAAGTGCACGCTCTCCAGCTTCGGTGCCTCGAAGAGATCATCTGGGATGGCGCCGTCGAAGCGGTTCATGGCGAAGTCTATGCCCCGGAGCTCGGCGAGTTTGCCAAACCCCCTGGGAATCGGCCCGGTGAGCGAGTTGTTATACAGCTCGATCTGCACGACGCTTGTCAGCCCCGTAACCTCCGTCGGTATCGAGCCGGTGAGCGCGTTCGTGGACAAGTCGAGGTCCGTGAGATTTCGGAGCTTGCCTAGAGACGCCGGGATGGAGCCGACGAGGTTGCAGCCGGCGAGCCAGAGCACGCGCAGCGCGTTGAGGTTGCCGAGCTCGGCCGGCACGGGTCCCGGCGCGAACGGGTTGTAGGACAGGTTGAGCTCCCGGAGCGTGGACACGCCGCCGAAAAACGCCGGGACATGGCCGTCTAAAAGGTTGTAGACGAGCGAGAGTGACTCGAGCTTCTTGAACCGGCCGAACGACTCCGGGATGGGGCCGGAGAAGTTGTTGCTCTCGAGGTTGAGGTACACGAGCTCCGGAAGCTCCGCTAGCGCGTCGGGGAGCGGCCCAACGAGCGCGTTCATGGACAGGTCGAGACGCCGGAGCGCCTTGCACCGCGCGACGGCGGCGGAGGTGAGGTTGGGGCCGATGTAGTTCGAGTACAGGTTGATGGACGCGAGGCGCGGGAGGCGGCAGAACGCCTCCGGGAACGACCCGGCGAGGTTGACGCCCTGGATGGAGATCGCCGTGACGGCGCCGCCGGCGCCGCCGTCGCAGGACACGCCCGTCCAGTTGCAAGGCGTGGCATCGCGGGGATCCCAGTCCGCCAGAGCGGCCGTAGGCACGGTGAGCGCGCGCTTGGCCTCGAGCAGGTAGAGCCCGTCCTGGTTCAGCGCCACTCCGCCATTAACGACAACGAGCACCAGCAAGAGAGGGGTGACGAATGCGCCAGCTGACCCCATGTGGTGGCGTGCGGCGGTCGCGCTAAGGCTACAGTGGAGGAGGCTGGTCAGACGAACTGCGCCGGCGGTGATGCCGTCGATGCCGGCATCTGCGACGGGCGAACGCAATGAGACTATGGGAAGAGAAGTTCGAGTTGGTGGGCGCTCTTATGGAGGGAGAAGCTAGCGGCGGAGCAAGTGGGATGTGGGACAGTGGTAGTGGTTGAGCTGAGCTCTACGCACCTATACCGTAGAAACGTAGAAGGATCACTGAACAAATTTCATGTGTCGAATTTCAAAAAATCTAGCCACACGCAGTAAAACCCTATTTAGTTAGCAAGCATAATTTATCATGTCATAAGTATAACTAGGCCAAAAAAATTCTGTTTAATTGGTAGTGACAATTTGTCACATCATAAGTATAGCCACAAGCTACAATAGTAAAGGTTTATTTAGTTGACAGTCATAATTAACATAACAAATTATGTCCATCAACCAAACAGATTCTAAGCAATATCGTCAGCCCATCAACAAATTGGTTAAAACCTGAGCCTGTCAATTTAGGTCGTACATATACAGGGACAACAGACAGCGTACATATACAGTTTCATTAAATCAAATACAAATGTATGGCTAGTGTCCTGCTACACATATTTTACCTGTTGTGTTACTTTCTAGACGAATCAATCCATCTCATTTTACCTTTTCACCGGAGGGTAAGATAGGTAATTCCACGGCGAGGAGACCACAGTTTGACCTGTTGTGTTGGGGTCCGGGTTGCAAGTACGGGCAAGCCAGGCTACCGAGATGCCCTGTTTTGTCAGGATCTGACTCACTGAGCTGTGGCCCCGGATGCTGCTCTAGGTCGTGCTGCGGTCAAACCGCGTACTCTACCGCGCGGGGTGGTCTCTCCGCGTAGGAATTTTTAACCAGGTTTTTTCTCTTCACTTTTGTGTTCAGGAACGAAATTTTTGGGCCAATTTTTTCTCCACTTTTATGCGTACAAAGAAGAACGTATGTAATTATATTTATAGACATTGAGGCTACACCTAATTTACGAAAATACATCACATAGATCACTTTCATTCTCGCCTAAATCAAGGCTATTACTCGCGTGGTTCAAATATGCAGTTTTGATTTATTTTAAGTCAAAATATTTTAAGTTCTACTGTATTTATAATAAAAAATATCAATATATATCATATCAAATATGTAAATAATAAAAAATAGTTTATAATAGCTATAATGATTTCTACTATTATAAATCGTTAGAATAGTTCGCGCTTTCCCGTGCCCCGCCTGCATGCAGGTAAGAGACCGCCCGCATGCATGCAGGAATAAATGCATGGGAAGAAAAAGAAAAAGAAAGAAAAATGTATTTTTTTATATTTCAGTTCTTTAATTTATGTATTTTGCGGAATTTTGCTCACGCATAAATTAAGAATTTTGTACGGAAGCTTTTGGATTTCTGAAAAATCACGCAAAACTATGAATCTTGCGTATAGGTAATTAGATTCGTTGAAAATTTTCTTATTATTATAGTATTAAAATAAGCCCGTTGCAAAGCACGAACCTATTACTAGTACTTATTAATGTTTATAAATTTGGTTAAATCTAATCTAATGTAATTTTAAAAATAAAATAGATTTATTTTAGTACGAAATAGGTAGGCAGCTTCGGCGTCAGGGCATACACCAACCGGTCGGTCGGCGATGGAGACCGGCCGGGACTATGGCCGCCAAGAAATCTATTAGTTTTTATGGAGTGGAGTTTAAAAGATGGCTTGTATATGAGATGTTAGGAAATCGAATTTAAATTTAAATTTAAAGTGTTTCTTTGCTCTGAGCATGCGTATATGACCTATATGAGACAGGACTGCAACCAAGGTACAGCTGAAGTGATGATCTGGGAGAATATCTGCAGCTGGACAACTAGGATCGCCTGTCGCACGTAATGCATGGAGTTTCGCCGAAGGTACCAGACTACCAGGTATGTACTACGTAGGTACACTTCAGTTCTTTATACTCGTGGTGGTTAACTTGGCATGATAATTGATACGTCATTAGCATCCGAGAGCTTAATTAACAACATGAGCAAACGCTGAGCTATGAATAATTATGACATGTTTCTCTTGCTCTTTTCCTCCTTTCCCAGAATAACCGTGCTTAGAGCAAGTATAATAACAGGCTGTAAACAAGCTATAAGCAGACTAAATGCTGCGGTGGAGGGGAGAGAGGGATAAGCGGGTTGTAAGCTTACAGCCGGCTTAGACACAAGAATCAAGAAATTTTGTGAGAGAGACAAGTTAGCCATGTATTAATATTAAAGAACTAACTACTATACAAATAGGCTAAAAGATACAATACAAACCAGAAGCTTACTATATTATTAGCCTTATAATTCCATTCATTGCGAACAACTGATTTGTTTTCCTAGGGATTAGGAGGTACTAGTTTTCTGAGCTTGCAAGCATAGCAGTTAAACGGAGATTTAATTATTTATCACTCTTAACATATGAGTGGTAACAAAATTGTAATTCTGAGTCACTGACATGTGGGGTCACCCGAGTCACTGACATGTGGGGTCACCTAAGTCACTGACATGCGGTCCATTAATTGACATATAAAGAGAGTGACAAATAGTTAAATTATCCCAGTTAAACAAGCAAAAAAAATCATAACTACAAAATTTAAGCAATTTGGTAATCAAATCATTAAGAATTTGGCCTCTTCAACCCTTCAATGTAGCGTTCTGTCATGGGAAGCACTGCCGGAGCCCGTGAAGGCGCTAATCACGCAGGATTAGGATTCAACATTATAAAAACTGAAACTTGCTGGAATCCTACGACCTTTGGGAATATTCCACGAATTTGTCTGCTGGAGTTTAATGTTTTTTAAAAATGAATGCTAGTATCTAGATTTATAGAATCTGATGTGTATTAGCTTCTAAATATTTTAGAATATAGAACTACTGAATTTAATGAAACTTATAATGTTTATAATTTAGGATTAAGGACTCAGATAATAAAGAATTATTATGGGGTATTTAATGCCCTTCTTTTTATTAGTGTACACACGCGCTACATGATTGGAGGCTTCTTCTCATTAACTTTGGGCGCCTAAATGAACCCAACAAATACGCGTAAAAATATTCAGTTAAAGTAGTATTCAAACTCCACAGGAAGAAATTTGCCGTAATTTGACATCTCCATCACGAGAAATGATTGGGCGCGTCTGGTCTCTCGACCGATTGATCTGTCAAATTTATCATGTCAGATATGATTCGTCCATGAGAGGTGTTGGAAAAAATAGGAACACCTCTACCTAGCTATACGGTTGGCTGATAATTCCATCATGGCCAATCGTATCCTACGAAAAGGAGACGAAGGAGATCTCTCACCCTTGGCCTTTATTCCCTTCCCTGCAAATCAAATGGCATGTCAGTCTCTATCAATCTCAAAATCAGTCTAGTAACTAAGGTTTTCGAGGTAAGAGCGTTTTTAAAAAAGAGAGTTCCTACGTTATTTGAAGTAATTTCAGAGAAGTAACATAGGATTCAAATTTCTATAGAAATTGGTACTATTCACTCTTCTGGAAATGGAGGATCGGTGGATAGAAAAATGAAGGAAATTTTCTTTTCCCTTAGATTTCATAGAAAAAACAACGGAATTTAGACATCCACTTCAACCTCTTTTTTCTTTTCCTTTGCTAAATTCAAAGCAAATCATTGCATAAAACTTCATATGAGAAAACATAAGTAGCTTTTATATGAATGTTTAGAAAAAATCTTATGCTTAGTTAATTCTTGTGTTCCAAACAATATATCTCTATTTTTTTCTATGTTTTTAAATCTTCTGTTTTCTACTTACATTCCTATCATATTCATAGGTTTTTTCTATTCCTATATTTTTGGATTCCTGCATTCCAACCGATGATAACTAGTTTTGCAACTATTATTATTACACGTGGAAGAGAATATTAATTCAAACATGGCAATCTATCGCTAAGTGATGCTGAAATACGATTGTTTTACGATAAATTGAAGTAAGATGTTTTGGTTAACATCTGACAACAATCCAAACAAACACCACGACTATTTGCTAAAATTTTTTCACAGCAATCCAAACAACAACCATATATTTTTTTTGTCAAAACTTACTTACAACACCAAACACAATATTTTTGTCACAAAATATGACTACCCTCCGTAAGTGTGACTGCTACTTAAGTTAAGCTAAGGCGCGGTAATTTGTGGCTGCAAAACATGTCCTTTATCAATCACTACCTCCCAAAGCTCCTCTCATCACACTTAAAAGAGGCTGGAAAGGTGGTCAGTCATTTTGTCCTTTGTGCGGTTTGGGAGAATCAGTGGTACATCTGTTTTTTGAATGTGCTGTTGCAAAATTTGTATGGCGGATGGTTAAAATATGCTTTGATATTGGCCCCTTTGTGAGTTTTGAACATGTTTGGCAAACTTGGTTCTCTAAGCAGGGGAAGGATTACAGACTCCTGTCTGGAGTGGGCTTGGCTGCAATATTCTGGAGTATCTGGAAATGTAGAAATAAAGCTTGTTTTGAGGGGATCTTTCCTGATGATCCTCTAGCTATCATTAATATAATATGTTACTGGATAACATCATGGTCTATTTTACAGAGATCGGAGGAAAAGGGAAGAAAACTGGAGGAGGGGTGCGATTACTAGGCCATCTGGCAAATGAAGTCTTTTCGAAGAGAAGTGGATGGAGTTTGGCTAGAAATCTCTTGACGTTCTTACTGCTTATCCTGTATTGGATGTGTGGGTCTTTTGCGGGTTGATATGTAATCAGTGGCCGATACTTGGTTGGCTTAAAACACTGCGGCATGTTGCTGCTATCTTACGTCCTTTTGTAATAAGTGTCTTGAATCTGTCGTGGCTGGTAGTGTCTAGCAGTTTTGAGTGGACTGTTAGAGATGTTGAATGTTTGTCTGGCTAATGTCCTGGTACCGTTCATTTCTTTAATGGAAATGGGAGAGTGCTTCAGGCCTCTCTGGTTCAAAAAAAACCAGATCTAAGTTACTACAGTGCAAGTGATCTGCTGGGGCCTGGGGTACACAAATCTGCCCTCTTTTTTGCCTAGCCGGGAGACTCAGTACTGTTCGCTTTCCCTTTTATCTAAAATTGCCTCGACTGCGCAAGTTCAGCCATGGCAATTGGCAAACTAATAACTGACAAATGCAACACGCGGAACAGTGCTCTACACTGTCCAAACTCTGAATCTTTTTATGCACATTTTCCGCGATCTACAAAAGCTGCATTTTTTTTGCTGTATCTCAGCTCCAGCGTGTGTTAAAATCGTTGGCCGTTTATGTGCTAAAATTTTTGTCAGACCATGCCATGAAATAAACTCAGGGATTGGTCTGATCCACAAGACAGCATAAGCTACTGATGAGTCGGTGTGCCATCATCAAGCAAGCTAGCAGGTTTGTGCTTTGCTTTAAAGGTTGGGCCTGGTCCTGGTCCCTGGATATTAAAACGATTCCAAAAGCTCACGCTTAAAAGCGACGATATCGAATCGCAGGCAGGCGCAGTGCAGCCAGCTGCCTCAGCCTGCCGGCAACACCGCCCATGCCATGGCCCATGCCTCGCACTCGCAGCAGAGAGCGTGTACGTACATCCATGTGTCAGTAGCCCTGTCTTGTCGGTTCACAAACTTCGGTTAAAACGACTAGTTAAATTTTAATCCTACCCTACCCTACCCTACCCTACCCTACAACAATAAGTGGCTCTAAAACCTAGAAATAAAATAAAATCAATAAACTCTCGGACGACTAAAACTAATTTTTAACTGGAAAATAATTAGTTCACGCTTGACTGGACTAATACCTAAAAAAAATAAAAGAATTCTTGTTAGCTCACGTTAGTTCATTTTTGTGGACTAATAACTAACCATTAGTTGGTCCATGAATTAATAATTAGTTTAGTAATTAGTTGGAATGTTTGTATGAACTAAGACTAAAAATTAGCTCCTGACAATTAGATGTGATCCAAACATGACCTTAAAAACAGTAGCTTCTTCGTATTCTCATATACTAAAATTATCCGGTTGCTGTAGAAACTAAAATAAATATGTTGTAAATTAATCCCTAAAATTGTTTTTAAGATAAATAAAAGGGTTTTATTACGGTAAACTCATTACCTCTTAAAAGAGATAATACTTGAGATTAATATAGATCATTGATTTTAGTTATGATTTAAAATAAACTAAAATTAAAAATATTCAGTGACCAGCAGATAATAGGAAAGTAAATGCAGAAAATTGAAATTAGCACATAAAATCAAAAAGTCAGAAAAATCAAGAATTATCTATTACCATCTAGAAGATAATAGATCAATGCCTTTAATTCTAACCATTAGATCAAACTAAATGGACGATACTACGTAATATTTCTGGTGTACCATAAAATTTGCCAAATAAAAACTGAGTAAATTTAGTTTTGGTTAATTAGTTAACAACAGTAGGTTAAATCTGGTATGGTTTGTAAGTAGGGTAGGGATTTTCTGTGGGTGTCGTCAGCCTGCTGTCTACGGCAAACCGGAGGAACGTAACATCTCGGCTAGGCCAACTCTGGTGAGTGGTGAACGGGTTAATCGCTTTTAACAGCGAGTCAGCGATGACCAATTTATCTGAATCTTTATCTTTCGATTCGGTTTGGCTTATTTGGTCTTGATGTATGTTTTTCCCTAGGCCTGCATGCGTGTGATGAGACGACGTGGTGCTAAAGGAACGAACCGTACCACACACAGCAGTGCACCGTGTATTATATATTTAAAGTAACGAAGGCATCATATCATATCAGATCAGAGTGCCGCGAGACTCACAAACCACCGCACTTACTGTTCTCAATCTGGTTAAATTAAATACTACTCTCTCCGTACGTGTTTGTGTTTCAGTACTGCTTTGTCTGGTTAAACCACATGCCCTAGCTAGCCTGAAATTAACACGCCTTCGATCAGTCTGTCGATCTCACGTAATATATAATTAGCCAAGCATGATCATCAACGTATATATCATGCATGTTGTGCTGCCAAACTCCCCTTTTATATACATTGGGCTAATTAGGGACCCGACGTTTTCAAAAGGTTGTTCAAAGTGAAACACCACTCGGATGTTACAATAGTGCTTCTAATTGACTCGGTTAGCCGAGATCAACCAGCGACACCCATCACACATGATTCCAGTAGTTCAGTCCCTCCGTTTCAATTATAGCCGAATTGCCTAATGAAAGAGCCATCGCCATCGGAGGCGGACGTAGCGCGGCAGCTAGCGTTTGCTACTGTGCCTAACACGGCCACTCACTAGAATGACGACGACGACGACGACGACGGCCATGTTGTTTAATTTGTAGTATGCTTTGTCCTTGTTGCTAAGAAGATGGTCTACATGCATATCTGGATTACGTACAGATAGGGCACAAGTTGTAGCTAGTTGAGCACAATGTTTCTTCAAAAGTTGCTGCTGTATGATTGTATGAAATACGACACGAATGTTGCACCTTTTTGATAATATTTTGACTGCTAGATTAGAGCGAGTATTGTGGAATTTCTCAAGACATTTCCCCCAAACGTTGCCCCTTTTGTTAAGTATATTTTACAAGATCTACTCGATCTTTGATCGAATTCTAGCGAGAAAAAAACAAGTCAGGGAGTTATCACCGATAATGCAGAATAATAATCCGACAAAGGGGACCGAAACGACAGCTCGACCCCTCACTCCTGTGAAGCGATCTGAGCCGTTCGTTCCGGTTTGGAGGGCTCAGATTGGGACAGCTAGCTGGAGACCGAAACAAAACCGGCGAAATGTGCAAACCGGTGCATGCAGCTGGATTAGCCTCGGCTTGGCTCCGTCTACAATTCCATACCCTCGAGAAAGGGTGAAACGATGCGATTCTCTTGTCAAAAGTGCTTGGCACAATACGGCCTGATCAATTGCATCAAGTAGCTTACGCGCTCTTGATGTAGATAAGCACTATACGATTCTACTAAAAGCCAACTTCTTGATTGTTAGAACTTTTTAGAGAACAATCTGTTTTGACTGTTGAGCTTAATTTGATGTGTAAATAAACAAAATCTTTCTAGAAGGGGCCTACACAGCATATACTAGTCTCTCCTAATCCTGCGGCATTTCAGAATATAGAGCCACTGGCTAAGTGGATAGGTCGGTCAGTCCTGGTTTTGGATGGCATCAAGTTTCAACAGGCCGGCATGCGAATCACTGGAACGAAGAAGAGAATCGCACCTTTAATTATGCTTTACGAGGCATCAAACAAACAAGCCTGCCATTCTCTTCACGACACCTTTTTTGCAGGCATGTAAAAACGTGCGTCGCGCAGTTGAGGTATCTGCTGTGACAGCCCCAACCATGTTTATTAGCAAATTTCCGAACACGCCGTATGGAACTCTAGGGGAAAATTATTTAGTCCGAAATGCCATGTGAAACTAGTACGACAGGCAGGTTCCGGCTGTGCATGAAGCGACAAGCGAGGCGATTGCCACGCTGGACTGTACTGTAACTGTTGCCGGCCTCTCTGTCGGAAGTTTCCTTGGGCGAGCAGAGCAGGGAGCAGCCTGCCACTGCATTGAATACATACATACATACAGCAGCAGCAGCTTGCAGAAAGCTGCTGGGACTGGGAGCAGCCAGTCAACAGATTGTCAAACTTGCAATACTCTACACTATCACAGTATCACTATGGAGTAGTACTCCAGTCCAGTACGTAGCAGCTGCTTGCTCAGAATTCAGAAAGCTGCTTGTTCAGAAGCAGCAGCAGCAATGGAGTCTTGCACAGTGTGAGACCGGGAAGTTGGCATTCAGATTTCAGACAGGTACGTAACCTTGCAAGCTAAAACACTAAACACCGCACATATTTAGGCGATCAGTGACCATCCCGTGGTTCCCTGATTAACCACGATCAGCTCAGTGATCGTACATCGCCATAATGTCTGGGCTACGGACAAGTTTAGTCCACAGACAGATACAACACCGATCACCATCCAAGTTAGGCAGGCGAACCACCGGCTTAATCAACTACAAACGCCGTTGTTCTGTCGAGCTACACGGCTAGGACAGTAGTATGGAGCCATGTCCACGAGCCGGCCAGCAAGGCGGGGCCGACTAGCACTCGGGCTTAATTAGCTTCTTTATGATCCCACTTTGATTTATTACAAATATGGTCTTGTGATTTATTTGGATCATAGCTTATAATTTTTAAAGTCACAAGTCAGTCGTAAACTATAAAAAAAGGCTTAACGTTACTGTCCTTTCAAGGATTTTTTTTGGGGGTATTGGGAGATCGAGGAGATAAAATATTCCATGAATTTGCGGCTGCACATACTAGCAACGAGCAGGTCAGTGTCACACGCACTGGAGAAGGAGTGAGATGCGTGAATTCACCAAGCCCATGGGCCATGGCCTGTGAGACCAAATCATGTAATGCCAATCTATCACTCTCCACACGCCCATTATTTGAGCTGGTTGTATTTTTTCCTCGCTGTAATCGAAATTAAAGACATTTTTACCAAGATTTTTTCTTTATTTTTGAAAACACTATATTCAACTATATTTCATCTACTTATATTTTATTAATATTTCATAACTAGCACTAACTAAATTTATAATTGATTTATATTTAAATAGCTAACTTTAGAACTAATACATATTGTAACTATAATTTTACAATATACCTATGTTGTTCTGTCCAACAAATCAAAATTCCTATCAATTATATTAAAATTTACTAAAAATTATAATATTTGCAAACTGAAAATATTTTAAATTTGGTTGTCTCTCATGGTTTAAATTAATTAAAAATAAGATGGAGAGACATATTTGACTCGTTGGAGAGGATGGGAGGAAGAATAGGAAGCAGGATGAGATGGTTGGAGGAGGTTTTTAAGAGAAATTGCTAAAAAAATAGGATAGTGGTTAAGATGGGGTGTTGGTTCGAGATGTCTTAGGTGTATTTTTCGGATACTTATTCTTTCCGGTCTAAAAAGAAATACATTTCAAACTCGACGATACCGTTCAATTTGTTTACATAAATTTGGAGTAGGTTGCACACGATACAATACTAGAAAAGTTTTGTCGAGACAAACATACATGTGCAATTTTTGTACGGCCAAAATTTGTACTCTTAGTTATCAAAACTATGTTATGTTTAACTATTTTCTAAACCGATTTTCTTTCATACTTCCTCCACTTTATATTGTAAACTCTTTTAACTTTTATAACCTTTTTAAGTCAAACTTTGTTAACTTCAATCAGAAAAAACATATTAACATTTATAATATCAAATTAATTTACTATTAGGCTATTCACATCGGTAGGTTTTATAACACTATTTCCTAGAAAACCACATCAGTTTTGCAACTGAATGAAATACCCTCTATAAATGGAGAGTTTCATTTCACTATTTTCTAGGCTAACCAGTGTAATTAAATGCTTTGCAACTAAATTAAACGTTCTCTCTCCGATGAAACGATTTGGCTCACAGTGAACGTTTCATTTCGTTTCATCCGTCTTGAAAACATGTTAGCACTATGTCATAGAGATGACACAGCTTCCTTCTATTCTCTCATTAATCTAATGTAATGTCAGCGCAAAATCTTATGTGTCATGGTAATTAATACCGTGAAACTCCAACTGTGAATAGCCTTGAAATGCATCTCACAATGGATTTTAATGTAATCAAATGTAATAAATCTGATATTATAATTGTTACTGTATTTTTTTTATTAAAATAAGAGAAATTTAATGTATAGAAAATAAAAAAACTCATGATATATGGAAGTGTAATAAACTAAAGCTCCGGGCCTTCCTCTTGTCAGCTAGTAGCACGTGCGCGTCCCTAATCCTGAAGTGGACACCGCGACAGCTTCCCGATTTGGACCACCGAAGCGGAGATATTTCTCTTAAAAAAAAACAATCGTTAGGATGGCCACTTGAAACACGCTAAATTTCGTCTGGTTCGATGATCTCAACCAGAAACACTCTGCAGAATATTCATGGCATTAGCAGCAGCTATACAAGATGCTCCTCATTTTTTCAAGGCTACAGTTACAAAACTGCAAGCTCCTACCTCGGAAAAAGAAGATGAACACACGCATGAAACGAAACGAAGAGAAAGAAAAAGGAGCAGGATGGAACGGGCAAAGTGTTCTGTCAAAACTGAAAATGGGATCATAGTTTCTAGTTTGTAGTATGGGCTAGGTTCTGCAGATGTTTTTGGGCCGGGCCGATTCTGCACGCTACTTGCACTGAACCGACTAATACATTATTTTTAGAATTTTTTTATAGGAAATTTTTTAATTGTATAGGTCATTATTATTATAAGCACTGTTTTATCATTCGATCAATGGCTGTATGGATTGATCCCATATTAGCAGTACTATCGCACTGTTTTGTTTTCTTCATTAAGTTTTTGATGGGATATACATTACCGTGCAACAAGTCTTTAATTTGGCCTTTGGGGGGCAATCAACTAATCCATTCACTAATAAGTTGTTACTAAGGGTACTTTTGAACCAGCTTGCCGGCTCAATAGCTAGAATATAAACCAAACAACTCTTTTGTCACCTGATTTTTTCACAATCTGCTAATTTTCGTAGTACAAATTTGAAAGTTGGGATAATCCAGATTTCAGAGCTTCTCAGTTCAACTTTGAATGAATATTACCTACCATGCTATTAAAACATATTAGTTCATGTAAAATTTGAAAAAGTAAAATTTTAGTAAAATAAATTATTTTAGTGTAATTTAAAAATATATAATTTTAATATAAACATTACAAAATTTTATGGTTAGAATTGTTTACATGTAAAATTACACATTAATAATGTAACTAAACATCATAAACTACCAAAATATAAATTCACAATTATTCCAACCAAACAACTTCTCAGTTTTTCTATAACTCAACTTACAGTAATTTTTTCACAACTCACGGCTTACAATATTTTTTTTATAATTTACAATTCAACCAAACACACCTAACTCAATTAGTCACCGAGGTGGGCCGATGCACGATGAAGTTGTGTATCGAACGATGGCAAAGTTGCCTTTGGCCCTCTTTGAGGTCAACTAGTCAAGTGTCGTGCTCTTTTGCCTTCACTTACCAACCTCTATTTTTTAGTCACCTTCACGTGATTAACTACTACTTAGGTTAATATTGCTCAAAACCCCAACCTTAATTAACACTAGAATGGTTGTGGAATGTAGCATCTCGTCCACGTGGTAGACAGTAATTATGAGCCTGTGACGTGTTCAATGACGTTAATTAGCATAAAGGGATTAGGATACGTGAGTGTAGTACGGGAAATTAGTTGAGTAGAATAATAAATAATAAAATATTTTTAAAAATTGTTCCGAATAAGAAGAAAAATTTATCCAAGAAAAAACAGCCGTGTTCTCCGCCGTGAAAATTCTCAGATTTCCCGTTTTAAAAACGGAATATTTGATGCCCCACGTGACCACGTCCACCCGTTTTTCATGTCAAAAGACTCGCGGCCTCCCCTCCCTTTCCCTTCCCTTCCGGTTGGTCACTCCGCCGTGAACCAAACCCGACGGCGACGTGCTCCCTGCCTCCCTCTCCACCTCTCGCGCTCCGCTCGGCGCTCGCGCGGCGAGGGTCCACACTATCCGCGACGCGCGCGCCTCCGCCACCCAAATTCGCTCCCCCGCCGCGCGCCTCCCACCCATAAACTTATCCGCAGGCCAACCGGCGCTCTCGATCGATCCTCCTCTCCCTCCAGCGGCACGCCCTCGCGCGCAAGCCTCCAAAACGCCTCCCTGGCAATGCCGGCGCTCGGGACGCTATCAGGCGGCGCAGGCGCCGCCGGCGTCGCGGGGCTCCTCCGCCTCCGCCGCGGCGCGCCGGCACCCGCGGTCGCCTCGCCCTTGCCCTTGCCCTCCGCCAGGTGCGGCGCCGCTGCCGCCTCCGATGGAGGCCAGCTCGTGTGGGGAAGGCAGCTCCGCCCTGCCCTGCTCCTCCCCGCTGGCCTGGTGCCGTCCAAGGCCACCCGGGGGCAGACGCTCCGCCCGCCCGCCGCCGCCGCCTCCGCCTCCTCTTCCGGGTGAGTGCCGAGCTTCGCGATCTCTACGTACACTCTGCAAGCCTCTAGAACTGGAATCGCTCGTCGACCATTTGTCTAGTACTTTAGTGTCGATCCACCACGCGCCGGGTGAAAAAGACAACGCCCCATTTGCTCTGCTGCTCCAGTGCTCCGCCGGCTCTGCGGCCGTAGCGCTCGCCCTCGCAGTTGCTTGTAGCCCTTCGCTTTCGTCTTCTGTTTTTAATTTTTTCGGCGCAGAAGCTTCGGGTCCCACTCGCAGCTGCACATCGGTTACTGGAGTGTGATATGCTTGTGAGGAATTGGAGTCAGCTCATCGCTTTTTGATAATTTTCTTTTCTCTGATTTTATTTTGTTAGGGAAGCGAAGCCAGCCGGGTTCTTGGAGAAGTACCCTACCTTGGTCACCGGCTTCTTCTTCTTCATGTGGTATGTTTTTCTGCACCAACAATCGCTGCATTGCATGTTGAATTGATGCGATTTCGTAGCAATTCTTGTGTTGTCTAAAGTTTGCCAATTTGTTTAAGTGATCTTGCAGGTACTTCCTGAACGTTATATTCAACATCCTCAACAAGAAGATATATAACTACTTCCCCTATCCATAGTAAGTATATTATCCTTCCCTTGCTTTGAAACAATGAACATCAGCATGCTGCATGTGCATGATCTCGCATTCCATTTTGTAGCTTGATTAATATATGGTATGGAAACTTGTAATGTTTTCTGCAGCTTTGTGTCAGTGATCCATCTGTTTGTGGGTGTCGTTTACTGCCTCCTGAGCTGGACTGTTGGTCTCCCAAAGCGTGCGGTAATTTGTACCTCCTACCATTGTGATGTTATTTCCTTGACAAAATCATACATCACACAAATTGTTCCTGAGCCAACATAAAGATTGAAACCAAGATTAAGCTTCACCCTTCATCTTTCATGCATAAAAAAGATGAAGGAATAATTTATAATGAATCATCAATTGCTACTCATCTCATGTGGAAATTGGCAACAAATTGACACCCCCAAAAATCGTCTTTTGTAGCCTATCAATTCAACACTCTTGAAGCTGCTCTTTCCAGTGGCGCTGTGCCATGCTCTTGGTCATGTCACTAGCAACGTGTCATTTGCTGCTGTGGCAGTCTCATTTGCCCACACCATTAAAGGTGCCTTTTTTCATGTGCAGATTTCATTCTGGATTTTTCTCCCGGTTTTGTTCTATATGCTGATGTTTTTGTGTTGCACAATTACGATGCAGCTTTGGAGCCCTTCTTCAATGCAGCTGCTACCCAGTTTGTCCTTGGACAGCAAGTTCCCTTGCCTCTTTGGTTATCTCTTGCCCCTGTCGTGCTTGGTAATTTCTTAACTAAGCTAAGCCTTCACATTGATTTGGTAGTAAAGCTGTACACTGTACAGCAAGGAAAAATATGAGATATCATGTAAAAATTAAGAATATCTTGATCATATGGAGTTAGTTGATGTTACAGTTCTCCTTTGGTTATGCTTTCATATATTTATTTAGATTGAACTCATGTTACTGGGTACTTGACGATCCTTTTGATTATGTAGTATCACATGGTTTTGTGCCTTTTCTTTTTCAACCTATTTAACTACATTAAGATAACCAGGTGTTTCGATGGCATCTCTGACTGAACTATCATTTAACTGGATTGGCTTCATCAATGCTATGATCTCTAACATCTCGTTCACTTACCGGAGCATTTATTCCAAGAAAGCTATGGTATGTGCCTCTTTTGTGATAATATCTTGACTCGTCATATTATTGCTTCTTCATGGATATTTGCATGGATTCCTGTTTCCCACCTTTCTGGTGTTACAAACCATTTTCATTGTTACAGACTGACATGGATAGCACCAATGTGTATGCTTACATCTCAATAATTGCTCTCATTGTGTGCATTCCACCTGCAGTGATCGTAAGTGTGATAAATTTGGTTCAAGTAAATTTTGTGTGTGCATTATTCTTAATGTTGATGTTCCTTTTTTTCCATGATCAACTTGCAGGTTGAGGGACCTCAACTATTGCAGTATGGTTTTAAAGATGCAATTGCAAAAGTAGGTCTGACAAAATTTGTATCTGACCTTTTCTTTGTGGGTCTGTTCTACCACCTCTATAACCAGGTAACCAATGATCGATGTAGCATTTTAGCTTTCTTTCCAGTTGCCATGCTATAGGACAAGATGCAGAATAGCTCTACCAAAGTTTCATTCTTATGCAAACAGGCTTGCCCAATTTTTTTGCGGACTACCTTTCATCTATTGTAGGATACAACATTGCTAACACAATCATGTCATTTCAGCTTGCCACAAACACTCTTGAGCGGGTGGCCCCTCTTACACATGCTGTCGGCAATGTGTTGAAAAGGGTTTTCGTCATTGGATTCTCAATCATTATTTTTGGTAAGTGGAAAATGTCACCTGTCATTTATGAAATGAAAACTGCAGGTTTTGTTCCCTTTTTCATTTTCTATACAATGTGTTTACGCCTAGCTTAACAATTTCTAAATCATATGTTGAACAGGCAACAGAATTACCACTCAAACTGGAATTGGTACTTGCATTGCCATAGCTGGCGTTGCCATATACTCATACATCAAGGCTAAGATCGAAGAGGAGAAAAGGGTAAGTTTACCGGTAATTAATTATAATTTCTCGTGTTCTCCACTTCTACACGTGACTGTGTATAAACAACAGTGGTATGATTGTATGTTTAATTGGAATGTAGTTGCAATTGAACAGTTTTGATGGCACTAAATTTCTTAAAATAAACAAAAAAAACTTTAAAAGCATAACGTGTAAACACTTTGTTGGTTTCTCCCATTATTACTTCACTTTGGTTACCAAGATCCATGCTTCATCAAGCATTTAAAGAAAACTAAAATAGTGTATCGCCCTTAGATTGAGTATTGCTGAACATACAAGTGCCAACGTTCTTCTCACAGTCACCACATAAAAGATGCCAGCCTACCAACAATATGGTTTCATGATTGGGAGCATCGATACATTGGTTATAGAGAAAGCAACCATGAATCTATGATGGGCATATAGCATGTAGTCATGACCTGTTAAACCCTTGAGGGGATTCAACAATACAGAAGAGACATTGTTTTGACAGTTTCAAACTGAACAATTTATCAAGTGAACCATTAGATGTATCTGGGCATGGAGAAAGTGAAAATCGTTTGGATTGCCTCTCTTGATACGGTTACCAAACCAACGCCGCATCCTGCTTATGCCTTATAATGCATAGTAGTTTTACTGGGCGATTAGCATACCAAAAATGCTGTTTTTCTTAATTCTCCATTGCTTGTACTGAATAAATTATCTAAATGCTTCCATTTCATTCTCTTGAATAAACACAGCAAGCAAAGAGCGCATGATGAGGTGACTGCTGTGAATATGCTCGGGCGGCTGCGGTGCTTGAGTTCTACTTGTAATGACGTCTTGTGCCGTATTTTGTGTTTTTTTGGTTATTATTTGGTCATTGTTCCCAAAAATGGTGTTGAACAGCACGTTGCCGTGGTAAGATTGGTATATCACGAGTTGATTGCCAAGAGAGCTCAAATGTGTAGAGATAAACGCTCTCGTACTTGGGAAATCTTTTCGCTTTAATTTGTATGCGATAACCGACATCATTTGTGTATGCATGTCCTTTCTTTATTGGTTCTGACTATCTTGTGTATTTATTATTTGGAAATAGAATAAGTGCAGATGGGGCGCGAATCCTAATTGCAACTAGCTACTCCGCAAACATCTTCGAAAGACTATGCCTCGCTGTTTCCATTGTTCATGGTGGTGATCACTGTTGAAATTTTATAATTTTATACTCTCTTTCTATCCGTGAGTGTAGATCTTATTCCAAGAACCCTGCCTCAACCAGACTGGAAATGATCGCATGAACCATAATCACTAAAACATCAATAGTTATATCATAGAAATTATAGAAATTCTAGTCAAGAAATATAAAGAAATGTAGAATAGGGAATAGGCAGGATATGCCACCACTTGTTCACACCACGAGTGCGCCCGAGAAAAACATTGGGAGAGTGGAAGAGAAAAAAAAGTGAGAATTGCTCGTTTGTCATAAAATTTGTTGCTGTGTTCTTGAAAGTCACAAAATCGATGTCGTTTACAATTTTACCACAAAATTCATTGATTTATTTGTTGTTTTGTCATTTTGTCATTTATTTTTTTCTTTTTCTTTTCTATTTTACAAAATTGAATTGTGCTGTGGTGCGACGGTGACACGACTTGACTCTCGGTGGCATAGCGGTGTATTAGCTTAGCAATGATCATTGCGCACGACAACAGTGTACTTTTTTGCGGAACAATTCAGATTTGTAAAATATAAAAGGAAATGGAAAAATAAATATAATGAAAAAATGACAAAACAACAAATAAATAAATTTTGTGGCAAAATTGTAAATAACGTCAACTTTATAACATTTGAGACATTTGAGAACGTGACAAGGCTACTGCCGCCTGCGTAAAGATGGCAATGGGTCTATACCCATCGGGTTTGACTATCTCAAACCCATACCCGTTAGAAAAAAATCTCTCAGTCGGATAACCCATATATACATGCGGGTATCATTTCTCCCCTAAACCCATACCCATGCGGGTAAAATATATCCATCGGGTACCCATACCCATCAATAAACACTACACACAAAATATGGTAACAAATAACAATTGTATATTTATCCCCACAAAAACAATGTTTCACCTAAATAGATCGATCAATCATTCAATCATTAGATCAAAATTACATATATAAATAAACTCTTAAACATAATACATCAATGATTTAATCTACAACAATAGCAACAATGATTTAAACTCTCAAAATATAACGGGTATGAATATTAGGAAACCATACTCATACCCGCGACTATTTTTTCCTATTAATAGACCCACAGGTGAACAATTTTACCCGTATATATATTCTAATAGGGTAAAAAACCATCGGGTTTCGGATACCCATTGCCATCTTTACGCCTGCGCGCACGAAGTACGACAACGCCATATTGGTTGTTCCGCATGTCCTACAAGTGCGGGGAACCGTTGGATTGCATCATCCAATGACGTCATACGATCTCCCCCGCCCCGGCCGCGTTCGATACGAATACGATACGAGATCATCGGAATTCGAATATGATTTCGAATCCGGAGGCGACGGGGTAGCGCCATAAGTGTATATATAACCGCCGCCGAGGGCTAGGGATTTGTGCTCCTCGTCCTCGATCCATCGATCTCGATTGCCACGGCGCTCTGATCGCGACACGACCCGCGGGTGACCTCTGCCGGGGAAGGGATCGATCGAAGCAAGCGCGTGCGCGGGCGGCGGCGATGGAGATCGACGCGGCGGTGCGGGCGAGCGGCGACACCGCGATGCGCGCCAAGTACGACCGCGCCATCTACGCCGTGGAGCGAACTTTCGCGCTCTACCCGTACGTGTGCCCTCCTCCTCCTTTGAGTATTCGTGATGATGCATGCTGATTCAGTTTTTGCTTGCAAGTTCTAGAGTGATGATAAATTCCTTCTAAAACAAATAGAAAAAAATATGAAGTAGATTGAACGACATGGTAATCGGTAGGGCGAGATCTTCTTGATCTCTAATCTAACTAAATCAATGTAGTAGTGATCCTTAAGGAGGCATTCTTTCGGTAACACATAGCGTCTCCCATATATGACCCATTGCTAGAGACGAATATAATGTGTTTGAATCTAGTTCTGTTCTTTAAGTGAATGTCCGATCAGTATTTGTTTGAATCTGATTGTATGAATCTGATCTATTTGGTATGTAGAGCTTCACTTGTTTAATCTTTGTCACAAAGAGTCGAACAAAATGTTACTAATAGATTCTTAAATTTTAGTGAACCTGACAGATTTGTTTCAGAATGTATAGAAAGTCTACATTTCACTGGCTCCACAAATTCAGTTCTATTTTAGATTTAGATATATAAACAAGTGTAAAGTTGTAATTGTCCTTGTGTGTTGTCTTCTTATTATGCCAACAATGCCCCATGTGATTGAAAAACGTAATAATTGTATTAACATTTCACCATCATCATTTTTTGATAGAATGTCGGGTAGATAACTGGATATAGTTAAAGACTTTTTGATTATCAACTTTGCAGGTTCGGGGAAATCGCTTTTAGCTTTAATGGTGGCAAAGATTCAACTGTAACACACTTTACATTTTCCTTTTACCTACCCTTGGTCAACTTTCATGTTCTTTACTCATGGTTAGTATCAACTGACAAGATAATAATGTGATAAATCGACAGGTGCTGTTGCATTTGCTTCGAGCTGGCTACTACCTTCACAGGACAAGTTCAGGCAATGGAGACCAAACAGATCATAGCATTCAAAACTGCCCCATGAGGACCATCTACTTTGAGGACGCCAATGCTTTTCCTGAAATCAATTCGTTCACTTACGACACTGCCTCGACGTAATATTTCAATAAGATTTGATTCTGTTGTTGTTCTTTCTATTTGTTTTCTGTTTCCAAATCTTGATAATCTGATAAAAATATTGAATTAAACCTTCTCATGATCTCATCTCCATTCTGCAGATATGGTTTGCCACTTGAGACTATCCGAACAGATTTCAAGTCTGGCCTAGAAGCCTTGCTGAAGGAGAAGCCTACTAAAGCAATTTTCCTTGGCACTAGAAATGGCGATCCAAATGCGGTAATTCCCTTTAATGATTTATTCTATGCAGTATACTTTATATTAAAAAAATAATATGTGAATATTCTTATGCATATAACTGTTTTGATCATCGTCGGTCTAGTAGTAACAGTTAAGTGTGTAATTCTCAGGTTGGTCAAGAACAGTTCTCTCCTAGTTCCCCTGGCTGGCCTCCTTTCATGAGGGTGAATCCAATCTTGGATTGGTCTTACAGGTTTGTCTTTTGATCATGTGATTCAATCAAACTTTTTCTTCGTTTTCCAGTGTTATCAATTCTAATGCTTTGCTGTAATAGGGATGTTTGGTCGTTCCTCTTAACCTGCAAGGTCAAGTACTGCAATCTCTATGATCAAGGGTATGATCTTTTTAATCTTTTCTATGATCAGACCTTTTTTGGTGGTGGAGCAACATAAACAATTAGCACGAATTGGGAGGCAATGGTTTCCCCCTTACACTTCGTGACGCTTATCTTCTACTGCCACCTGCTGTGGAGCAACATATACAGACCGCTTTAGAAATATAAGTTGTTTGCTCTAATTTGTATGAGACTTAATTGGCAACAAAGTTTTTCTACTCTTTGTAAACTTTTAGATCAACGATTAATTGCTATGGTTTAATTTCAGGTACACTTCCATTGGAAGCATACATGATACTGTTCCAAATGCACGCCTAAGTGATGGAGTAGGTGGGTTTAAACCGGCATACATGTTGTCCGATGGAACGCTTGAAAGAGACGGCAGAGCAAAGAAGGCTAGTAGTAAACAAGAGAATAAATCGGTTGCTGTTAGTCTCTAGTTAATACAAATGCACTTATAGGAAATTTACATACAATATTTAGGGGGAAATAATGAGTACAGAATTGGCTCAATATCTTCACTTCTTTCTTGCGTGTAAATAAGTTGAAAATAATAAAAAAGTATATTAGTGCAATGGTTGCGCATTTGTGTATCCTAAGAGCACATTTCACTTTTTTTCCTCTTGAGAGGACATGTTTTTTTCTTGTATCGTCTTCCCAACTTAGCCTGCTCCATATTGATGCTCTCCATTTGTTACGTCAGATTTAGTGGCGAAATTTAGCTTCAACCACATGAACTGTAATAGCCTGCTAGGACTTCTATACAATGTTACTTCCTTAATGAAGACATAGGATTTCCCCTCGGAGTATTGTATGATCTCAGGTCTCATTGTCTATCCGGATTGCACTGGAATTCGCATGAAACAGTAATTGTGCTAAGAATTACTAAAGTTCCAGATGTAGCCTTTAAACGGGTATCCTGAGGAAGAGCATTCAACAAAACCATTGCATGGTACCACTACCACATGTCATAAACCTTGAGTAAATTATATGGGGATAAAAACAATACACTGTTACAGATATGCTATTATGAAATTACCCATATTTTTCTAACTCCTGCCTTTTGCTCCCATCAAGACCAACAGATAACCACCTAGCCCACATGCTGGCAATATTCACAACGATTTCCACTTAATGAATTCAGTCAAACAGGGCTAAGAACCCAAGAGCCTTTTGATCCCAGCTTTTTGATCAGAGGTCAGCATGGAAGGGAACTTGATGTTGAATCTAATCCGCAAATTCCCCTTCTTATTGGGATCCTTTGGCATTGGCATGCCCTCTCCAGGGACCACCTCTTCATAGCTGGGATGGATTACTGAATTAATGGGCACCGAAATACTTCGGGCATCAAGCGTAATGATATGTGCAGTATACCCAGTCAGTGCTTCCACCAAAGATATTTTCTCTGTTATAACAAGATCATTTCCCTCCCTAGTGAAAATTTCATGGGGCTTCTCCTCAAGGATGAAAACGATATCAGCAGGTGTCATGTTTGGGGCCTCATTCCCCTTCTCAGGAAAAGTGATTTTTGTTCCCTTCTTCCAACCTGGCTTTACATCTATTGTCAAAATTTCCTCCTCCTGTGAGACTCTCCTGTTACAAATAGTAAAATTAGCACGCCAGCAACAAGTACATAGAATTATTTATTTTCATCAATCATCACTGTGTAACATGAGATATCCGTCAAGAGTCACAAATGCTATATAAAATAGGTTTTGCTGAAATGAATTAAAATTGACAGGCATTCCCATAAAATGCAAAAGTAGGAATACCCACTCCCTGAAGATAAAAAACAGATGTCACCAACAAGAGGAAACAACAACTAACCATGAAGCATCGAATAAAAAGATAGATCATCATTTATGTGTTAGTTTTGCTGCTCTTTTGTGTTATGGGATGCAGTGCTACAAGGAATTTTTTGCATTCTATGGATTTACCAATGAATTACATGATGCAAACCACGCCACAGGTATAAGAAGATAGACAAAAAGATTGTTGCCTGTAAGTCTCAGAGTAACAATGTGTTGCTTCCTTCCTCCACAGAGGCACCAATTTGATAATAATGTCTCTATATTCAGCTAAACATAACATCAACAATGTTTAAAAGGGGTATCTGACTGACACATATTTACTTCACAAAATAGTAAACAGCCAATATGCTTGCAAGAATCTAGAGGTCACGTAGCTTTCTTAAATAGTATGCAATACACATTGGCGCCTTGCTCTCTTCTAGAACATTTATTCAATTGACATATGAGCAAAATCCACACTAAAATGGAAATATGGCATTACAATCTGTTTAGGTAAACATCGCAAAACGGCAACGTTACAGGTCTGAAATGGTATGGTGTTGCCATTTTAGGTCTATGCACCACTAGGAACGCCTCATGTCTCACATGGTAAAACTAACTCTGTTAGTTACCAGATGATGACCATGGATTGTTTCCCTCTTTCAACACGTAAAATCAATAAATTGAATAAGACAAAGAACAATGCAGTTGACATAAAAAAATATGAATGCAAGAGGACCTCTTAGAAAGTGCTAACTACTTAGTTCAGAAGTCATCAGAAGATAATGGAGTAAGAAGTCATTAGAAGATAATGGAGTAAGAAGTCATCAAAAGATAATGGAGTAAGAAGTCATCAATAGATAATGGAGGAAGCTTACCTGCTGACATCAATAATCTCTCTTGAGATCTTCATCTTTTTGTTACACCCTTGTACAGATCTGCAAGGTTAATTGGAAGTCGATTCTCAATGGGCGGCGGTTTGTGTGATGGCCGATGCATACTGGTGGAACCCTCCCCAAACATAGATCCTGGGAACCTTGGGTCCCCTCTCATACTGCCAACGCCACCCGACATGCCACCCATATGAGAGAAAGGGCCAGAGAATCCAAAGAACTCAGCAAAAATGTCATCTGCACTCCTAGGGTTGAAATGGAATGATGTTGAATGGCCCCCACCAGGGGAGAAGGAAGATGCTCCAGGACCTCCCGCACCTGGGGGTGGTTGCCCCTTGAGGCCCTCTTCCCCTAGCTGGTCATAGAGAGTGCGTTTATGGGGATCGCTAAGGACCTAAATGGTAAAACATAACATTAATAGACAATTGTAAATTTATGGACAACAGGTTTGAAAATTTTGATTGCTGGAAGAACTGAATTAAAAAACTAAGATGTTGCATTGCACTACAAGAAAATAACAAGGAGTGAAAATTGCAGACTCGATTCTTTCGGAAAAAATATCAAAAGGATCTGGACTATATTTGGATCAACAGAAAAGTTATTATTTAGCTTGTAACAATTTCTCTAGTTCCTACTTAGCATTAATCCCATACCAGAACTTTCAGACATGGTTCAAGAATCATTCACAATGTACAGTATAAACTATAAAGTATGCTATGGCATGCCCACAGTAACATGGCCAAGGTATTGTAAAAGGGATCTAGAGGATACATTCCAAGAATTATCGACAATGCCAGTTCGCCTCTATTCTATATTTATCCATTAAAAAATTGGATTAATGCCCACCAAATCCATATGTTTCGCTTCTATTCCCTATTTACCCATAGAAAATTCCAAAGAGCGCCAAATCAGGGATAAAAAACAGTAAGCAATAAAGATAGAGCGATCGTCACACACTCACACAAATAACATATCAAAGAAATTGCCTCTCCATTAGACTAAGGGTGATAAAGCAAAACGAGGTACGATCGCATCTGATAAATACCCTAGTGGCTAGGGTTTCCAATGGTGCGATCGATTATTTGTTGTATCAACGAAAGAATAGCCCTCATCGGCAGTAACTGCAGGAACAACGGATCGAGCCGCTACATTGAACATTGAAGTAGGGGGGAAACATAATCTTTGCAGGACGAAAAGACGATGGGGAGCAACCTCGTATGCCTCGGAGATCTGCATGAACTTGGCCTCGGCCTCCTTCTTGTTTGTGGGGTTCTTGTCGGGGTGCCACCGCATGGCGAGCTTGCGGTAGGCCTTCTTGAGGTCATCGTCGCTGGCGCCGCGGTCGACGGCGAGCACCTTGTAGTAGTCGACCCCCATCTCCCTCGGCGGCGCCTCCGTGCGGCGGAAGCGGCCAGGCCGCGCCGACGACGACTCGGGCGCCCTCCGCTTAGTTCCGCCGCCCTCTCGAATCTTGCCTGCCTGGTGCGCCCCCACCCCACGTCGGCGGTCAGGCCCGCTGACTGCGACGGCGGGTGGAGGGGACAGGATCGATCCAGCCGACGGGCGACGGCTAGCTCTCGCGCCCGGGGCACACGAGGAAATTGGACGGGGAGAGGGTGGGAGGGGGTGCCGTGCCGGGGTGGGGTGGGGGCCGGGGGGTGGGGCTAGGGCGCTCGGTTAGGCCAGCGTGGAAGGTTCGAGAAAGGCGTGTAGTAACGCAAGCGCTACGGCTGGTGGTGGACGGTGGCGGTGGCGGCACGGCGGTAGTGGGTTGGGGCGGGCTCTGCGGCTGCGGCGTGGGCCGTTCGCCGGCGGAATGTCGCCGTGCCAGGTCAGGTGGGATTTCCAGCGTACGAGGTTCGGGCCATGTAGGCCCGAAAAAAGGCCGTGTTTACTTTAAACCCCGTTTGAATTATTTAGGTATTCGAATAAATAAGCATAATATTAAAAAGTTGATGAATAACTTTAAAATATGTGTTGATAATATATATTAAAAAATGTACAGTTTAAAAATTCTGGGAGTGTGAACAGAATTAAGTCGTAAGCTAAACCTGAAATGAACATGTCAGATTTTATTTAAAATAGAAGTTGGATGATTGATTATAGATCAAACTGGTTTTATGATATTTACTTTTTTTTTGAGCAAGAGAGGATAACACCTCTCCTATTTCCATTAAAGAAACAAGTAAAGGTACTACAAGAACCACACAGCCCGAGACCAGGCACACACCACATCAAAACCCTCAAAAGAGTTATAGTTCTACGAACAGTATTAAAAAACCAACAAAGTTCCAGATAGCCACAAAGGTTTAACTATTGATCATCCTCAGAAAACGGACTACGCAGAAGCAGCGGCCTCCAGCAGGACACAAACACCAGTAGACATATCACCCAGTTAGACAGGTTCCACCGAAGCGCCACCCGTGCCTTCCCGCGAAGATCTCATTTGCTACTTGCTCGAGTAACCGCACCCCCAACGCCAGCTTTCTTCCTGTTTCCTCCGATTTCTGTAATATGGACCAAGATGAAAGCCAGAAACATAATGAACTAATCAATTCGGCAGGATTACTCAGTTTTTTTCTTTTGAAACAAACATCATTTCTATTTATCCAAATACCCCAGAAAACTGCCGCAAGACCCACCCCTACTAGGTTTTTTTCCACCTTACCCAACTTTTTGAACCAATGCTGCCACAGGTGATTCATACTGGTAAAGGGGCCTATGTCAAAACATATCTTGATCATTGTCCACACAAAACGAGCAATGTTACATTCGAAGAACAGATGTTGCACTGTTTTCATCATGGAAACAAAACGGGCAACGTTTAGAGTCTCCTTTCCACCCTTTTTTCAGCAGGTTAGTTTTTGTTAAAATTTTATCTTTTTTGGCCATCCACAAGAAAATTTTTACCTTCAAAGGAACTCTCAACTTCCAGACATCATCTTTACATTTACTAGTCTCTTGTAACTTCAAAGCAGTGTAAAAGGATTTAACATTGAAACATCCATTTTTTGTCAATTTCCACACAAGAGAATCTTCCTTGTCATTCAAGGTAACCTCATCACAGATTTTCTGGATCTTTATCCAATCACGAAATTTATCCCCAGTAAGATCTCTCCTGAATTTTATTCCTGATAAACCTTCCCTTAAAGCCCTTTCCACAGTAACATTTCTTGAGATTGTAATATTGTACAAAGAGGGAAACTGATCAGCCAACTTCTCATTTTTGTCCCACTCATCCTCCCAGAAGAGTGTTCTCTTGCCATTACCTATTTTTTAGCACAGAACTGCAAGAAGGTGTTTTTAATTCTTGTCAATGCCATCCAGAACTGTGAGTCACCAGCCCTGGTTCTTTTTTGTCCCAAAGGTTTATCAGCAAGGTATTTACTTCTTAGTAAGTTCTGCCAGATGCCTCTTTCATTTTCAAGTTTCCATATCCATTTACCCATCAAGACAATATTCATACATTGCAAATCCAGGACACCCAATCCTCCACATTTTTTTGGCATGCAAATCACAAACCATTTAACCAAATGGTATTTTTTTATTCCCTGGTCTTCCTGCCATAACAGTCTTGCCCTAAAGAAGTCAATCTTTTTTTGTACCCCTTTAGGTAAGGGGAAGAAGGACATCATATAAAGAGGTATGCTACTCAAACAAGAATTAATAAGTAAGAGTCTCCCTCCAATGTCCAACAACCTCCCTTTCCAGCAGCCCAGCCTGTTTTCAACCTTGTTTTCACATTGATTCCAGTTTTCACTCAGAATTTTGTTTTACTAATTGGTAAAACCAGATATTTCATGGGAAAAGTACCCATTTTACATGTGAAGATATCACAGTACTCCTTTTTTTAACTTCATCAATTCCAACACAAAACACTTCACTTTTATCAAAATTAATTTTCAAGCCAGACATTTGTTCAAACAAGCAAAGTAAGAATTTCAAGTTTTTTGCATTGGCCAAATCATCCTGAAGCAAAAAAATTGTGTCATCAGCATATTGTAATACAGAGACTCCTTTTGACAAGAATTCATGACCTAACCCATTAATAATTCCATTTTCCTCAGCTCTATCCATCAAAATTGGAAGAGCATCAGCTGCCAAATTAAACAAAAGGGGGGACAAGGGATCTCCTTGCCTTAGGCCTTTATTAGTTTTGAAAAAAGGTCCAATTTGATCATTAAGCTTAATGCTCACATTCCCCCAATTATAACTCTCATTATCCAATCATTCCACCTGTCAGGAAAGCCTTTTGCCTCCAACATCTGGTAAACAAAAGCCCATTTAATTTTATCATATGCCTTCTCAAAATCAACCTTAAACAATACACTAGTTTTCTTATTCTTATGCAAGGTATTAAGAATCTCATACAAAACAACAACCCCTTCAAGTATATATCTTTTTTTAATGAATGCAGTTTGGGTTTTTGCAATCAAATAGTCAATCACTTTTTCTAATCTATGCATCAGTACTTTAGTCAAAATTTTAAAACTAACATTAAGCAAACAAATGGGTCTGAAATTCTTAATTTGATCTGCATTCACACATTTGGGAACTAGGGTAACCACACCATAGTTAAGCCTTTCAACATCATCAAGCCCATTGTGGAAATCTTCCAAAATGCCAACAAGATCAACTCTAATCACATCCCAACAGTGTTTATAAAATTCCACAGTTAAACCATCAGGACCAGGTGCTTTGTTATTCCCCATCCCAAACACAGCGTGTTTAATTTCTTCCTCAGAGAAAGGTTTCAATAGGTCATCCTTATCTTCTTCTTTAAGCTGAATCATATCTCCATTGGTTAATTTGATAGAAACTCTTTCATCCTCTCCAAACAGACTTTTATAAAATTTAGTAACATGTACCAGTTTTTCTTTTTGATCAGTTATCAGTCTATCTCCATCTCTCAAGTATGCAATATAGTTCTTCCTCCTTCTGCCATTTGCTTTGGCATGTAAGTATTTAGTATTAGTATTTCCTTCAAGCAAATCCTTTTCCTTACTTCTCTGAAGCCATTTAAGTTGTTCCTCTCTCAAGAGATTTTTAATTGAAGCTCTAGATCTCTTCTTTCCTTTCTATCATCCCAAGTCATTCCAGATAATTCACATTTTTTGTCAATATCATCAATTTTTTCCACAACTGAAGCTTTTTCCCTTTTATAGACCCCTTCCCAATTCATATTCCAACCTTTTAGTTTTTTCCTTAAAGCAACCATTTTCTTATTCCATTTGTCCAAATGAGATCCAGATACTTTAGTTGAGAACCAGACATCATGCACCACTTCCTTGAAATCAGATCTCAGCAACCAACTATTCTCAAACTTAAAAACAGATGTTTTCTTTACCTTATCACCAAAGTCAATCAGAAGTGGTGAATGATCAGAGAGAACTCTTTCTAGGGCAATAACATTAGCAAGTGGGTATTTCTTTTCCCAATCAGTGGACATCAAAACTCTGTCCAATTTTTCAAGAGTAGGATTGATATGATTATTACTCCAAGTATACAAGTTCCCACTCATCTTTAATTCCCTCAGGTTAAACATCTCAATTATAGCATTAAACAGGAAGCTCCATTTATTATACCCTCCAGCCTTATTTTTCTCATTTTCCTTCCTAATAATATTGAAATCTCCACCATATATTGTGGGCTCATTACACCCCTTACACACTTGGGAAAACTCAGTAAGAAATTTTTCCTTGTAGTCTGCATGTGCTGCCCCATAAACCACCACTAAGTTCCAAATTTGTTTATCCAAATTGTTAGAAATTTTTAATTTCACAAAATAGGACCCTATTTCTTGATATACTGCCTCCATCAAATCATTATTAATACCCACTAAGATCCCTCCAGATCTCCCCTGAGAAGGAGACCACACCCAGGAAAAAATTTTCCCAGCACTAAGGGTCTTGAGGAATCTTTGTGTAAAATCAGTCTTCATTGTTTCAAGAATTCCTATGAAATCCACCTTTTTTCCCCAACAACATCTAATAGATGTTTTACCTTTTCATTGCTTCCCATTCCTCTTATATTCCATATTAAACCTTTCATCTGCACCTTTTCTTTTTCCTTTTTCCATTATGTTTTGAGGGCTTAACCTTAGTAATACTAAGGTTTCCACTTAGCTTTTTTTTTCCTCTCTGAATTACAATGGAGTTGGAACATATTATTTTCTGTTATCTCCTCATCCATTTCATTTTCTCCTTCATCAACATCATTTAGGATTTCCATAGACATATCCACCACATTATTTCCTTCACACCCAAGGACATCTTTGTTTTTATCATTCTCTTCATTAACTAGATAGAGGGTTAATCTGGCTTGCTCTAATGACTTAATCAAATTCAGATTAGAATTAATTTGATCAATAGAGCAACCTAAAGAAACCCCTAAAATTTTAGCCATATCAAACAGAGTAGTATTCTCATCATAAATAAAGGAGGGGATGTCATTACCTTTAGTCACAAATGCATTTTGTGCTTCCTTTCTGGTGGTAGCTATTTCAAGGACAGATCTGTCATCTTTTACTCGAAGCCTGTTGCACCTCCTCTTCTCCTCCTCCTCTGGTTCATTGTCTTTGGTGGGAATGACAATATCAATTCTGGTTGCAAAGTCAATTGACTCTTGAGAGTCAATATATTCTTCACTGTCAGTGATTTGGAGTTTGCCCCCTTCCTCACAAGAATTGTGATCTAAAAGATTATCATCAACTTCTTTTCCCAAAGAGATTTCTTTATCCAGCACAACCTCATCAAGTAAATGCGCATCACTATTCAGTCCATCCTCTAATACATTTCCCATTTCTGTTCCTGTTTTTTGATGAACAAATTCAGCCAACTGCATTTTTTCAGCTAAATCCCCATGAGAGACCTTCATTATGTCTACATCCTATATACTCATTTTTTCTTGAGTGGAAGGAGCCCCATCCTTATCATGCACATTCAGATCACCTACTTTTCATGTTTCACCCTTATCCACATTTCTCTTTTTACATTGGTTGCCATCATCTAAGCACTCATCTCTACTGTCATCCCCTTCCAGTATTCTTTTTCCCTTATCTTTGCCATTAAACCACCCCAATTCCACAAATTCCTCAAGAGAGAACAAAATCTCATACATCAGTAACTTGGGAGTGGTCAGGATCAAAGTCATGGGGAGGGCAGTAGTATTCATCATACCCACTTTAATTCTCACAATATCCTTATTTCTCAGAGACTCCATGTCAACATCAACAACTACCCCCAATGCTGATCCCACCTCACAAAGGGCATAATAGTTTTTCATTGTGTCAGGTAAGCCACCCACAACAACCCAAACCAAATGCATTTTACCAGTAGCCATAGCCTCCTGAGTCCATGCCCTGACTTTGATTCTAACATTTGTCCCTTTGAGAGTGAACTCCTCAAAATTAGAGATCTCCTCCAACCTCATTTTGTTGGGAAACCTGATTTGGAAGGTCTCATTCCCCATATCCTTGGCTCTCCATGACCAATTCCACTTAAATTGCTGAGTAAAGCCATCATCTATTTGTTTTTCAGTCAACTTTTTCCCTCTTTCCACAGTTACAAGTGCCATTGGGTTCAAATGCTCCTTACTAGTAACATCCCTTGCATTTTGAATCAGGATACACCCTAGTCCATTAGCCCCAGCTCCCACAAATTTAGATACAGGTTTCAGTTGTTTTTCTAGATAGCAATCCACTGTTTTATGAGAATTTTTGCCACATATCACGCAGAACAGGCTAACTTTGCAATCCTTGAACAAATGTCCCACTCCCTTACATTTTGTACAAAAAATCTTACCAACATCACTTTGTTTGGTGTCTTCCACCGAAGGCTTGTCGTGAGCACCCAACAGAACCGGATCATCATTCTGCAAAGACCCTGAACTTTCAGATGTGACCATCTTTTCTGCATCCTTATCCCAGTTCGTCGGCTGGTTGTGCAGCCCCTCTTTCTGACCCAACATATTAGAACCCTCCTTCATTGGTAACTCTCCTTTTCCAGTCGAATCCACAACCATTTTTTGTTGTTGAGCCGGGCGAAACTTCCCCTGGTTCGTCCCTCCTTGTCCTCCACCCACCCTCCAGGTATGAGAAGGTCGGTGTGGAGGTCGAGGGCGCCATGAACGATTGCCCCAATCTGCCATGCGTGGAGAGGCAATAACCTGCGCAAAGCTACGCCCTCCACCACCGGGGAAAACCTTTGCTCTCCCACCAACACCAACTCGCGGCCACTCAGAGTCCTCACTTAGGGTTTCGGGAGATCGGAGGTGTGCGAATCGCTCCGCCAAATGAGGGAGGGCGAAATGCTCCAAACCCTCGAGGAGATCTCCTGCCGAAGACTCCAGAAAAGGAAGGGATAAAGTACCTCCAAATCTCGACCTCCACGATTGCGGCCCATCAGAAGGAACGCAGCCCATAATAGGTTTCAAATGTTCCAAATCCAGCCCAGAGTCCACATGTCCTGTTGATTTGCATGCAGCCGCAGCCATGACCGATTTCATCTCTCCCATCCCGAGAGGGAGAGAGACGAGGGATAGGCTGTGGTGTTCACCGCCGCGGAAGCAGCAGCACGGCGGTGCGGTGCGGCGCGGGGCCGCAGCACGGCGCCGGCGGCGGCGAAGACGCGAGACTTCCGGAAAACTGCTCCTGACGAGTTAATTCGATCTTTTCTTTATGATATTTACTTGATAATTGAAATAAATAATTTTTTAAAATAAAATTTCCAATATTTTTCGTATCAATTTTTTTTATAAAACATAGAATCTTGGAAAGCGTCAACGCCATAATCCATAAACCGTTTGTAGTTTTATAGGCAAAGTGTTAAGATGCACACATATAGTCCATATACTCATTTGTCAACTTGAAAATTTTCAAATTCGTATTGAAATTTGAAACTATCAACTATCAGCTCGATCCGAAGTAAATCTAGAGCATAATAAATAAGGATACACTATAAAAAATTACAATGAGTCGAACCGAGATAAACCGAGCGTGTGACACACCAACTCAACTCATTAGAAAAAAGAGCCTAAAACCTAACGTAGAAACTATTCTGGACTATATTGATCTTTAAAAAAAATAAAAAATAATTGGTTCGTAACAGTATTCCTATGATCTTAATTCATTTATCAATTCTTGTATTTTAAAGGGTATTAGAAATAGAGTTATTATTTACCAGAAAAACGAGAGGTAGTTTAGAAGATCGCTTAGAACAAAAAAATGTTTAGGAATACTGTTGTAGCTTGAATTTTGTATAAAATATCTAGATTTTACTTTAGAGTGTCAGATAAGAACAGTATTTGAGATTTTTTGGGTTGTTTGGTAGAGCTGCTGATACTGAAATCTACATTAAAGTTAGAGTAGAGCACTTAAATTAAACTGGCTAGAACATGCTTCGCCACTTTGATTTATTTTTCTAAAACGTTCTGAGTAGAATTATTTGACTTGATATCAGTTTCACGAGACAAAGAAACTGGTGAGCGTGGCTTGTTAAATGGGCGAGATAAACTGGCCATCTGGTCAAAATCTTATGGGCTTGCCCAATTTATCTGCACAAGTGTGCTACTGAAACGAGTAGGCCCAATCTATCCTTCTCTAACCGTCCCAACTCCCAAACCGGTAGTGGGAGCCGTGCGATAGCGTCTCCGTCTCCGCCTCCGGTGAAATAGAAAAACCGGCGAAGACTCGATCGGAAGCCGGAGAAGATTCCCAATTCCCAAACGCCGGGGAGACAGATGCCCAGAAAACGAAACGAGGGCAAGACGCCAACGCGCGCCTAAAAACACGTACGTCGGCGTCGCCGATGGCGGCCGGCCCGTCGGCCAGCTCTTCCTCAGCTCGTCGCCGTTTAATTTCGTCTATCCGCGTCAAGAACCCACACTCCTTTTCCTCCCTCTCCCTTCTCAGCCGTGACGACGACGACCGCATATTTTCGCTGCTACCCGCGCTGCTGCGGCTGTTTCATTAACCGGGGGAAAGTTTGGTGGCCACAGCTGCTTCACCCGCGCGCACCGGCGAAGCTTTCGCGCGCCCGCGCATGCACCTCCTTCTTTTGCATTAACTAGTTTGTTAGTTAGTGGATAAGGCTAGTTTGAGATTGATTTCATCCGATAATTGTTTTTAGATGCTAATCGTTTCTGTTGTGTTGATTCCGGTAATTATATTTTAGGTATATTTATCACAGTAGTAAATTTGTATATACCTCTTTCACCAGTCGATTGCTATCTCCACATCACCATTTTGTTAGACGATTTTATTCTTTAGCATGGAGCGCCCGAGATGTTTGAGAACACCGTATCCTAGATATTTAGCCTGTATATGTGCAGGAGAAATGATAAAGGAAATTCATGTATATGTACATATATATATATATATATGTATATATATATGTATGTATATATGTATATATATATATGTATGTATATATGTATGTATGTATGTATATATATATATATATATATATATATATATATATATATATATATATATATATATATGGCAGCATGCTGCAGGCATACAGTTTACTTAAGGTGTGTTTGCTTTTACTTTTAAAATATGTTTCTACTATAAAAAAAGTGGAAATTGAACTAAACTGGTTTATCAAATTTGCCTTTTCCATTAAAAATAGTTTTTTCTAGTATAAATTTGGAAACAGCTTTGGACTCTATTTTTTGTTTTTTATACAAATTAGATAGCATGAATTCAAAGTGTCTTGATTGATTTAACATCATTATGGTTGTATTACATTGCATAATTTCATGAGATAACTATATAGTTATCGGTTACTTTATGAGGTGAACCATGAACTTTTTTATCTAATATATTTTCTAGTTATTTAGTTGCATCAATGTTGATTGTTTCCTATTTATAAATATGTATGAAATATATATAAATAACAGACAGCTCACAACAACGTTTTCACAGTAGTTTCAACCAAACGACTTTTAGCTTTTCTGCAGTAGACAATTCACAACAACTTTTTTCATAACAGGTAAGCCACCACAATTTTTTCACACCTCATAACAGAACCAAACGCACCCTTACCCAATCAACGTGGGGGTACTCCGCTGCATATTGCTATTATCTTCTGAAAACAGAGCATGCATAATACATTGGGCATGAAACAGGGAGACAATCAAACTAGTTAAACCACACCGTAACTGTTTGGTTTAAAATTTAGTTTTCTAATTTATTACCGTTCGTTGGTCACCAGTAACTTGACCGGACCAGCAGCAGTACAGCAGGGCAGCTAGCTTGTGTTCGTCAGAGATATCGATTAGACAATCACCGATCCACCCGCCGGGCGCGCCGATCGATGTGAAAGGGAAAGCCGCTCAGATCCATCCATCGAATGATCTCACCTCAGCTTCAATTTTCCTCGCCGAAATCTCACCTCAAAAGAGAGACGCATGGAGCCACGCCCACCGCGCGAACCTCGTAGAAAAAGACATGTATGTATGGGCCCGCTCGAAAGCTATCGTAGGCGCGCTACTGTCAAATCAAACCATTAGCAACGGTAACTAAACGTAAACCAGTTAGCTTAGGGCTGTTTAGATGTTTAGCCCCGTCACTTCGGATGTTCGGATGCTAATTAGAAGTAGTAAACATGAGTTGATTAAAAAACTAATTGTAGAATCTTTAGACTAATTCGCGAGACGAATTTATTAAACCTAATTAATCAATCATTAACATATTGTTACTGTAGCACCACATTGTCAAGTCATGAACTAATTAGGTTTAATAGATTCGTCTCACAAATTAGTCTAGAGGTTCTGCAATTAGTTTTTTAATTATCTCATTTTTAATCCTTCTAATTAATATCCGAATATTTGATGTGATAGGACTAAAATTTAGCACTTTATTGCTAAACAGCCCTTAATTACTAAGGATGGATAACCATGTAGCCGGTTGGCTAATAGTTTGAAAACCCTAGCTAGTAGCGGTAGATGACACTCGATCTAGTTTTTTTATCAAATGGTTTCACGGTTCAAATGGATGAAATTGAGGGGAAAAAGTCGATGAACGGCTTTAAAATTTACTAGATATTTTCTGACATGGTTTTTTTCGAAACCATAGGTTTAGAGCATCTCCAAAAGCCTCTCCATTTTTAACTCTCTATTTGTCTATTTAGCCAACTATCCAAAAAGATTTCTCTCCAAATTTATTCTCAACTCTCTAAATAATTTATTCTTCCTTTTAAAATAACAAAATATTTCTAAATATTTGATTTCTTTTTGAAAAATACCCAAATTGTAAAATTTTAGATTTTTTAAAAAATCGTTTTATTTTTATTTTTTCTCTCTTTTTTCTGTTTTGTTCTTTTTTCTTTCTCTTTTTATTTTCTTTCTCTTTCCCGCTTCCTTCCTTCCTTTCTTTTGTTAACTTTTTCATTCGGTTCATGCACTTCTCGCCTTCTTCAGGGCGACTGCAAAGTGGGCCATACCGACAACAAAGTGCTGCCCAGTACTCAGCCGCACAAATAGCCAGCCAAGATGGCTTGCCAAATCTAGCGAGCGAGAAGACTCCTTTAGTTAGTTAGCATGATGGCTTGGCCAACTAGATAGCGAGTCTCTTGAAGGATATTTTTTTATTTGAATGGCCAAAATTTGGTTTGGAGAACTTGATTGCCAAGCTTTTGGAGATGCTCTTATAAATTTGGAATACATGTAAAGGTGAGAAAATTATGTATATACCACTTAAAATTTACCGGTTTTCATATATATTATTGGAAATTTATTGTTCGTATATATGTTACTGCTTTTGTTGTTTATATCTGTATATAACACTAGCGTCAGTTTCAACTTAACCAATATTTGTGTTTTTCTAAAACAAAACTATCCTTAACTCATAACGCAGAGAATTAGAGATCGACAAAAGAGGCCGGTATGAAGATAATCACACTGTCATCTCACTGTTGCCGAACCCTAACCTGCTCCTGGCCATTTTCTTATTCCCTATGTTATTAGCTGAGAGTAATTTTACAATTTAGAAAAAAACCAACAGTTGTTGCATTTTTTGTCACATTTTGTCACAAGTGTGGACTAAAAGATCTGTTTCACTCTAGTACATGTACTATGTTCTTAGAAAAAGGTTCAAGACGTGCCAATCAGTTTGACCCTGCAACTGATAAGGGAACAAAAAATATGGCATTAGTAGCATGTCCTATCGGCTATCGAGCCGATGACCGCGACGAGGATGGGATATTTTTGGAATATCATGTCGATCGGACATGAGACTGATGACCTAGTATGAAGCAATCGGGCGAGCGTCGGTCGATAAGATGAACAGTTAATCACATAGGGTGATGAGTGTTTTTCCGATAACTTATAAGATGTAGCGTGGAATCAAAAGATAACTCGTCGGTTTGTACTCCGACAGAAATAAATAAAACATGTCAGATAACATATTTATATCATAAAAATCATCACAACAACTAGATCGGACCTAACCAAGATAATAACTAGTCACGATGATCTTAATAATATATCAAAGAATCGGATATGCTCTATTTATATGAACGGTATACAACATGAAAGAGATACAATAGCAAGAGATGTCGGACTTAACCGATGAAACCTCAAACTATCACACCTAGATCACATCAATCTAAGAGATCAAAGTGAACTAATACAGCCTTAGACCTAGCTAATACACCGAGAACAACCAATGATCGTACTGTTTCAATGTTCACCTCAAGAGATCAATCTGATACAGTCGTGAGGATACTGATCTAGTCGGTACGGACGTCGGGGGTGGCGGGACTCACCTCTTCGCCGGAGATCGAAACGATGCAGCTCAGCTCTGAGTGTCGAACCCTGCCAGATAAACCTTGGAAGCCAAGGGTGGCGATGCGCTGAGTAGTTGATTAATAGAGATGTGTTTTTTCTGAGCTAACTAGTAGTACATATTTATAGTTCGGAGACTTGCTGTCCAAGGACTCTATCTTAACTGATTTTGAATAATCTTCATCTTCTTTTCCCGCGACTTATCTATATCGACTTTCTTTTGTGTTTGATCATCTTGTAACAGCATGGACGAGCTTACTTGACTTTATTTGACAGAACATCTTTGACTTTTGTTGATCGTACGACATCTTTAGTGGGCCTGAACTTTAACAAATCTTGGCGTCAGCACCAACGTTAAAACTAATGATAATGATATACACGTATGTAAAAAAAGTTAAAGCAACGACATATACAGTAACAATAAATTTGTATTGACGTATATAACATTTGGCCAAAGTTTAGCAATACATACAAAATTTTCACTATAAGGATAGTTGCTGCCTTAGAATAGTACAGTCCTAAGCTAGTATATTATAATTGGAAAAGACAAGTGCATGGCGCCCCGGGGCCCGGCGGGCGGTCCTCTCGCTGGGTCAGCACTCAGCAGCAGGAAGGCGAGATGGACTTTGCGAGCAGACTCCGGCCGATATGCACGCGGTCGCTGTCCCCCTTTTGAGTCACCGGTCCCTCTCACACTCACAGTGCTATTTGCTAAACAACCACACCTCTACTTGTTCTCTTCAGTCTTCTCGCACCAGCTGCAAACACCGGCCGGGGTGGGTGAAATGTCAACCATTAATTACATACGTCTCCTTTTCTCCTCCTCCTTCTCTATAAGTTCTAATCTCTACTCTACTGTTATGTACTGTATTCTTACAGTATACACTGACCCGTACTGTTGTGGCGTTTCGCATCCGTATATACTAATACTACTGTAGCAATGTAGCATACATACACTTGGTGGTGGCCGGCGCCAGGATAGATCGAGAGCTACAGTGTTGCTGCTAGTGTGCTACTGCTACAAGTCTATAAGTGTATATGTAGGCTGTAGGCATGTAGCGGTACGCTGCCACCGGCCGGCGCCGGAGTGCCGGTTGGGTACTGCATGCATGCAGGGGTGGGCCCCGACGCATGCAGAGCCACACGTTACACACCGCTCGCGTGGTGACAGCACGAACGTGTAGTACGCTAGCTGCGTGACGACTACTGGCCCATGCCCGTTTGATTCCTCGAATAAAATGTTTGGGTCCTGATAATTTTATGGTTTAATAAAAATAAAAAATTATTTTTAGAAAATATTTTTATTGAGTTTATATTAATAAGATTAAATATATCCTATGTGGCTATGTAAATGAATTTACATTCCAAATATAATGCATGTCTTGAATATAATATAGCATGAAAAGTAGTTTATTTATCATGCAACTCATATTCTAAACAATGTTTAACATGTAATTTTAACTGGTACGATCGATAATGATCACAATTAACCGTTAGATGAGCAGTTCCAACCCTACGGGCAAAATGATGTATAACTGGACATTTAATAGGATGTCACATAAAAAAATGTGACAATCAAATTGATGAAAATAGATACTACAAAATTAAGAAATCATGTCTAAACTAAAACAACATATTGTCACAACATTCAAGACAAGATTGAAAAGAGATTGGTTGAGAGGTGGAGAGAGAATTGGCACAGATCAATGCTAATAAATCATGGTTAAAAGTACGATTTTTAAAAATGATATCTCACTTACATTCTAAGATTAAGATTATGGGTTGAGACCGCCCTTACGAGTAGTTTATGCTCCGCCAAAGTTAAACTCGCGGCTCTACCATGCATTTACCAATCATCAAAGTAGAAATGATTATTGGTGTGCCCGAAAATACCTCTCTACACAGAAATGTAGAAAATACATACAACGAATTGATCGAAGCAATGAAGCATTGTCTCCGGCCCCCAACGCCCACGATGTATAAACCCAATTATTAATCTAAATAACAACACGTTGAATGAAATTGCAGCCGGCCAGCTGCAGCCATCTTCAATCTAATGCCATAAGCTACATATATATGATTTGATATCCCGATTTTCAAAACAATTCCTCGCCGGAGAGTAGCTAATATATAGCTAGGTCCTAGGGCTATGGCTTGCTCGAAACTAAGGGCTCTTTTGCAACGCAATAATTTTATGGGATTTTCGTAGAAATTACACTAAATCCTCCAAAAAAAATTTAAAAAAACCTTTGTCCCAAAGAGCCCTTAAACCTTCAGGCAATTTTTGGACAATTTTTTTACTACCTTTTAGGCTAGCACTACTACATCATATATGTTAAATTTGTATATATAACTTACATCGAATCTTATATATGACAAAATCTAAAATCAAATTAAGTTAACATATCAAGTTAATCCGTATATATATGGTTCGTAAGGATCGAATAATGTGAGAAAAAATTATTACAACGACGATAAGCAAAACCTGCAAGGATATATAAGCAGTTTTAGTTTATGATTTCTTGCTACATGCATGCACAAAGGCTAACTCTGATATGATATTATGATATATGTGCATCATATCCTTAGTGTTTGAGGGCAGAGACGCTTGATTATTTTGATCATGAAATTTGACTGTCTTGTTTGTAGTTAAAAGCCGCAAGCTAGCGCATGAAATTTGACTGATGCTCAGGCGTTGAGTCCATCTTCTGCATGTATTTTGATCAATTAATGGACAGACTAGTCGATAATTTTAATTTCCAGGTAGCTCCTTGGGGAAATATCGATTTTTTTAAATAATATTTTTTTAAAAAAATCAAATTTGTATGCCGATTTCAAAAAATTGCAGAAGTAGCATGCAGTCGGTATTTGAAGTGTTGACTAGTGCCAACTACGCCATGTCAGCTCCAGTCAGCACCAGTCGGCATTTGCTGGCGTGACATCCAGTCGACACTTCAAGTACCGACCGCATGTTACTTTTGCAATTTTTTTGAAACGGACATACATATTTGATTTTTTTAAAAATATTATTATTTAAAAAAATCGGCAAATATCACTCAACCTTCTTGTAGACTACAATCATTAATTGCTTCTCGCAGAGGTGGTGACAAATAACACATTTCAATTTCAATTGAGTACTTAATCCATCCAAAGCCACTATTAATTAATCTAAAATTTAGTGGCTAAAATGGGAGATAGTACTAGTACATGTGTGAAACTAATTAAGCTACATATATATATAACCATAATCAATACAACCTTTAAAACATTTTATTGTAAAAGAGTGGTGCCTAAACCCCAAACCCTAACCATAAACTCAATACCGGTACCGTAATTAGCAGTTTCAAATCAAAATAGTTTACTTATGAAACAACGTGGTTGGGCTAGGCTACATGCGCACACGCACGCCGAGCTGTGCCACATTGAGGGTTTTTAGGGAATTGAAACACCCCCAATTTAATTTATTTCATCAAAATCCGTCAAATTAAACATGTTATGCCGTACATATATAACAAAACGAAGAGTAGTGTTAAGTTAGCATAATAATTAGTAGAATCCAGTCGCGCAGAAAATGCATGCCTAGCTAACGACAGATCGAGTGACTATAGCAAGCTGCAGGCAGACGACACCTGCACGATCATATCGACAGAATTATTGTATTGCAAGGTGGTCAAATTAAAATTCAGTGGCTGCAGGCACTGGCAGTGCATGGCAGGTCAGTGGTACTGAGATATGTATCTATCTTTCGTATACCACCAGATCGATATATAAACGCTGCGGTGCTGCCCTAGTTTCATATGCTAGCTTCTGGTAGTCTCGGCGTACGCACGTACGTACAATGTATGTACAGCAAATTAAGAGTCGATCCAAAGAAAGAAATCTAGAGAGATTTATTTTGCCGCAAAGAAATTAAGAACCCTTGCATTGTAAAGCAAATGCAGACAGAGAGAGAGAGAAATCTCAAGGAAGTTGTGGTCGACATGCGTTCTCCTCGCCCTCTAATACTCCAAAATCACCACCAAACTAGTCTAGTACACATTGCTATCTCTTCTTCCCCCTTCTCTCTCTCTCTCATCTTCTACCTATCCATTATATTACAGGATTATCTCCATTAGAATTTAGAGAGAGCTGTGTGCCATAGTACACTACTGATACCATCCGTGCATCTTGCTTGCTTTCTCTCTCAATTTAATCCCTACTTTGCCTGTAGCTACCACGTACGATGTATTTGTCTAGCAGCAGCCAAGTAGATGCAATAATCATATAGCAGCTGAATTGAATCTACATATCGCTGGAAAGCTAGAGATTTTGGAGTAGTTTGTTTGGTGTAGGTATAGGCTGTTGTTGCTCGTCGATCTCTGCCGATCTTGCGAGCTACACGGCGACTGGGATGCTTGAGGTGTCCACGCTGCGAAGCCCTAATAAGGCGGATCGGGCGGCCGTCGTCGGCGACCACCTCCACCACCATGTCGTCGGCTTCCCCGCGCCGCCTGCCACTGACGAAGACGACGACACCTTCATCGTCGACGACTGCAGCCTGCTCGACTACATCGACTTCAGCTGCTGCGACGTCCCGTTCTTCCACGCTGACGACGGGGACATCCTCCCGGACCTAGAGGTCGACCCGACGGATGAGCTCCTCGCCGAGTTCGAGAGCTCCCCCGGGGACGAGGCGCGGACCACGGCGGCGAGCACCGCCGAGTCCGAGCCAGCTGCTGCAGACTGCTGTGGAGGCACCAAGGGAGACGTGAAGGAAGATGGAGCCGCCGACGAATCGTCGCCGCTACCGCACGGGAAGAAGGACCTGGACCAGCTGGACGAGGTGGAAGCAGAGACGACGAAAGAATTCAAGAACGGCGACGACGAGGTCCTAAGCGCGGTGACATCGGAGGATTCTCCGGCGGCGGCCGGGTGCGACGCCAAGTCGTCGGCGCCGCCGGCGGCAGAAGGGCACAGCAAGAGGAAGGCGTCGTCGTCGCCGACGACGACTACAACCGGCAAGAACTCCCACGGCAAGCGCAAGGTGAAGGTATAATTAATATTTAATAATACCTGCGCATATGTTCATCGGATTTGTTTTTGATTATGTGTGTTTGATTGGTCTGGGATTAAATTGGGTCATCATATCCTCAACTGTTAATTGCATCATCGATCCCTTACTAATTGATTTGGATTTTAGCTTATCCCTTGTGCTCAGAATATGATGCATGGTACGGTGCTTCATTGATTCTGGCGCGGCTAGGGCTTGAGTACTGTAGTGTTGTGTGGTAACTGGTAACTACACTCTCTGCAAGTAGATCTGACGACAGATTGAAGTACCGCACAGCGCACAGAGGCAGGGAAGGAACCAAATCAACATCCTGGCTGCAGATTCAAATTGCTGGAGTAGCAACACAGCCACTAGATGTAGATTGCTCGCTAGTCGATCGTTAGCTAGCAGCCATGCACGCGCGACGCGATGCATGGCATCACGAGATCACAGATTCACAATCCTCCACCACACGTTACCGGCGCAAGCTCCGCGCGCCGGGCTGGCCGTGGCCGGCCGGCCGCCTTAGTTCGCTCGTCGAGAGCTATAGCTTTTACAGCGCCGAGTCGTTCGTGCGCGCGCGCGTGTGTGAGTGTGATGTCCAGCACGGGCGCGGCAGGCGGCAATGAATAGGGCGCGGAAATCCCCGTGCAGGTAAACCTTTTTTTTGTTCAGATGGATCATGGATGGACTACGCATCCATGCAGCAGACGACAGCCGACAGAGCGACGGGATTCGCATGATAGATCTTGGGATCTAGAGGCAGGCGAGCCAGTAGATCGATCGATCCATGTCACGGGAAGCATATCTAAGGAGATAGATGAGATATATATCTCACCAAGAGAGAGTATCTGAGTGTCGTAGCAGTAGCTAGGTACACAACATATATGTACATATCGTATGTAGCATGTTGCTTCATTTTGATGGGAGAGTATATATATACAGTATCTGAGACGATTTGTATAGTTTTCTGTGCCTAGCAGCTGACTGGACATACGATCGAGCTGAGGCACAGTAACGTAACCGTTGCGGGGACCGGTGTGGCCTCGTTGTATGTACTGCTCAACTGCTGGCAGTGGCGGATCAGGAACACTAGGTCCTTTCAGTTTGCTGCCTATTCTTGCACTGCTATGAGCATAATACATTCACTAAAATTGAAAAAAATGCAGCATTTTAATTGTGGAAGATTTGTAAATTAGAGTACAAATTATGTTTTAACCTTGTTTTAGTGATATTGACTGATTTAGTTGAGTTACAAGAGGACTCAAAAAATTATGAAATTTCTATTTCTTCGAAATTGTCTGAAAAATACTTCTTATCTACTTTTTATCTCACTTAGTTTTTTATTCTCATCGTTAATTTATCAAATTTATTTTTAAAGTGAAGTTTCTATAGAATGATGTACATCCATATGAGAAAATAAATAATAGACAGATTGCTCGATAAAAATCTTATTATTTTTGTTGGTACAACAAATAATTAAGTTTTAGCTATCAGTTTTACTAGTGTCATATTTAAAGCTACTAAAAGTGACTAATTGAAATCGTACATATTCTTTTAACTGAAACCAAAAATATTGAATAACTATTCTACACCGTACTGTTTTCAGTAGTAGATTTTCTCAATAGAATAGTAATTGAGTAGTACTTTTTCTCAGTAGTAGATTTTTCGGTAGAATAACTATTCTACACCTGTGAGGTAGAATAACATTTGTATATATATATATATATAATTTGTGGTTGACCTAAATGTTAGCGAGCCCCCCTAGATTTTTCGTGTGGATCCGCCACTGACCGCTGGTTCTTCAAAGAATCCGGTACATATATATATGGTGGTCACTGGTCGTGATATGTATTTTATTGCAGGTGGATTGGACGCCGGAGTTGCACCGGCGGTTTGTGCAGGCGGTGGAGCAGCTAGGGATCGACAAGGCCGTGCCATCCAGGATCCTGGAGCTCATGGGGATCGAGTGCCTCACTCGCCACAACATCGCTAGCCATCTCCAGGTAATACTTATTTCGGAGTAGTATATATTTCACTAAGTACGCACTGCCGAGTACTCCAATTTTCAAAAGAAAGTCGTTTTAGAATTGTATTGAAGCTTTCAAAAAATGCTGTTTTGTATCTTTGCGTGTATTCTAGACATTTTAACTTTAAAGTACTAGTCATGGTAACCAATGAGACATATAGATTATTGAATCTGATTATCATGTATTTTATTTAATATGGATAAACATGTAAATATACACACCAATTAAACCTTCCTTGTATATGAAATTATGTCAAAAACAGATGGAAGTAGTAATATATCTACGGGAATATATATTTACTGCCATGCATGTCCGTCCAAACCTGGTACGTACTACCTCGCAACATGAATCATTGGCACTCCCTTTTAGTCAACTCAAGTGTGTTTTGATGATATAAATTATTAATTCATAACTGCTACCATCCTAAAATATAACATATATAGCTTTATGTATTTATTAAAAAGATGTATAAAAAGATTATGCTATCTTTCTAAGGGTGTGGATACGGTAAGTGTGTGTTTGGTATGTAGCTTAGTGGCTGAGTGTAGCAATAAGTAATGAAATCCAACAGTAGCATAGATATTTTAGAGATGAAAGTGACATTTTATAAATAATAAGTTGTTATATTTGAGATAAATTTTAAGCTTTAAATAATATCGTATCAAATATTGTCCTAGTTTGCCATAACAAACACATAACGTTATTACATGCACTTTCCATTTACTCTTTAATTCATACAAATATAGATTACATTTTTTCAAAGGCTGCGGTAAAGTCGTAGAGCTAACCAAGCAGAAGCAGAGACCTGTACGTTAAGCGCTGGTAGTAAAATGTAGCAGTCAAAACTAGCGGCATCTTGTGAAAAAGAGCACGCTGTACGCTGCAGGCTGCAGCTGCACAGGTACGTAGTAGCTAGACATGTGAAACATGGGGAAGTATCCTGTGCACATCGGCTAGCCGTGCACATGGTGCACATGTGAGATCTCCACCTTCAATCTGTAATCCAACGGACAACAGTAGCTGGGGGTTATCGCAAAATGACAGAATGGGGGAGGTGGGAGGTGTTTTCTGCAAAATGATCTGGTGGAGCTGTTGTCCGTTGGATTACAGATTAAAGGTGGAGATCTCACATGTGCACCATGTGCACGGCTAGCCGATGACAGGATACTTCCCCGTGAAACATTGCACGTTTTTACTAGCAGGATCTGCAATATCACGCATGCATGCACAGCTGCTGGGGCTCAGCTAGCTAGCTAGCTGAGCAAAAGTTTGTATCGATCGGTGATCTCGATATGATGCATGCAAACAAGCAGCAGCAGCGACTGCTACTGCATATGCATGCAAACAAACAGCAGCAGCTGTGATTGATGCTGCGTATGCATGCAGCATGCATGGCTCTCGTCCTGGGATGATAGATATTATTCCTCTGCTCGAACCGTGCAATGGCGAGGCGAGAAGCCAAACCGCTAGCTTCAGGCCTAGCTAAGTAATAAGTAGACAGTAGCTAACCGGGTAGTAGTCGCGCCACTCGCCACGCCACAGATTGCCACCGTACGGCGCTGCTGCCGCTGCAGGCATGCAATTGCATCGATCCTTGTAATTGTCACCTGAGGAGATAGATAGCCTGTCAGCTGCTCGATCATGTCGGAATTATTAGTCATATGAGTTTGTGTATTGTTATCTACATGGTGGTTATGATTTTTTTTGAAAAGAATTAATAGCCAGTTTGCAATTTGATATGTCACAAACATGCCTGCATTGCCAAATTAATCTACACATTTGACAACAAGATATTGTTTACTATTGCATGCATGCACTGCACCATTTTTAACCGAACTTGTCGCTGCATGTGTACATTGTATATGGATTTTGATTTGAAATTTTGCAAGATTGTGGGTGTTTGAGTAGTGAAAGGGTAAACGAGTGCATTTTACTCGAATAGTACAAATTAATCCGGTTTCAAGTTTCAATACTTATGAACTTTATATGGATCTTTTTTTAAGTGATAGTTGCTATTAGTTAGTTGGGCATGGAGAATACAATGGGGTTTAGGAATTAGAGATAGAGTTGATCCGTAGATGATGCATTTGTTTAATTTGACGAACGATTTAATTAAATTACTTTTGCAGAAGTACCGGTCGCACAGGAAGCACCTGATGGCGAGGGAGGCGGAGGCAGTGAGCTGGACGCAGAAGCGGCAGATGTACACCGCCGCGGCGGCGCAGGCGGCGGCCCGTGGCGAGCCAGGGAAAGACGCGGCGGGGGTAGCCCCGTGGGTCGTGCCGACCATCGGGTTCCCACCGCCGCCGCACGTCGCCGCGGCGATGCCGGCACCGCCAGCAGCTCCCCCGTTCTGCCGGCCGCTGCACGTGTGGGGCCACCCCACACCCGGCGGCGCCGAGGCCACACCACCGCAGGTGCCGGTGCCGCCACCGTTGCTTCCCGTCTGGCCGCGCCACCTCGCGCCTCCGCCGCAGCTGCAGCTGCCGCTGCCGGCGGCGTGGGCGCACCACCGCCACCCGGCGCCGGTGGTGGACCCGGCGTACTGGCAGCAGCCGCAGTACTACAACGTGAGTACGATCGAGAGCTAGTGACACTGTGCGTAGGGAAAGATGGTTTCCCCATGCATATGAATCATCGTCGTGCACTCGTGCTCGTGCATGTGATCGACTGACTCGATGTTGCTAGCTATTGCTTTCCAGCGCTGCTTGCTTTTGGCTGCATATACGCAACCATCTCTGAGCTGACGCTTGGGTTTTAATCTTGCCGTCCTTTTGTTTTTGTAAATGCATGCATGCATGCAGGTCGCGAGGAAGTGGGGCCTGCAGCCAGTGACACCGGGGACGCCCTGTTTGCAGCCACAGATGCCTCCACCCGCCTTGGTAATTTTCAGCTCACTATATACTCTTATACTTACTACTCTCTCCATCTAAAAATCCTCTACCTATTACTTTTTTGCATCAAGACAAATGATACATTAAATAGTATTACTATTACATTAAATTTTTCGTAAATTCATTCTAATACATTAAATAGTACTACTAATATTGCATGCATAAAATCATAAGAATCTCATTTAATACTTAAGTCTAGGTAAACTACAAATAAATAAAATATTTTTGGAAAAAACTAAAAATATAATAGGTAGAAGATTTTTAGACGAAAGAGGGGGCATAAAATTAGTTTCTTCGTTTTACAACGTTTCATATTATATGTCAAATAGGTAACTAATGCTCAAGAAGTCAAATCCAGTGCAATCTGCATTATTTCGTATTTACCGTCTAATTTCAGAAATTTCATTAATACGATCGATGCAGTGTGCCTACCTAGTTGACTCGGTGACTCCTAGCAATAGTTGGCTTTCAATTTGTTTGTGGTTTTTGATTGGTGTATGCATGTGTGTGCGTGTAGTTGCAGAGGTTTCCTGCGCCGCCGGTAGTGCCGGGAATGGTGCCGCACCCGATGTACATACCGATCCCGCCGCAGCCGCTGCCGCCGCCGTCGCCGGGGAATAAACTCGCCGCCTTGCAGCTTCAGCTCGACGCCCATCCGGTATGTAAATGTTTGCATTCTTTTTTAATGGACACCAGCTACCTTTACTACTCTTCATGAAAGAATGGGATATTTTTAGGGCAAATGGAAGTGGATTAAATCGACACTTATTCATTTGAATTTTCTTGCTAATTCTTGAGTGTATATATGCTCTTGCGTGGATATGATATATATGTGTGTGCAGTCCAAGGAGAGCATAGATGCAGCCATCGGAGACGTTTTAGTGAAGCCATGGCTGCCGCTTCCCCTTGGCCTCAAGCCGCCCTCGCTGGACAGCGTCATGTCGGAGCTCCACAAGCAAGGCATTCCCAAGGTCCCACCGGCGGCGGCGGTGAGCGGCGGCGCCGGATAAGCTAGCTGATATATATCAACACTAGCTCGTCTCCGCCGCGCCGGCGGTGAGACAACTCGTCGACATGTCGTACGGACACGTGCATGCGCGTGCAGTGTGCATGTGAGTGTGATTCATCCATACATGCATGGACACACGAGCTCGTGTGTGTAAAGTTAGTAGTGTGGCATGTGTGTGTGTACGTAGTAGTACCATGCGTGCATTGACATCTCTCTGTTTTTTTTCCTCTCATGTATGTGCATATGCATGCACCATATGCCTACCCGAGAGTTGCGTGTAAAATGTTTTTAGCGATCGAGATGGAACATACGGCTTGCATTGCTATATTTTTGACTGGTAATAAATTAATAACCAAGGGGACTACTGTTGATATGTAATGTCGTAACATGTGTGAATAATCCTAGGAATTTTTTGTTTTTATAATTTTGCTACATATATATGTTTCGTTGATTGCGCAGTTTGATGATATAATGAAAAAATAGTCTGTCTTTACAATAGATTTTTAATCATGGACTCATTTATTGATCATCCTCCATCATCATATCGATCAGATTCCAAAAGTTGACTTCATGATATGTTAAACTTCTCTAAATTTAATCGACTTTATAGATAAGTATACTAATTACTAAATCATCAAACCTAGTTTCATTAAATCTATGACGAAACATGTTCTAATGCTGCATTTATTTAATATTTTAATATCAACATCTTCCTAAAAACTTGACCAAATTTAGAGAAATTTAATTAAAAGTTCAAAGTATGAAACAGATAATATGAAACAAGGAGTAGATCCGAACCTCACATGCACCGTTGCCCGACATGCATGTATATGTACGTCCCTGAACGAGTGGTGCTCGTACAACGTGACTACTGGGATCCCCTTTGACTTGTTGCATTTTCATCTGTGGCCTGCCCCTGACATGAACAAGAGGTTTGCTATGACATTAATGTTGATCCTAGCTTCACATGAACAAGGGAATACACGTATCAGCGTAGCTGCTTCAAACGTACTAAAAATCTAATTATCTGATACACACAGCGAAATTGTGAAGCAAATGAGTATGTAGTATGGGCAAAAAGACCAGCTAGCACTTGTGAACTGAAGCATAATCATTTCGATTTCTACCGGCTGCATGCTTTGCCAGCAGCACACCATTGATGCAACATCAGCAAAATCATTGTTCCAAATAAGGCCATAAAAGACTTCAATTCTTCATACTTACCTACTTCTGATTCATAAATCAAGAAATTTTATTCTAACTTACCTATCTCTTATCTAGTTAGCTATCGTTTCACCATACTGTTTTCTGATTAATGAGAGTTGTTTTGTCTTTTACTCTCACTAGCTAGTAATTTATCTTATATCGCTCCTTGGCAGCGTCAAGTATTCAATTGCTCATAATTATGTAGTATATTGCTTGATTTTTTTTAAAAAAAAATGGATGGCAAGAGACCTTAGGCTTCCGACTATTTGACAAACAATGAATACGAAAAAGACAACACAATTGCATCAAAAGGGGATCAAATTAGCCCCTAAAAATTTGCCGCTACACCAAATTGACTACACATAGATTTACCACTAATTCGTCCTCGGATGAAAAGACGCACATCAACATCAACATCAACATCAACAAAGCCTTTTAGTCTCAAGCAAGTTGGGGTAGGCTAGAGTTGAAACCCAACAAGAAGTCACCAAAGAGAGAGAGAGAGAGTGAGAAAGGGGAAAAGCTTTTAAGAGCACTAAAAGGGAAAAGGCCTAATCACGGTTCGGGCACGTGGATAGCTTCTTTCCAAGCACTTCTATCCAAACACAACTCCTTTGGGATATTCCATTCCTTCAAGTCCCTTTTGATTGAATCCTCCCATGTCAAGTTTGGTCGCCCTCTACCTCTCTTCACATTATTGACCCATCTTATGATACCTCTGTGCACCGGTGCCTCTGGGGGTCTCCGGTGGACATTCCCAAACCATCTCAACCGGTGTTGCATAAGCTTTTCTTCAATTGACGCTACTCCTAGCCGATCGCGTATGTCATCGTTTCTCACTCGGTCCAATCTTGTGTGCCCACATATCCAACGCAGCATATACGCATCTCTGTGACACATAGTTGTTGGATATGCCGTCTCTTAGGAGGCCAACACTGTAACACCCCAGAAATTAAAAAAAGAATTAAAATAAAAAATATTATTAAATACATTTATGAAATTTATAATTAAAGAAAAAACCATAAAGAACCCTACTAAAGCCAAACAGGGAGAAATATTCAAAATCTGGACTTAAAATTTTATGAGATAAACTAGAGGCCAAAATATAATTTTAGGAATTTTTCCAAATTTTTATCAACAATGATTCAACCCTTAATCAAATAAATGAATTATTGGAATTAATTTAAATCAGAAAAGCATTTAAAATCTTTAATGGGCCTCAACCCTGAAATCACCCTCACCCCGGCCCAGTCCAACCGCCAGCCACTGACCAGTGGGGCCCGTCTGTCGGCGCCGCTCCCCTCCTCTCTCTCCCGCCCGCGCTCGCCTCGGCCCCACATGTCAGCCTCCTGCGCCCCGCCTTCGCCCGCTGACCGCTCGGCCCCGCCTGTCGGCGCTCTCTTTCCCGCCCGCCCACTGACAGGTGGAGCCCACCTGTCAGATCCGTCTTCTCCATGGAAGGGCATCCCCCCTTCTTTCTCCCCGGTGATTCCTTTCTGTTCTCCTCGCCGCCGGCCGCCCAATCCCGCCCGATCACCCCCGGATCGCCTTCCCCGAGCGCCACCGCCCCCTTTCCATCCGTGAGCCACGCGGTTTCGCGCTTAAGGAAGCATACCCGAAGCTTGGAAAGCCCTCGCCGGAGCTCACGGAACCCCTCGGTTCCCTTCCATCTAGACGCCGGCGACCCCCCTATTTAAACCCCCTCTGGCCTCCGCACTCAGCCCACGCCAACGTAGCCCTCCTTGCGCGAAAACAGAGCGTCGTCGCCCTCTTTTCGGTCGTCGGTCCTGCTTCACCTCCGGCAAGCCCTCGCCGTCGATCCCAGCCCCCCTCGGCCACACCCCTGTTGGCCGTGAACGCCGCTGGATCGCCGTCACCGTCGAGCTCCCGAAGATCCCTCACCGTCTACCCTGGTCACCGGTCGCCGTCCGTCGCCCTCCGTCGCCGCCGGAGGTATCATCATGATCACCATCCTCTCCTCGTTCCATTTTCGGCATTAGCTAGGCTCCTAGGCCCTCGCCATCGCCGCCGTCGCTGCACCCGAGGCCACTGTCGCCGGAGACGAAGCCCCTTACGCACGTGCCGTGCCGAACGCACTCACGGCCGTCCGATCATGATCGGAGGGCTAGGATTAAATCCCTCCAGGATTTAATCTGGGCCCTCGGATCTGGTCAAAGGGGTATCGAGGCCTCTCGGCCGTCGATCGCCACTTAAAACCCTCGAGCGATCTGGTGCGTCCACGCGTACCCTTCGCTCTGTTTTAATCGCAGCCGTCCATTTCCACTTAAACCCTCCTGCCTCGCGCCTGGCCGCCAGATCCAGATCCGACGGCTCTGGATCAACCGGTCCACGCGCACAGTAGCCTTGTCCACCGTGGGCCTGGCTCACCGTGGACCAGAGCTGTTTTTCAGTTTAAATAAAATTCCAGAAATTGATTTAAACTTTGAAAATTCATAACTTGCTCATTTTATCTCCAAATTTCACCATTCAAATTTTGTTAAATTCAGAATATTATTCTCTACACATTAATGTCATAAAAACAGTATGTTACTGTTACCCAAAATATTCTTAATAAATAAATGAATAAAAACCCCTTAGGGATTAAATTATTAATTCAGGAAATAAATTAAGAAAAACATTAAAAATATAAGTTTACTGTTTCCCACCAAACCTCAGAATATTAAAACCCTTTGACACATAATAAAACCCACAAAAATGTATGATTATTATTTGGTGGATTTTTATCTGTTTATTGAATGTATTGTTTATTTTTCCGTATCGGGAAGACTACGAGTTCGTCGAGGAGCCGAAGTTCTATCCCGAGGTTCCACCTTCACCCTTTGCTGAGCAAGGCAAGTCATCGACCACCCCTGTGGAAACAGTTGATCATCATTGAGCCCATGTTTTAATAAATTATCGCTATAACTCATAGGTTAATATTGCATTAGTCCAATATCAAGCCCTACACTTATATTTATTAGATCCCCGTCCTTGTGTGCAACCCAAGCCATGCTTATTGAGCCTTAACTCCTTGTCACTCTACAAATATTATATTAGCTAGTGCCCAATGTACCAGCACAACTGCTATAGGATAAAAAGAATGAGTCGTAGATAGCTGGATTCTGATATATGAATTTCCCCGTTATTCTCGTCTCTGGACTCTGTTGGAGTTGGCTAAGTTATAAGTATGGTGGGTTCCGGGTGCAAGCTCGGGCATTGGTTTGTCACACCCGGGGCACTATAAGGACCGGTCTGCGGGATCTGTTGCAAAGCACTTTCGTACCAACCACAAGTCTAATGGGTAAGTCCTAACTAGAAGTATGGAATACTCCGACTCGATGCACCATAGTGGAGGGGGCAAGGGGCAAGCCTGCGGGCGACTTGTACCGATGAGGCTCAAGGGGGGTATGGTGGGGCTCCGACGCGTCGGGACACCATATGAAACCTATAAGAGGGTGCTGTTGAGTCGGGGAGGACTATATGGAAGGTTTTGGCACGAGTTCCCGTGAAATGGGTCATCTCGTTACACTTTGGTGTAGGTGATGAGTGCATACCTTGTGGGTACAGTGGTACATCTCTGATCAGAGTAATTTAATCTTTTCGAAAAGCCGAGCCCACGGTCAAGGGCGGGTTGTGTGACTACTCGCAGTTAGTTTACAATTGTTTGAATGATTGAGTTATTCATGGCATGTAAGGACTGTTGAGCGAGGTGGGGCTGACTGTACCCCTCGAGTTAGAAGATGATGATGCATTCACATGTTTACAATTCAGTACTAATAAATTGATCACATTAAATTGCTTTACAAATTACTCGCTTTCGCAAAATTATCCACTATCTCCCTTGTTATTACCTTGCATTATATTTGCATTCGGTGGCTTGCTGAGTACTCCTGTACTCACCCCGTTGACTTACACCATCAGAGCCCGTCTACTACGAGGAGGATGAAGGTCTGGAGTAGCGACCCAGTTAAGGCGAGACTGGAAGGAGGCGTTCATCTAGGACCCCTTGATTTTATTAGTTTCTCTTCACTTTCATTCACTTTTGTAATAATGCGGTCTACGAACCGTGAATGATTGCCCGTATTGTACGTGGTCGCTTGATGAACGTCTTGGTTTATTGATTTTCTTTGGAATTTCAATAAAGGTCCTGATATACTCAGTTTTGGTCCTGCTAATTCTAAATCCTTTTGACTCTAGGGTTTGACGCCATAACTCTAGCTTTCTATTTACTCCTTCCCGGCTTTCATCTACTAGAACTACATCGTCAGCGAAAAGCATACACCAAGGGATATCTCCTTGTATATCCCTCGTGACCTCATCTATCACTAAGGCAAATAGATAAGGGCTCAAAGCTAAACCTTGATGTAGTCCTATGTTAATCGGGAAAATATTTGTATCACCATCAGTTGTTCGGACACTAGTCACAACCTTGTCATACATGTCCTTAATGAGCGTAACATACTTTTTTGGGACTTTATGCTTATCTAATGCCCACCATATGAGATTCCTAGGTATTTTATCATAGGCCTTTTCCAAGTCGATAAAAACCATGTGCAAGTCCTTATACCGCTCCATGACCTGTCTTATTAAAAAAATTGCTTCCATGGTTGACCTTCCAAGCATGAATCCAAATTGGTTCATGGTGATATGCGTCATTCCTCTTAGGTGATGCTCAATAACTCTCTCCCAAAGCTTCATAGTGTGGCTCATGAGCTTAATCCCTCGATAGTTGGTACAACTTTGAATATCTCCCTTGTTTTTGAAGATTGGTACTAATGTACTCCTCCTCCACTCATCGGGCATCTTGTTTGATCGAAAAATATGGTTGAACAACTTGGTTAGCCAAACGATAGCAATATCCCTAAGGCATTTCCACACCTCTATTGGGATACCATCCGGACACATCGCCTTGCCCCCTTTCATCCTCTTTAAAGCTTCTTTGACCTCTGACTCTTGGATCCTGCGTACAAAGCATCTATTTAAATCATCAAAGGAGTCATCCAATTGGGTGTCCATAGTCTCATTCTCACCTTTGAAAAGATTGTCAAAATACCTCTGCCACCTCTGTTTGATGTCTTGTCTTTTCACCAAGAGTTGATCCATCTCATCTTTAATGCATTTAACTTGATTGAGGTCCCTTTTCTTCCTTTCCCGAATCCTAGCCATCTTATAGACATCCTTCTCCCCTTCTTTTGTACTTAGTCTTCGGTAAAGATCATCATAGGCTTGGCCCTTTGCCTCACTCACAGCTCGCTTAGCAGTCTTCTTTGCTACCTTATACCACTCTATGTTGACCGCGCTCCTGTCATGGAACAAGCTTCTGTAACATTCTTTCTTCTCCTTTATTGCCTTTTGAACATCCTCGGTCCACCACCAAGTATCTTTAGGTTCACCTCTGCTCCCTTTGGTCACTCCAAACACTTCTGACGCCACCTTCCTAATACAAGTTGCCATCTTCACCCACATGTTGTTTGCATCTTCTTCTTCGGATCAAGCGCCCTCCATAGAAACTCTTTCCTTAAAAACTTCGGAAGTCTCCCCTTTGAGTTTCCACCACTTCGTCCCCGCAATTTTGGCTTGTTTATCCCTATGGGTATGGATCCGAAAACGAAAGTCAGCCACCACAAGATTATGTTGGGGCACAACACTCTCTCCAGGTATCACCTTACAATCCAAACATGCTTGTTTATCTTCTCTCCTAGTGAGAACGAAGTCGATCTGGCTCGAACGATGGCCACTACTAAAAGTCACCAAATGAGAATCTCTCTTTCTAAAGAAAGTGTTGGTTATCACTAGGTTGTAGGCTACAACGAAGTCCAAAATATCATCTCCTTCTTGATTCCTACTACAATACCCGAAACCTCCATGAGCCAGCTCATAATCCGCCTTTGTTGAACCTACATGACCATTGAGATCTCCTCCTATGAAAAGCTTTTCATTGGTTGGTACTGTTCTGACCATGCTATCTAAGTCTTCCCAAAACTTTCTCTTCTCGCTCTCATTGAGACCAACCTGAGGGGCATATGCACTTATTATGTTCAAGAGCACATCCCCAAACTAGTTTGACTAAGATAATCTTATGTCCCTGCCTTTTGACATCCGTCACTCCATCCTTAAGGCTCTTATCAACACTGTTACGGCTGTACCATAGAATCCAGATATACATCGCAATCTCGAGTAAGGGAAAACCAACGAATTCATCACTGGTACCTATCAAACCATAGCGACAGCAACAGAAACAGCAAAAGTAAGCAGAGGCGTCGCACCTGCAGGTCCTGGCTGCGTTCCCTCATCCCGAGCCCGCAGCACAACGAATCCTGAGGCGAAGGCGACTCCCTCTTCGCCGCCGCGGCCGTCGTGGAAGAGGCTTCGAAGCTAATACACAAAGGAGAAACCAAACAGGGCCCATATAAATCGGCCCAACCAGCCCATCTCGACGTGCAACGTTTGGAATGGACGGCCCAGATTGGATATCCTGTTTCGAAATTACGGTATTGCCACTGCAGGATCTGCTCCGGATTCCGGAAACGAAACCCCATCTGCTCTGCCCATCTCGGAAAGCGACGATGGCCGCCGCCGCGAGGTCGCTGCTCCGCTCGTCTGCTTCTCTTCTCCGCGCCGCGCCGGCGAGGCCGTCTCTCCGTCGCGCGCTGTCCGCGCCACCTCGCGTTCTCAGGTACGAGCACGACACGACTTCGCCCACCGCCCACCGCCCACCGCCCACCGCCCACCGCTCGCTCATGCCCTGCAATCAACCCAAGTACGAAGGGAGGCGCGGACTGATGCCGTCGGCTTCGTTCTTTGCGCAGGTATCCCGTCGAGCTGAGCGTCTGCGTGGAGTCCCTGCTGCCTCTGCACAGCGCCACCGCTGCCGCGCGGATGACGTCCATGCTCGCCGTTCCCGGCCGAGGCCTCGGGTGGCTCACCGAAGGTAAAGCCGAAACTAATTTTCTCATATCCAGATGGATAATTCGAATGTTAAAATATTGTTCTTGTTAATCTGAATCCTTCACCAGCTCTGTGTACATATTTTCACCAATAATCCGGCTCAAAGCTAACATCGTGCTACTAGTATTAGTTACTCATGACATGGTTCATCACAATTTGCAGAACATGTTCTTCTACTGTACTGTTCTTGGTTAATGTTGGTCCAAATGTGCATAATGATTTTGGTGTATCATTTCTTCATTCCTTCAACCTCTGTATCCTAGTATTAGCTCTTCAAGCATAGATGCATTGCAAAAGTCTGTCGTGCTTCCATAATTTAGTTTATTGCCTGTCATCTTGTGTTGGCATAACTCTCCAGTACCTTGTTTCTAGTTTGTTTGATGGAAGAGAGGCATTTTCCTTTTTCTTTTCATTTCTTGTTGTAGGACAAGATGAAACTAGATGAAGACCAACTTGGGAAAGGTGACCACTAAAATGTCTCCAGCGTTGTTGAAATATTTATGATTGTTATGTAATATAGTGAAAAATGTTGCTAGCTTGTGAAGAGATGTCATATATCTCTATAGATGCTGAAGATCAAACACAATATGATAATTGGTTTCAAATCTTAGAGACTGCACTGAGAAATATTGAAGACATGAACTGATGAGTCTTCTTTTGGAAGTTCTATGCAGTCAGCAATCTAAAACTCCATTTAATGAATGAGAGGTCCTGAATCTTTTGGTGCAACTTAATCCAAATGTTTTTTCACCCTAATGGGCCTAATGCAGTGTTAGCTTTGCATGATACTAAACAAGGAAAACCATGCTCTTGCATCCTGTCTTACTGGGGAAACCAAAATGGAAAAAAAATGCTTATTGCTGAAATGCTGCCTCGCATTCATTCTTTTGTGATTGGTCCTTCATTTTTGGAGGAGCACTTGACATTTGGTCGTGGTAGGTTAACAGGTGTAACTTTAGATTTTTTTTTGCTTCAATTCATCGAACAATTATGTTGACTTAATACTGTTGGACAACAGCTAAAACTGATGGATTATGCTGAATTAATTTTCTTGGACAACAGCTGAAACTGATGGAGTATGACGCCGGCCTGCTACTGGAACCCGCAGACTAGTTCATTTGTGATCCTGCGGAATTAGTTATAAAAGGAAGCAGTCTTTTCTCTTTCTTTATGTGAACTATGAAGATGAAGGTGGCTCAATTAATAAGCAACTTTGGATGTTCATCAGACCCTTTCTCCCCTCTTCATTGACCAGATCCTTATGTAACAAAACCCGTTGGAGCAGCCTAATGTCTGCTTTGCTAGATAATGTAAAATTCTTTTCAAGGTGCAATACATTCTACCTTATGTAGCGTTTACTTAATGATGCACAGTTTATGCTTTTATGGTGTGCTTGACTTGATCGATTGACGAATAAGAGCCGAGGTTTGACATACAAAACTTGGACAACTTTAAAAGATTCTGATATCAGTTGGTTTCATTATGTACTACTTTTGTTGCCGTTTTCTTTTCTTCTGCCTTGATGAATCACCACCTGTAAACAATGCTCCCAATCGGTTACACTATCAGGTATCAAGCAATGTGTCAAAAGATATTAAATTTCATTCATGTACGATTTGCAGCAAATAATTTCATTGATAGCTAATACTCTCGCCATAGCCCACAAGTCACCCTGTGCTGAGCTTGTTCCATCACAGCAATACAGGTAGTAACAACTAAGAGGAATCACCACTCAGTAGACGCATACCATCGTCAACAACTCAGTTCAATCGATGGAACGTTCCAGCTTAAGTGATAAAATCCTGATTTTATCTACCACCACCGGACCAAATAAACATGCTTCGCAAAGGGTTCATGATTTTTTCAGTCTGTCATGCTCTCTATGGCAGGAAAAGGGGGCGACATCATCGACAATTACTCGGCCACGTTAACCAACTCATACTCCACCAGCGATAAGTTCTCGTCCTCCTTGACAGTAAAGTTGGCAGGTTCTGCAGCCTCTATACGCCCCCACTTGTCCACTGCAAGCCTCATTGAGCCTTTGAACATGTCGATTTTAGCATTGCGCAAGATCACGGTTGCACCAGGCTTCAACAGGTCAACTGCATAGGAGAGTATATCAGTACACGGCAAACACATTGTCGTAGAACATAAATCACGACCAAGTCCAAAACGATTCGCTGGGGATCACTTCATCAATCCCCAAAGAATCGTAAAAGAACTGAAAAATATCATGACTGCACTAATCACATGGCTGTATGCAACTGACTCACGGTTTGCATGTGCGCACGCACCGCATAATATGAACATATCAGTATATCGCATTCCTATATGCAACAAACAAAAAACTACATGTACTTGACAGACACAAACTGCTAACCCATACAAAAAACTAAAATGACATACAAGTCATAATAAGCGCTAACATAGGGTCATAGTTACTGCTACTTGGCCAACCATATTTGAGAAAGACGAATTAATTGGAATATAACAATAACACCAATCTGTAGATCATTGGATCACCATATAAACACAATGCCCAGTTGCCCGTCACAGAAAATTATAGTACATAACACACCACCAATTAACAGCAGTACTAAAAAGCGACGCAAAATTGTAAGATACAAGTAAAATATGTTGGCATCTACCAGTAACCGCGCAGAACAGTTCAAGCGATCCCGATGGAACTGATAGCATTACAGCAGATAAAATGAAAGCAAAAAAAAGGTCTTTGCTTTCCACTAACTTCTCTTGTATTTCCGCAATTTTTGTCAACGTGCAAGCAGCAAAAGGAAACCTAAACCATGTACTGAACATATTCCCGTCCAAACGGATCGGCGCAACCAGATCGCACCCGAACAAACCCAGCGCCCAAATAAACCGTATCAGCACCCTGAAAAACCAAGCCCAGTCAGTCACCTTGCTCGTTGCGGGCGGTGAAGACGATGACGCCGGTCTCGTCGCCGACGAGGCACTCCGCGATGCGCGGCGGGCGGGACGGCGCCGCGACGCCTGGGCGCACGCGGCCGGAGACGGGGGCGGCGCTGACGACCTTGACGGTGAGGGTGTGGCCGCTGGTGACCGGCCTGAGCTGGTTCACCTTAGTGAACACCGGCTTCCTCAGCGCCGGCTTCTCGCCCGCCGCGGTCGACATCGCCGCCGGTGGTGGTGGGAGGTATCGGCTTGAGCTTTGCGGGGGCCTAGAGGTGGTTTAGGGGAAACCCTAGCTCTTTGGTTCGGCAGTGTTGGGGTGCGCTGGTAGTGGGGCGGAGAAGACGAGAGGGGGTGGGGGTAGGTTCATGTAGGTGTAGCGGCCGGACGGTTGGATAGTTGGGCCGGGCCGCCTTAGGGTTGGATAGTTGGGCCGGTCCGGGCCGGGCCGGGCTTCTGTAGAGGTTGATATTTGGGCCGGGCCTGTATTCCTAGTGGTAACCACGGCAGGCGCTTCTTTCAGCACAGGGGACTCGCCATCAGCCCACCTCAAGCTGCGAGCCTGCAACCTGGCGAGCGCGTGCGTGCGTGCCCTCGCTGCGGTGTCCTCGAGTCCTCTAGTCCATCAAGAGCGCCGGCGGCGGCGGCGGCGGGTGGTAGGGAGAGGCGAGGCAAGGCGGGCTGGCGGGCGGAGGGAGGCGAGGGGCGAGGAGACCGAGCGATGGGGAGGCGGATCCTGAACGACGCGCTGCGCACGATGGTGAACGCGGACCGGCGGGGCAAAGCGACGGCGATGCTGCAGCCCATCTCCGGCGTCATAGTCTCCTTCCTCAACATCATGAAGCACCGGGGTGCGTACTGATCCTATCTACCAGCCTCTTCCAATCTCGTTTTTTCCCCGGATCCCTACTGGTCCTGTGCTGCTGCTGTTGCTGCTCGTCTCCCTCCATTCCCATCGCCCATCTCCTCTGCTGTTGCGCGAACAAGTAGCGGAGTTATTTATGTTACAGGCAAACACGAGGATTTCATCAATGGTGGGGAAGGAGCCTGCTGTTGGAGTAGCATACGTTTGGATTAATTGTGACGGATGCTCTACTGGAAGGGTGGGGTTCTGTAGTTTTGGGTTTAACGGAGAAATCAACACAAATCAAGTGATCTCATGGTAATAGTAATTCTGGATCAGGGGCGACCTGATGCTGACATTTGAGTTCAGAGTATGTTGGGATCTCTCTGTACTGTGTGCTAATCGACTTGCCATGCTTTATATATATATATCATCTGGATTCTGGATGGATGAAATCATTTGTTGTCAAATGTGTCAAACTGTGAAGTACACTCATTCATAAGATGCCGAGAGTAATTATCTGTAGCTTTGCCCATCCTTCATAGCTGTTTGATGGGTTTGGTCAGGCATGTCTTTTGCCATCACCTTAGTTTATTCAGTGCTTGAGGCCTTTGAGCTACCTATACTTGTTTCATCGGATGATGTCTAATCGGGCAGTGGGGGTGTGCCAGCACCTAGGCTGCCTAGCCATTGGTGCCTAGGTGGTGTCGATAATGACACATGAATTATAAATTTACATCTAAATAAGAGATATTGACAATATCTATTTATCTTGTGGCTTTTTCTTGACTCCTTGTTTCTTGTTGACTTGCTGTCGGGAGCTTTGGCTAGGCGGGAATGGGAGAAGAGGGACAAGCATGGCAAGTCATGGAGGCCAAGGAGCTTTGTTCCTGTGGGCTGCCGCCGAGTGGGCTCATGGAGGCTAGGAGCTTTGCTCCTACAGGCTGTGGCCGAGCAGGGATGGGAGAGGACTCAGAGGAGTACTGAGCATGGCTGCCATGTTGCTCAGGAGCTCTGGCCGGTGATGGGCGAGAGCCGAGAAGCTCCTGGGCTCCTAGTGGCAGCATTATAGAGAAAGGGAGAAAAGTGGAAAACCTAATCAGGGCATATCCCGACCCCATTATCATGCCCCAATTCATATCTGAGCCTGACTCAGCGGCCACACAGTTTGCTCCATCTACGTGCAGTCGTGCACCGACATGCTCCTAGGCCCTAGCACTGCCTAGGCAGAAAACCACCTAATTAGGTCACGTCGGGTGTAAATGGTGTGTTGCTCAGCGACTTGGTGGGCTAGGCGTCCACTTTTTAAAACACTGAGTGGCCGCTTTTTAAAACACTGAGTACAACAGTCTTGAATTTCCTGGCATTATGCACCATAATTAGTGGATAACAAGCCCAAGGAAAACAAAAATGGTATTTGACACAGTGACTGGTTTGTTTTATCCTTTTGACATTTTGTTTTGGCAGCGTGTGAAAAAATAAAAGACATTGTTTTGATATTGCTCAGTGTCCTCACCTAACATCTATTATCTGTCAAGTTCATTTCTGACATTTAAGCTTTCAAATTTTATTGATACTTTGCAGGGTACATCAAAAAATTTGAGGTCATTGATCCCCAAAGAGTTGGAAAAATCAACGTTGAGCTTCATGGGAGGATTAAAGATTGTAAGGCTCTTACTTATAGGCAGGATATTAGAGCGAAGGAAATAGAACAATACAGAGTTCGGATGCTTCCAACACGGCAGGTATTCCATCTAATCATGTGTGACCACTTACATACTATGTCGGTTCATTGGATACAGTTCTTTTGCTTATTCTGTTCGATAACTGCAAACAGTAGTTACAGTATCTAGACAATCAGGAAGTTGAAGATGTGATAATAGTTTAAATGCTAGACATTTTATATATTCTCTCTTGTCGAAACTTGAAAGTAACAGAATATGCAATATCAATTGTGTTTAAGTGCAACTTAATGTTTGACTAGATCAGACAGTAGTCTACAGTGCCTTAATATTTAATGTCTCAGCGCAAGAGATTTTGAGAAATCAAATCAATAAAATATAGGTGATGAGAAGAATGATAAGTTGATTGTTGTTAAGTGTCCCTGATGCAAATGGACCTTTTGGATAGCAAAGCAAATGATGAGCTCCATGGACTATCCTTTTTGGGTGACACTGCATTCACAACTGTCTAATTAGATTCCTCTCAAATGTGTAGTCTTCCCACTTTGAGGACATGAATTGATGAGTGGGAATACACACATTTTCATGGAGATTGTATTAAACAGATAATTGACATTGTCTAGTGTGTATGTTCTCGTCTACTTGTTGCTACTCCTTATTTAGATCCACTTCTACAATGCACTGCTTCTGAGCATTAGATATCAATCTAATGCTCTTCTTGCTGATAATAGGCATTCCAAATCGTATTTTTCCTGTTGAATTATGTTTTGTTCATTTATTTGACTGCTTCTGAGTGTGGATATCAATCTAATGCTCTTCTTGCTGATAATAGGCATCCCATATCGTATTTTTCCTGTCGAATTATGTTTTGTTCATTTATTTGTTCTAGATATTTTTTTTGCTATTCAGTTTATATGTATAGAGTAGAACTTTTGGAACACATTACTCCCTCATTTTACAGAGTTTGTGTGGTATTGCTGACATGTTTCCTGTCTGTGCGGTCATAATTGTTATGCAGTGGGGCTATGTTGTGATCACAACTCCAAACGGTGTTCTTGACCATGAGGAAGCGATTAAGCAGAATGTGGGTGGCCAGGTCCTTGGTTATTTCCATTGAGAAGGAACGCAGTCTTGTTGTCTTTAGGGAGCCAATGAGTTGTTATGACTGACCTTGTTACCATTTTGTTTGGACTTTGGCTGCTGTTGCTTTTGTTCATGGCCAACAGGAAATACAATAACGCGTTAAAATTACGGCTCAAAGCACACTAGGAATTGCTAATTCTTAAAGAGCAATGCATGCAATCCGTCGTTGGGACTGTTCTTTCCGTGAGCTTTGACGTTTGCATCTAGATATCTGGCGTCAGTACCACAGGTTGCATAAGCTTTACTGAAATTTTGCCTGTACTGAGGGTTAAACTAACATTGATAATTCTCTTACATTTGTGAGCTGACTGAGGGTTAAACAAACGTTGGGTTAAACATTTGCATCCCTAAATTAAACATTTGTGGTAGAAATATCTACATTTTTAGTTTGTGGCAGCAGTGGAACCTGTTCAAAAGTCATTGTCAAGGGTCTCATCAATACTAAATTAAAGAAGAATACTTTATAAAATATATTATTGTTCTAGCATTGTGGATCTGCCCGTAGTTATGCACATTACTGACTAAAGAAAAGAGGATAAGCTGGTTGCAGACACAAAGTCACAATGTCAAATACTTCGTACTACTGTGACATGTAAGCTGATATTCACAACTTCTCCTGTTCAGTTCACGACACCAAAAGCAGCCTGTATTTTTTTCCTGGACGATCAACATTCATTCTTTGAATTCGTTAATGAAACATTTGAATTATTTGTCTGGTGCCAGTCAGTCGGAGAAATGTGGTGATGCCCTTGCCAATACGAAATTTGACAGTGGTTTGTTGACTAACTGTTCAAGGTACTAATCATTGACCCTGGTGTTCTACAGTTCTATGAGCCCCCTTTTTTTTTGATTCATTGGAAGAAGCACACCCCTCTTCTTTTTGGAGGCTACGTCGTTGCTTGTACACACCAAACCTGGTAGCGCTTCACTCTTGCTGTCTACTTCTGCAAAAATGACTTTGTTATTCTATTTGATATTACAAGTAATTTGATTAAGGGCAAAATCTTCTAATTTTGATTAAGTTCAAATAAAAATATATTAACATCTGTAACATTACATAAGACAATATTATAACATATCTCAAGGTGGATTTGACACAACTAATTTGACATTATAGTTGCTGGTATGTTTTTCTGTAAAACTAATCAAACTTAAAAATATTTATAAAAAATCATCAAACGGATTATAATATATAACAAGCATAGTACATACACCAGATGGAGGGAGAACCCTGCAAATTTCAGCATATACCCAATTCAAAAGTTATGGGGAACCAGCTGGAGAAGCCTGAAGCCTGTAAGTAAATCATGTTTACTCCACAGTATAAACCGCTAAATCTTCCAAATTATTCTTACTCCAGTATCTAAGTATCTTGAATATTCATTCAGTTCTCCTGACCTTTTTTGTGACAGGGAGATCGAAAATGACCTACCTTTCTTGTGCCTACACTTTTGTGTTTTATGCTTTCGGGATTGAAGAGAAAATGACGAAAACACTGCAATTTGCTTGCAAACATTTGCTCTTTTTTTCCTTCTTTTATGAAAAATGGCAACTGAATCGTGCAGGTTTCGTTCCATTGGTGTAAAGTGTTTTCACTGTAAATAACCAAAGAGAGGGTATTAACATAACAGCACACATGTACAGTGGCCATTGGTCAAAGTCAAACATGTTCAATTCAAAAAAGTCAAAGACAGATATGTTGAATGTATTTTTTAATTCAAACATTTTTAATATTGACCAAGTTTAAAGAAAAACATATTAACCTCTATAATACAGTATCAAATAAATACGCTATCAAAACATATTTTACGGTGAATTTAATAAAACTAATTTAATTTATTTGATATTATGCACACACATATACGTATATATAATAACTTGGTCAAATTTAGAAATGTTTGAATTAAAAAAGCTAAACCATTTACACGAGCTATCTTTGTCGTTGCCGATCGACTTGTAAGGATGATCATGATAACCAACTGCTCCCTTAAGAAAAAAGTAAAACAAGTGGTAATGACCACTGTCTTGGAGAGAAAAAGGGTGTTCCTAATTGGCTACTATTTCATCATGCATGATCTTAGCACTAAACCTAGCTTGTTAATTAAATTAAACCCCAAAACTGTCTTGTCTGTGTCCTTTATTTCCGTTGACTCCACAAGGGTTTTTTTTACTCGCAACATATATAATTAATGCCGTTCCGACCAATTGAGATGATGACCTCTCACGCTTATCATCTAATTATTATCCGATCGAAGGATACTATTCTAAAATTCACTTGATTTTCTTTTGGAATTTGCATGCCATACCGGACCGGTATAGCTATAGTTTAAGATCAGAACTCAGAAGTGATATAGCACAACGTTGACTCCAAACTACACCGAAATTTATTACCATAATGACAGTTACAATATAATCATATATTCCAGGGTCATAACTAACTAGTAGCTACAGAAACTATGTACAAGATGCAGGAAAACTATGAACATGTGAAAAAAAGTTGCAAATCTGACTGAGAAATGGCACAGATTGAGGGGCCATTTCTACCGTACGTAGCTAGTAACAAGCTAGATGCCCATGGAGACGGATGGGAATAGAATGGAGTTCATGAGCAAGAGGAAGTAGAGGAGGACTGCAACGAAGCCGGCGACGAGAGCCGCCTTGACACGGTCGCAGAAGGCCGGCACGTGCTCGCAGATCGGCATCCAGCCGGCGTGGCTGTTCCCGTTCTTCCCCAGGTCCGATATGGCGCCCGCCGACGCGGCGGTGGCTGTGAGCACCACGCCGAGCACCTGCAGCTCACACACAAACCGCGCAGCTAGCTGCTGTCAGTTTCAGGCGCAGTTCAGGCTTGCTGCATGCGGCGTACGTAAGACCGAGCGAGCAGTAGCTCGGTCTCAGTCGGTTTCAGTTTCACACCCACCACGTCAACCATGAGCACCAGCCTCGCGGCGAGGCTCGGCGCCGCCGCCGGCACGAGGAGGAGCACCATGGTGCAGACGCTGACGGCGGCGTTGCCGGCGACGAAGAACCTGCGAGGTCGTACCATCCAGGCCGGGCCCCGTCAGGAACAGCAGCTACATGCAACGAAATGTGCATAGCTAGGAGCTAGCTGATGTGTGTCAGTGTGTGTGTGTACAGCTAGCTAGCGGCACTTACACCAGTGATGGAGTGAACCGGAAGTTGGCCTGCACCTCCATCCCGAAGAGGAAGATCGTCTGGTGGCTAGTCGCCATGACTACCGCCGCGACGGCGGCTGCGGCTGCTGCTGCCAACCTGAGCACGGCGGTGACGATCCTCCTCATCGGAGACTTGCCCTTGTCCATTATTTATGGATTATGGTGTATGATCGGATCGATGGTTGTGTATAACTGCAAGGTGGCAGCTAGCGGGGCAATTATATATATGAAACTTGGATGAACAGGCTCAGCTCGATCGGACACATTAAATAATTGGAATTGCTGATGAATTAGATGAAGAAGTCGCAACATTTGGGCTCACCCGTGAAATGGACTACTTTCCTGTGAGGTTCAATTCTGTGTTCCGAATATAAAACTGCACGCGTGTGATTCTTGATAGATTCAAATAGCGGTAAAAAATAATTGACCCACTTAAAAATCCATACGAATTCCGTTGTTCCTAACAGAGTTTCTTATCATCTGAACTCAAGTTGGCCGGGGCTGTTCGTGGAATCAATCTTGCATTTTGACTGTGCTTTCTTACATCTAAAGAAATGTAGCATACATCTCCATCCCCAGCGTGTACTGAATCTTTTTCAGTTAGCTTGCATGCACTGCACGCAGTCCTTCCTCCCAAAAGAACTTATTTTTTGGCAATTGTTGCATGGAATAGCTGTCCCTTATTGATTCTATCCGTTCTAATTTTCAGATATGCTGATTGAATAATGTCACTTGTTTATCAGGAGCTCATTAATTACAGACACATTAATTAACCAAAGAAAACAGATTAAAAATCAAGTTTTCTCGGACAAGCTTTAAATGCTAAAAACTAATTAGTCGTGGATGGGATGAAAGAATCACTTATCTGAAAGTATTTTACCACGGTTGATGTATTTAGAACTAACAATTCTTCTTTTGAGGAAACCTGGAACCATGTAATACATACGGTTGTGTAAAATACAGTTACACTTGTAATGAAAAAAGTTTTCCCATTCAGAAATAAAACTGGGATCGATTCTCTCCGCGTGAACATTCAGATCCACGCAATTTGTCAGAGACACTCTCTCTGAATTCGAGGGCTCCTGCATTAGGAACAAAAGAAATGCAATTGGAACATTCTGCCTTTTGTGATCGATCGGTTCGGTTTTGACGTGCAGTTAACTCACCAATCTACTTTCCGAAATACTTCACGATCGATTTAACCAAACTGATATCACCGTTTTAACCAAACATTCGCATATTTGATTATCTCGATCGATGAGTCACTCAAAGAAACTTTTTTTATTTCCCTTTAAACCAAGGCAGGCAGCATTGCTGTTTAGCTTCAAAATTGGAGAAAAACCGCTAGTTTTTTTTCACTGAATAGATAGAGAAGAAAATGTGTGATGGAGCGGATAAGGAAAACACATAAGATGCATTCAAGCCTCATCCGTTACAAGTGACATGATCGAGAACGATGTGACTACCAGAGTTGACAAACCGTTTAAACTTAACAGTGGTCGTTACAAAAAAAACGGTGTCCTGTTCTGCGCGGCGAGATCTCATGTCATGTATTCATATTAATTATCCCCCATTCATTTGATATGGTTAATGCTAATTATTTTCTTCTGGCGATTATTTCTAGCGTTTAATTTGGACAATAATCTATCTATATCTATGGCCGCATAACTTTTAAAATTTAGTTTATTAGAGCATCTCCAAGAGTGATTTTAAAAATTGATTCCCTATATAATTTTTTGGGATCCATTTTTGAGGATACAAATAGTTTAAATATATTTCTCTCCAATAGAGTCTCTAAAATAAAGTATGTGAGTATATTTCCTATAAGTAGAGAATACAATGATTAATTTTGAAGATGCTTTATTTTTTAGAATCATTTAGAGTATCTATTGGAGGAGATTTTTTAATTCTAATTCCAAAAATTTAAAGAAGAGAACTCTTTAGAGCTTCTCTTGGAGATGCTCTTGTGCTTCATATTCATCTTCACAGCCGAGAGTGATAGGATTAGACCAAATAGCCTATTAAGCAGACTATCGTGATATCAAACTAGATTTTAGGTTAATTAACATATACATATATACAATGATCTTTTATCAAAAATTTTAGGTACATGTGTTTAGTTATGGTAGATCATCAGCGGCTACTGTTACCACTATTATTTTATTGTAGATCGGCTTAGTAGAGGTAAAGAAGTTCTTGTTAAATCTTTAGCTCAGTATGAACTTATATATTCGATAACGAATTCAGGTTTATAGTTAGGACCGGTTTGTTTCAGTTTTGAATTAATTATAAGATTTTTTCATAATTGGAAATAAATAGAATAACTTATTCCGCTAGCTTATTATAATGTGGAGTGTAGATTATAACAATTTGGTGGATCCTATTTTTTTTATAAACTAGATTTTTATAATTCAAATATGAAATAAACATGCCCTTGATGTTAGGTTTTAGACCGAGAAATAAAAGAGAGAAAGAGCATGCATGATTAGCTAGTTGACGAGGTAATAACGACCATAACTTTTAGAGCATCTCCAAGAGATTACTTATATGGCTACTTAAATTTGAATTTAGATATTTTTGTGAAAAATAAAGCTCCAAAAGTTCCCCTGAATGAGTCCATTTCATAATTCATTTCTTAAATCACCATTCATCTCTCTCAAATATATGATTAGTTTGGCAAATCTCTATTTCCATTTGTACATATTTTTTCTTGCATGTGCATTGTTTTTTCCCATATGTGTTGTTATAAGTTGGATGATACACATATTTGAATGCATTATAGTTTTACACAAAATTATTATATATTATAGGCCATATTTGAAGTATTTAAAAAATAGGGATCAAAAATTATAGAGAAATGGTAGTAGATCGATTAATTTTTAGAAAGAGATAGAGTTTAGAACAATCTTTATATGTGATTTAGGAAATAAAATTTAGAAGTTCTCGCGAATACTCTACGAAAGACGATAGTGTACAATCAATAGGATGGTTAAAAACCGTAAGAAGCAAGTGAGTTAAAATGTTTATCGTTAAGATCCAAAACCTTTGTAAAGTCTGAGACCGTCCATTTCTCGCTAAAAATAATGTATCAACAGAAAAGATCACCGTTCACTCCACTCCTGCAGGCGGCAGCTTCGATTGAGACAAAACGCAACGGACATCGGAGGCTCCTCCCGCACTAATGGCGCCGATCACCGCGCCTCCGCCGCCCCCTCCCGCCGCCGCATCCTGCCACCGCCTCCGCCGCGCGCCTCTCCTCCGCCTCGCATCGTCCTCCCGCTTGCGCCGCCACTACTCCTCGTCATCCTCGCCCTCACCGTCACCATCGCCGTCCTCCCCCTCGTCCTACGGAGGAAGCGGGGGAGGCGGGGGAGAGATCCACCACGTCTCTCCGCCACCCCCACCCGCGGCGCCCGCGGGGGCGCCCGTGTACGTCACGCTCCCCGCCGATGCCGTGGGGCCGGGGGGCCGCGTGGCGCGTCGGCGCGCCATGGCGGCGTCGCTCGCCGCGCTGGCGGGGGCCGGGGTGGCGGGCGTGGCGGTCGAGCTATGGTGGGGCGTGGTGGAACGCCAGGCGCCCGGGGTGTACGACTGGACGGGCTACCTCGAGCTCGCCGCCATGGCCCGCTGCTACGGGCTGCGGGTGCGCGCCATCCTCGCCTTCCACCAGTGCGGCGCCAGTCCGCAGGACCCGTCATGGTGCGTCTCGCCTTTGCCCTATGATTGTTCTAAATATGACTGTTGCTCTATTGTTGGGTTTAGGCTTGTGTGAACAAATTAATTCATTCGGGGATTTTGTGCTCTCGTGTCACTTAATTAAGTGGAGTTTGCTCTTTTATCATACATGTGTGTATGCCAATTGAGCCCAGGGCTACATGTCATACACAAGAGCAAAATTCCCGAATGCCACTGCCCTCTAAAATGAATAGAGGTTTGTATGTGCTAGGAGACTGATTGTTCAGTCTCTCTAGGCACAACTGTAGAAAAACGCTGCATTTTTATACCATACGCTAGCTTTCTGAAGAATGATGAATTTAGATTGGTTATACAAGTATGGTCGAGTGAAATATGCACAATGCATGCTCATAAGATTAAATTCATCTGCAGTTTTGAACATTGCCACCATATTAGAAACCTATCTTGTGGGGCTGTGAAGCATTTATGTGGTGGATGTAGGATTAGAGCTTTCCAGATTGAAATGTGCCATTTTGACCTATCAATAATTGTATCATAGAGGTTATGATCCATAAAAAGTTCAGATGTAGATGTTGGGCGGTACTGTTTATTATGATTTTGTAATCCCTAATACTCACAACTCACTATTTTGTTTTGATTCGTGGATACTCCTGTTGTAAGGACTAAGAGGTACCCTAGCATGTTTGTTCCACTTGAGATCATATCATTGTTTGCTGTTCATTAGATATATATTTCACTTGAACCAATGAACTTGCTTAATATGTAACACAATTGTTCCAGAGAACAATATGCGGTATGCAGAACCTAGCACTTGAGCATTATGCATATGCTTATATTACATAACATCATATTCACATGCATTATGCAGATTGGTTATTTAGATAGAATATAAATTTTTAAGATTTTGTGTATGACACTGTACCACATTATACATGACAAATCAACATTGTGCAGACTTTGTGAGCAAATAACAAAGTGAATTGATGGAACACAAAAAATAAATGACCCCAATGGTGAGCTCAATAGCTCATTTCTTAATAAAGTGATGCAGGAGATATGAAACCATCAGGCTGAAAGACTTCCCTCTCCCTCATGCCATCTTTCTGTCCAAAGGTTTATGATCGTAGTGGCAATAAAGGCAGTGGTTATGTGAGAGACACTGAGATTTGTACCAGAAAAAATTACTGAACTCAATCCTAGCTCTAGTCTCCTGCCTTTTTTTAGTAAGATAACAGTAAATTGTAAGTTGAGTAAAAACAGCTCTAGTCATCAAAAACATTTTATTTTGGTGCACCTTGGTATTCAGATCTTACTATATGACCACTGCATCAAAATTGTATAGCTCTGTTCTTGACCATGATCCCTTGAGCCGTTGAACATGCTTGTCTTTACTGTGGGTCTATTGAGCCAGTGTGGAATTTGCATACCACTTTGACCTTGTGGATATAGATGTGTGAAGTACCTTCAAGTTATATGTAATTTTCTCCATTTGGAGCCACTAAATGTGCATTTATGTGAATAGAAGTGTTATTTGTTTCGAATATATGTAATTTAGCCCTATTGGAGCCACTAAATGTGCACACATGTGAATAGCAGTGGCATATATGTCTGTGACTAGATCGATAGAAAGGGACAGTTGAAGAGAAAAGACTAAAGAGTCATTTAAACAATGCCTGCAGACTTAACAAGCAAAGTTGGACATACAAACACACAATTAAAACTTACCTATCAGTGGCAAGTCTGTTGTGGAATGAGAACCCTAAGATCAGCATGGATAGAAAAGGAAGAAGTAAGAGCTGTTGACCAGTGGATGGCACACAAGAGTCCCGGAGGAGTAGGATTAGTAACGAACTCAGCAGAAAAGTCTGTAACTTAGAGATACACAAGAGTCCCGGAGGAGTAGGATTAGTAACGAACTCAGCAGAAAAGTAGGTAACTTAGAGATACACAAGAGTCCTGGAGTAGAATTAGTAACTAACTCAGCAGAAAAGTAGGTAACTTAGAGATACAAAAGAGTCCTAGAGGACAGGATGTCACGGATAGGAAGTGGGCCAGGTCCGTGAACAGTACCGCGGGTACTGTTCACATGAACAGTACCCTGATACTGTAGCAGTTAGGATAAAATCTGTTTTGATTAGTTAGTTAAGATTACAGATTAGATCAAGTTGGTTATAGCAGATTAGATCAAAGGGTAAGGTCTTGTGCCTATATAAACAGGACCTCATTAGGAGTCTAGGCGTCGAGTAGTCCAGTTTGGCTATTGCCTTCTTGTATCCCTACCTCCTTGTCGCGTCGCCGCAATGGCGCCGCCGTGATGACGAGGTCCAGGCCCTCGACCAACTACCTCTTTTAAATATAGTTTGAGACGATTAGTTCCTTCCAATTTCCTCGGAATCCCTGCCGGTGACAACTTGGTATCAGAGCTGATCGGTTCAACTTCCGTTGCCATAATTCACCAGACGGCACCGGATCAGGGGGTGGGGTGGAAGAGACATTGAAGGCCATAATGAAGCGTTTAGACGCCATCGAAGAAATACTACTGCCAATCCAAAGTCTGGAGGAAAGATTAACGAGAAAGATTAACAGCACTGGAGATTTCCGTTCTGTCCCCTCCTGGACGCCAAGAACTTTCGGCTGCCTGTGTTCCTGCGCACACACCGAAGAAGGGCTAGGACGGTGGGCGCAGGGACTTCCGCCAAGCAGACTGCGGAGAGGTGGACCATAGGGGTCCCCTGCCTCGTAGCCAGGAAAGCAGGCATCGAGGTGCCGACAGCGATGGGGACGGTGACCTAGGACCGGATCCGCCGCCGCGCTGCCAGGAGGAGGGCGGCAAGGCCCAGACCAGTCGCTGCACCGCCAGGGCGGAGGGCGGCAAAGCCCGGAGCCGCCGCCACGCCACCAGAGAGGAGGGCGGCGGAACCTTCACCGAGCCGCCACCAACAGTGACGGCGGCCAGGGGGACCTGCCGCCGTGCCACCGAGGAGGGGTGAGCCAGAACCCTCGCTGGCCCGCCGCAGACCCTTGCATGACGCGGCACCGCTGTCGGTCGCCGCTGCCCTGCACGGCGTGGCACCGCCGTTGTTTGGTGCGTGGGCTACTGCTTCCCCACATGAAGTGGTGCCGCCGACTGTCGTGGCCGCCGCCATCGTTTGCATCTCTTCCGCACCGTTTCTGCCTCCGACCAGATCTTTGTCATCGAAGTGATGGGCGATAGCGGGGAAGACAACTTGGCAGCTCGAGGACGAGCTGCGTTTTTAGGGGGGTGAAGTGTCACGGATAGTAAGTGGGCCAGGCCCGTAGCAGTTAGGATAAAATCTGTTTTGATTAGTTAGTTAAGATTACAGATTAGATCAAGTTGGTTATATCAGATTAGATCAAAGGGTCAGGTCTTGTGCCTATATAAACATGACCTCATTAGGAGTCTAGGCGTCGAGTAGTCCAGTTTGGCTATTGCCTTCTTGTATCCTTGCCTCCTTGTTGCGTCACCGCAACGGCGCCGCCGTGACGACGAGGTCCAGGCTCTCGACCAACTACCTCTTTTAAATATAGTTTGAGACAATTAGTTCCTTCCAATTTCCCCGGAATCCCTGCTGGTGACACAGGAGTAGGATTAGTAACGAAATCAGCAGAAAAGTAGGTAACTTAGAGATGATATAGTTATGCAGGAAGATAAGAATTAGGAAAGAGCCCATGAAGAATAGGAAAGTGTAGAACTGGATGCATGTTCTAGGATGTTTTCTAGTATCAGTATAATAAATAGAGATCAAGATAAGAAGTCCTATACACGTGCCAACCATGTAACTTTTCAGGAGCAAGCAAGAAATACTAATTTCCTTCCCAATTGCCTTTTTTGCGTCCCTCTAGTGTCTCTGGTATTCCATGTCCTGATTATCTATTCCAACTGTTCCTACCCCTGCTACCCTTCCAGCCATGATTGACACTAACTTGCCAATGATGATCTCATCCTTTAAGTCATAAACACAATCTGTACAGAAGACCTGACTTCAAGACAACCAATACAAGTAATCTAATTGGGTTGGTTAGAAAATTGTGATATTTCCTTGTAGTCAATTTCGAAATTCATTAGCATGGTTTAGGCAGATATTTTTTATATGTCACAGTGATGCATGGGTCTAGACACCTCTATTCCTGTTGGGCTACATTTGACATTCATGTAGTGTCATTGATGTCATTGATTTAATATCTTTGAGTTTAGGTGGGTTGCTGAACTACATATTTTTTCCATAGTTATTGGGTGTCGCTAAAGCGTCGCTTTTGCGCCAAGCCATCGTGAGTCAATCTGAGCCAGCCCACATTTTCTTAACCTTTGAGGGCAGAACTGCAGTAAATCAATTGTAGCCGGTTGCCTGATTGATGTAATTGTTAAATCAAAAGTTAGCTGAAAAATGTGACACGTTTGCCAATAATTTACTCAACAATTGGATACCAGATGTCTCAGTACTCAGTACTTGCATTCTCCCAAAGGTTTACATGCTTGGTAGCAATATTGAACTTGGAATCTTGGATTATGTATTCAATATGATCTAAGAAAATAAAATCTATCAGAAATAGACTGCAGATCCACAGCATTCTGCATTCATGTCACAGTTTAGTCATGTATTCAATTCATAATCATTTTCAGATCTTGCTTTCCAAGTTAGGGTCCATTTGGTTTGAGGGCAAGATTGAATGGGATGAGGTGATCTATTGTTTTAGGGATGGGGCGATCCATATTATTTGTTTGGTTGGGTGGATAGGGCAAGTCAATTTTTTATTTGGTTGGATAAATGAGGGTGGTTGAAATGAGAATAGTAAATTATTAATTAATAACAAAACATGTTAATTATTAATAATCTTATTGTAACCAATACTAATGAACAATGAAATAGACTACTTATTAGTTATTGCTAATCAGTTACTAATGATCAAGGTTAGCAATGGTGGATGGGCTCATCTAGCATCTTCATAGAATATTATCCTCCCTAGCTGTCCTATCCATTCTCACCCATGAACCAAACATATCCAAAAATTGGATGGCCATCTCCCATCCAGGGATATCCATACAACCAAATGGACACTTAGTCTTTTTCTCTTTCTATATACAGCCAAGCTACCTGTCATGCTTTTTGTTGCCATAGATGCATAGAAAAGTGAGGGTTTGCTGGCTATTGCAGTTATGCAAAAGATCTCTCCTTTTTGCTCATGGTTGAAATTTCACCTCATCTGCTTACAGGATCACTCTACCACCATGGGTACTTGAGGAGATGGATAAGATGCCAGACTTGTCATATACTGATAGATACCAACGAAGAAACAAAGAATACATCTCACTGGGGTGTGACATTCTTCCAATTCTGAAGGGAAGATCACCAATGCAGGCTTATTCAGACTTCATGAGGAGCTTTCGAGACACTTTTAAAGAGTACCTTGGGGCCATAGTGACAGTTTGTGCTCTCCCTTGGTATTTAAGCACATCATGTTAATTTTACAGCACCAGTAGGCTGTAAGCCTTATATAATTATTGTCTTTCAGGAAGTTCAGGTTGGAATGGGCCCAGGAGGTGAGCTTAGGTATCCTTCATGCCCAACTGACAAGCTAAATCAGCCAGGCAGCTCATCTGAACTCGGAGAGTTTCAATGTTATGACAAGGTACACAACATCAAAGATTCTTAGCCTTATGTCACTTCAATATGGAAATATTTGCATGTTCGAAAAGTATTCATTTTGGGCAAATAATGATGGATCCCAAGATTTAGTAGCCATGGTGTATGACATAGGTTTTACATTCACCTTGTTTATACCTACTAGGTTTATGTATCGAATCATTTTGTATGTAACTTTCAACTTAAAATGATAAATTCTAGTCGCTTGACTTCTGTTATAGCTTTTGTTATGACCAAACTAATAGCTCTGGCAGGGCTTCTCTCTATCAAGCTAAGAGAGGCTCTGAGGCTTGGGCTAACTTTAGAGATTCATTGATTGCTTGATAATAGAGTACATGAGATCCCTTTATATATAGGGAGGACTAGCTTGACATAAAAGGAATTAATCCCTATTATTATGGAAACCAATTTAACCTCTATCTCTAATTTCTAACTAAAACTAATACATTCCTAACTAATAGATGTAATACCAAAAATTACTATATCTTATCTTCATCCTAAATCACCTAACTTGCCATATGGCCCTATTGCTACATTACTGTGTACTGTTCACTGCTTCACGTGCTGCTACAGTACCAGGCCCATAGTGATACTCTTTCCTTTTGAGGAAGCAATACTGAATTACACAGAGAATGCCCATGTCTGTTCCTCCCAAGTTAAGCCTAAACAAAGTACTTTCTGTTGTGAGATGCCAATTTCCCATGTGTTATTGTATGGCTTTGCTGAAGGGCTCTTCAGATTGCTCTCTAGCATGATAGCATCAAAGATAGAATTGTGATTATTGTATTATGTTTTACATGGACAGTTCATGCAAGCATCACTGAGTGCCCGTGCACAAATTGTTGGCATGCAAGATTGGGGGAATGGTGGTCCAGCTGGCACAGATGGATCACAACAGAACCCTGAAGAAACTAGCTTTTTCCGTGCCAATGATGGATGCTGGAATACACCTTACGGTCGGTTTTTCCTCGAGTGGTATTCAGGAATGCTTCTGCTCCATGGAGAGAGGTTATGCATGGTGGCTGATGCTATCTTCTCCGGTACTGGCATGACCATCGCAGGAAAGGTTTCTGGCATACACTGGCACTACTACACATGTTCGCACCCATCAGAACTGACTGCTGGTTACTACAACACGTTGTTGAGAGACGGTTATCTTCCGATAGCTCAGATGTTTGCTAGATACAAGGCTGCCCTGTGCTGCAGCTGTTTTGACCTGAGGGATGCAGAGAGAAACAACTCCGAGAGCAGCCCAGAAGGTACTCTCCGGCAACTTATAGTTGCTGCCAAGATGTGCAATCTACCTCTGAACGGCGAAAACTCCATGACAAGGTTGGATGATACGTCGGTGAATCAGGTCATCAGAAGCTCAAGGCTCTACTCAGGTGGCGCCTCAGGGACATCGTTTTCCTTCAACTATGTTAGGATGAACAAGAGCCTGTTCGAGTTTCAAAACTGGAACCGATTTACCAAGTTTGTCCGGCAGATGTCAGATGCCAGAACCTTTCTTGCTAGGCTGGAGTTCAGGAGAGGGCAGCAGTACCTATCCTCCATGTCGGTGGTCTGGGTAGTCAGCCGGGCTTGTGCGTGTACATGAATCGAAGTTGCCTAGACTGGCTGTTACTGTTAGGCATGTACCAGTAACTTTAGTCATGAATGATTGAGCAGAATTGGAGAAACTTCAGCTTACCACACACCGTGACGATCTGCTTTCTGCCATGCGTGCTTGTCATCTGTTAGCTTAGCTGCTGTTGATTGTGTCATTGCCCTGTTTAGTGGAGATTCTTGCAGCTGCAACTATTCATATAGATTCTGTTTGTAATCTGTAACTCAAACGGTACAGATTTTTCGTTTAGATTTTGAAATTTAGTAGCTAAATCTGAAAATGAATCCTATCTAGAAGCTAGCTGGGCATCTTATGTGAATAAAACATTTGTATCAATAAAATATACATTATGAGGGAGTGGACTAGGAGAACCACCTTCACTTCAAGCAAAACCACTAATAAATACGTCCCAGATTGTATATGTCTGGTTTTGAAAAGTTGAGCGTACATGGTGAAAAATGGATTTTGATCAAAGCTATATGGGCCGGAAGAGGCGATGCCACTACTGGAGAATTGGCTGGATAATGTGCTACTGTTACTGCATGTCTGCATCGCATCAACAAGAAATCTGATCGATAGCAATTAAGGTCAGTGTTACAACAGTTTATAAAATCGATGTAATGATCTTGGGTTTTTTTATGCGGCAGTCGCAAATAGAATGGACGAATAAATATATCTTTACAACACGATTCCCCAAAGCTTAAAGTTCAGTGGAACTGAAACTGAAAACAATGTGCCACCAAACCTACCTATTCACTTCTGGACAGCGAGTTTCAGTTTGTAACTCGAACAACAGATTTTTCCAGCACCAAGTGCTTAATATATACAGTATTGATGCCGTTTTGCACCATTACATGTATTCGTACAAAAAAAATGATACAGTAATAAAACACAATGGAGCACCTAAAGCTATCTAGCAAGACAACTAGATTGAACAACAGGTGAGGCCGAGCTGGTGGAACAAAGCAAAAAAAATGGCCTGCATATTAACCAGAGCTTCCGCTGAAACTACCAAGGTGTGCCCCAATATCACTAACCAATAGCCTGATGACATGGCCACCAGAATTCTGTGAGATCTCCATGCATTCTTCCAAGTCTGCGTTGCATGACAACTTCACCCACTCATGATCATCGTCAAGATACTTGATATCGAACATGCCAACATCCATCCTTAGCCTTTTGGCTACTTCATCTTTCAAAGCAACAACGCTACCAGAACATGGGAAGCGGAACCTGGCAATGTCTTCCTTAAAGCTTGCCTTTATTGTCACTGTCCCTGAATTTTGCATCAGCATCAAATTGCTTGACCGTGTTAAAATCGGTTTGTCAACTGCTGAAGTGAAGAGATTCTTCAAATCTTTCGAACTACCAGAATCCTCGATGAGCATCCTAGAGAGTGGTTGCGCCGGTTCTTGAAAAGGCTCTTTTGTAAACTCCTCTGGAATTAATTGTGGTTCAGCGAATGTCGATGCAATTGGCTTGCAAACAAATGTCCGACTTGCAGGACTTCCCCGGCACGAGCCCTCCGAAGTACGCGAATTTATACTGCCTTCTCCGGATGAGCTTCTCAAGTGAGAAGCTTTGTCCGCTTCAAGTTGCACATTGTTGTTCGTGTCTGTGAATCCTTGCTGTGACACCAGCATAGCAAAGTGCCCATCATTTTCCAGTGGATTCCGCAAAGATGAATTTCCATCCCCCTCAGCAGCCAGATTTGAAAGTTCTGCAACTTTATTTGGACTTGTTTTCTTTATATTCTGAGAATCTGATGAAGGGCCAACAGGAATCGGGAGAGGATCTGTGATAGATGTGAGATTAAATGCCACATCTGAGCCTTGAACAGACTCAATTACCTGCTTTAATTTTGAGAGAGACCGGTTGACCTTGTTGATTTTTCGAGAGGGCCAACGAGAAATCCCATGTTGCCTGCAGATGCGTTTCATGGTAGTGGGACACACTGTCAAATAGAAAAATAGAATTTGGTTAATGCTAACTGTATCCAATAGAATAAAAAGCAGACACATGAAAAACAGAAGCTCATTTTTGCAAGCTACAATGCTGTCATATCAGCCTAAACTGAATAAATACATGCCATATAGCAAAATGAAAATTTCGTTTTCATGTTCATAGTTAACAGGTTCACGACACAGCCCTACAAATACCCCACATAAATGGATTTGATTGACCCGACTACATTTTTTATACCTGATGCAGGTACAAAATTTGTAAGAAACAGTGTACCACAAACCCATTACTTGACCCAATCAAACAGTGTTCTTAGTAACTATGTTCCTGTACTAGACAGGAGTCACAGGATTAAATTCTAATGAACTGGAAGCAAAATTTACACATGAGCTTAAAATGTGGCCATAACAGTGTCAGAATGGGGCTATATATTAGAAAATGTGAGACATGAAAGCAAGGGAACTATGAACTTAAATAATAGAGTCATCATTGTAAGGAAAAAAGATACTAGCGCCATACCTCCAAGGCTTTTTGCAGCATTTTTCAGGCTTCCTGAGAAGTATTGCTGAAGAACATCTAAGCTGATTGTTTTTTCAGCTTTTCCCCGTCTCCTTTCAGGGGGTTTATTGCTTTTGTGAAGCAATGAAGAATTAGAAGCACCAATGTCATTTGGTCTGCCAACAGATGTCCCATTGTTTTGAGAGTTGTCATCAGCAAGCAAATTTCTCTCTGACATAGATGAAACTTTGTTGTCCCCTTTATCAACCTCGTGGACTCTGTGATTTGCATCAACTTCAGGCGATTCATGAAAGCAACCTTCAGAATTCTCGAAGTGCACATTTGTATTCAAATCTTCATTCTCAATTATAAGGATATTGCTTATTTGAAGAGAAGCTTCATTGGAGTCTCCGTTGCCAACTACCTTTAGACTACGAAGAGAATTCTTCATTTGAGCTAATATAGACTCCAACAAGGCATTTTGATCATCTTCGGTTCTACAATTTGGTGGCAGGAAGAACTCTAATATATAATCATCATCTCCAGTATAAAAACTTTGCAAACATATTGCAAAGCAGCCAGTCAATCCAAACATTCGAGCATAGTGTACAAGGGGGTACTCCATCTTGCAGAACTGACTGATATCTTTAGAAAAGCAAGGTCGGCGATAGATAAATGCTTTCCCAGAAACTCCTTGTCCCTTCTGTAGGTGATGTTCTACACAGGCATCCCTAAATCCCCACATATGAGCATCAATAACATGAAACGCCACATCACTGGTTGACATGCAAACCTCCTCCATGCAGCTTCCATCAAAACTCAAACAACTCTTCTTCACGCCACCACCATGTGCCAGTACACTTCGATACTTGCAAGGAACCCAAGTTTGAGCCAAAGGAAGATTGTGCTCTTCACATGTGACCGTCAATATCTCCAGTATCTCCACCAGAGCAGATTGGCGGCCTTCATTGCATATCTGAGCAGGAAAGAAAATTAGAAATGAACATAAATCATCCATATTGGAAACTAGAACACGTATTTGTCCAGAGTGTTTGAATGCACACCTGGACATTTGGATGGTCCAATATCTCTGTGCTTTTGAGATTTACTGTCTGCATATAGCAAAAGAATATTATATAAACAAAACTTATGCTACATATCCAACCAGTGCCATCTGCATGTCCATGTGGTATCCAAGTAATACAACAGGCAACAAAGAGAATAACCTCAAGAGCTTTGCAGACTTTATCGACCTCACTGGCGTAGTTTATCTTCTTTGATGTCATTATCAGTTCAACAACAGCAATACAAGATTGAACAGAAGGATCAAAAACAGGCAAGGCTACAGTACCATGAACATTGTAACTGATTGCATGGTTAAGGCGTGGGTACTCAGTATTGCTATAATACTGCACATTTGGTGTCCACTCAGGAACCTTTTGCTTGTACACACGCCCAGGTAGCCCCAGCTCTCCAGCATTATCTCCATCCACCGAGAACACGTACATCATGGACACAGCCCTGTACTGAAGAAGCCCAATACTCTGCTGGTCAAGTACAAAGGGTTGTCCTGACGTAGTAAGCACGTAGCGCTGTCCACTCTTAACTGGTGCCCAAACCTGCACCAGCAGATGTTGATCGGTGGATTCCTTGAAGTACCTAAGAGCCTGTGTAAGCCTTTCCTTGAACAAGCAAGAGCTGTCCATGTTATCATCCAGAGATAGGTCAAACTGCCATTTGCTATCAGTCTGGTCAACTCTCTTAGTAGTTGTGTCTGAATTCCCTAAATAACAGAAGAGCATGCAATACTGTAAGGAAAAAAGGGTCAGAAAGGAAATACAATTGCTAATTGAACGGATAATAAGTTCTGATATGCCTGAGCATTCGTTTCAAATACTAGCGCTAGTGCAACAAGCAAATCCATGTTTCAATAAGGACATGCTAAGTTTCTTGTCGACTTTGATAAAGTGAAGTAAATTAACAATGCTGCAAATCCCATCGCCAATCCAAAACCATTTCTTGAGTCACCTATCAATGAAACGGGGTAGTCCTAGTTTATTCAGCGCACAAATAAAGTTCATCAAATTGCCTGCTTCAACTTTGAATACGATCTAGTACTGTCCATGGCGTCATAATCTAACACTTTGGAGGCACCATACCATAGGGGACAACAGGAATTAGTGTCCATGAATTGCCATAAAGTAAATGAGTCAGGCAACAATAGCACTTCAAAAGGGACACCTTTTTTTGTATGCACAGTTAATTTAGTAGCAATTACTCTCCTACCTCCTATAGTGGAATCCAATTAACCATCGGCCGATCTTGACAATCATTTGCATTAGAAAAACAGGCATTACCCCCACGACATCAGACAGAAAGAAAGCACACAAAAATTAAACAAAACATGCATGTTATTGCAACAAACATAACCCCCCAAACTTTACAACATTTTATCCATTCTGTTGTAATAGCAAGTGCAAATATTCTGTCTTCTCCAGAAATGAATAAGGCAAATCCTATGCAGCCAATGAACACGAAAAGAAGGCAAGAAAGTCAAACACAAAGCTGGAAACTTCATGGATGGTACTGTGATTCTGTGAAGGTAAGGTTAGCGTCCTAACGACAAGAATAACATCAAGATTCCAGCTGCCCATCTGCTTCAACTTTGGAACAGAAAGATTCCAAGGAACAAATGCACAATCCAAGCCAAAGACGAGAACAAAATCACAAAACCTCGCGAGTAGTGGTTCCTTTTGATCATGTTCTCCTCAATTCGTTCCAAATTGTACGATCCATGCAAGAAAAATCACCCAGCACGAATCAAAAAGTACAATTAAGCCGAGGAAGGGCTCACCGGAGCGTGTCCGATGGACTTCCTCGACCACGGCGGCCTCCCGCGTGGCGGCCGCGGCCGCCGCCGCATCCATGGCGGGGGCCACGGGCATATCGAGCGGGAGCATCTGCCGCTCGTCGAAGAGCCACAGCGGCGACGGCGGAGCGAGCCACGATGAGGAGGACGACGGTAGCGGCGGCAGTGGCGGTGAAGAGGAGACGGATGAGAATAGCATCGACGTGGTGAGCGAGTCGAACGGCCACAGATCGCCCTCGCCGCCCACGCCCCCGTCGTCCGCACCCGCACCCGCGGCGGAAGAAGAAGGCGGGTCGAGCTCCATCCCCAGTGGCCACTGCCCGCCCCAACTCCAACTCAGTCTCAGACTACGCTGCTGCTGTAGGAGGCCGTGGACCAGAATGCCTCTCTAACAGAAAGTCAGAACTATGAAACTAGATAATTTAAAGTATGTAAAATTATTTTTAAGACGTAAATCACTTTAAATATATTTATCTTCAATAAAATTTTTAAATTGAAGTATGTTAATATATTTCTTAAAAGTAGGGAAAAAATAATTTGAGAATCTTTTATTTTTAGGAGTTATTTAAAGTATTTGTTGAAGTTAATTTTTTAAAAATTTAGAAAACGAAGCGGTTTTTCTTAGAGATACTCTTATGGATTAATCTGGGCATTATTTAAGAGTTTAAATAAATAAATTTAATATTAAAAATTGATGAGAAAATTAATATGTCGTTAGAAGCTCAGAAAACATGTATGCATTTGTTTTAGACTGCATAAAAATAACTAACTCAAATGGCTTTATTAATTCTCGTTTATTCTAATTTGCAAAAGATTAGTTGTTTATTTACGAGAGTTCGTAGAATTTGTTTGACAATATCAAATATATAAGAAAAATATCAAGTTCTTAAATGACTGTATTTTTTAAAAAAAGTTAAGAAGACTGATTTTATAAAAATCAAAAGGCTATACAGAATGTGACATACAGAAATTAAGGGAAGCTTTTCTATTCCCAGGCTGAAGCTATGCTTTCATAGCAGCAGACACGTTGGTAGTTTAGTAATTTCACATGGTGAGTAGTGGAAAAAATTTGGACTATAATTATAGTTGTGTTATTGGTTAGAGAATTCCCATAATTCAATGGTATAGATTGAATTTCTAAAATTTTTGTGGTATTATTCTGTACCAATCCACTTTTGATGTTATAGATGTAATTTCCTCATTTTATATGTTTTTATCAAATGAATGGTATTTTCTTATTAGTAAGCATTTTATATTTTTAAATGGAATATATAAATGATAGAAAAACCATTTTAGTTGATTTTTAATTCTTATTTATAATTATAAAAAACGATATACATAGAGAATAAGAAAAGTATATAATTATACATAAGCAAGGGTACAAACCACTGTTTATTTTGTTTTATTATTTTCGGTGTCAAGAAACAATCAACGACCAGCAGCAAAGTTGAATATGTGCTTGCTTTATGTAATTTTTTTCAATCTTTTGATCCGTGATATGATGTCAATTGACAAAGTTCTATTATCGTGAATCTTTTCTGAGTTCTGAATTTTAGTTTATTTTTAAACTCCATAACTAGAGAGTTTCATAAGGTATGTCTAAATTCTAACCGTTTGGAAGAGATTCAGATTTTGATAATAACTATAGGTTTTAGAACCGTTTGAAAGAGCTTCAGATTTTGATAATAACTATAGGTTTTATAAGTTTTTTCAAACAGATCCTAAAACTAGCTTAAAAATGATTTAAATATAATACATTAGTTTTATTAACTTTAATTTTTAGATAATATGATTATGTGATGCCACCTAGGTAATGAAGATCCTACTAATTATACATGAGCATTGAATATATTAGTCTTATGTAATTGTGGATTTCAGATGCTAGCACAAATTCTATTCATTTGAATTCTAGATGATCGATAAATCTTTAACTGAATATATATATTTGACCAAATGATGCCAGAATGCACCTTAGATTTGCTTTTATTGTGATCTAAAACACAAGTTAAATACAAACCCATAAACAATTGGCGCTTAAAATCGTAGATAGGTATCTGCTAGACCTGAATACTACCTTATTTGAGTTGCTATGATCTATGATTCGCACTTTGCCTTCTTAACATGTAAAGGGCTTAATGGAATATCAGAAGCACGTTAATTTATGCAATTCTTATTATGTCAAATCAGATTTGTCATGTTCTAAATACTGATTTGTCATTTAAAATAAAGTTTCCTATATACATTAGAGTCAATGTTTTCTTTTACCTCTTTTGAAATATAAAATTCCACTACAAGATGCAGATATACCGTGTGCTAAGAATCCTATCGTAGTATCCGATGCCGTTTAGTAGTCCGAATTGACATGGCAGCGTGTGGGCCCACTGTCAGTGGGTTGTATGGCACTGCCTCACCCAGTTCTATATTCACTAGTCAGTGACTGTGCTTTGTAACAGAAATTTATTTTGTAACAGGGTATTTGGGTAAAATTTATGTTTCTGTATAATTTTTTAGAAATCTAAGTGTTTTTACACAAAATTCGTACATCTGCGTAAAAATAAAACAATTAAAAAACTGAAATGCAAAAGTATATTTTTTATTTTTATTTTTTTTCTTTTTTTCTTCTTTCTCACGTTTTTTTCAGTTGGTGCATGCGCTGGCGCGTCGCGCTGCCTCTTTCGCGTGCGACCAGGTGGTGGCGGTTGCATGCTGGGCGGTTCCGAGGTGAGATGTGGGAAGACACGTACGAGGTTGCGGACGGACAACATAGAAATCTGGATGCTTTAATATAGTTAAGATATAGGGTTGGGCTACTAAGGGCTCAGTCCTCGCCCAACAAATATGGCATCCATTTTGTAAAAAAACAAAGGCAATAATTTCTTTATCTAAGTTGTTTTAGTCTTTTAAACTGTTTTTTAAAATATAACTTGTTTTACAACTTTTATATAGTTTTCATCTTTTCTGACATGATATCACTCTTACTACGGACACAATTAACCTTAAAAATGGCATACATGCAAAACAACTTATATGAAGAATCAAAGAGTAGCTAGGGTCCCCCCTCACCTTCAACCTCGTGCATATCGATACCATTTTCATTTGAGAATATTCATGACATGCAACTAAAAATTCGCTCATTTCATATATGTTGCTTTCTTACTGACATATGATCCCATATATTAGTGAAAGAGATAGTGACAAATATAAAACTAGGTAATATTTCAATGATAAATATGGAACTTTCTCCGTTTTAGATTAGATTGATTTAAACTTGATGCTGCTGTTTTACCGGTCACACGCCCAAGATTTTTTATTCCAAGGGATTACTTGTCCAGGTTCATTGAACATAATTGATAAATTGTAACAGCAGCATACATGCTATGGTTTATTAACTTTGGTTGACATGATTAATGTTTTCATTTTTTGCCGTTCTTCCAAGACAGGCAAACGACATGGTTCCTTAAAACAAGGCATAGCAACTGCGTCAAGTCTAATCATAACACACACACAAAAAAAAAGAAAAGGGTTAGTGGACTCAAAAAGTGTTATGTTCCATTTACTTTATGGCAAGTTGGTTCCACATGGATGTGCACAGACAGCAACTTAGCTAATGGCCATGCTGGCATTATTATAGCATCACCAACTCTTGGACTATTATGTTAAGCCCTTAACCACTATGCCTTATCATATCAAATGTAACTCAATCATGGCAAAAAAAATGCACAGTGATGTGCCCTATTGATCAGATAGATCATACATAACTCCCAGTTCTCTTCATTCAAAAGCTAATCGAGATAGGTTACAAATAGGTTATATGACAATCCAGGGCCCTGTTTGTCATCTTCCATGCTCCACCAGCACTAGCTCCTAGCTATGGCAGAACACAGCCCTCACTCAGGTACCCCCTCAACAGAAACAGCCAACCAGCTCCATGTATGACAAGATTGCCAACAGTGACAGGGGAAAAAACAACATCAGTGGACCCACTATATGAGACAAGCTTGCACCACTAGAGGGCATACAATGATTTATGATTGATCTCTAGTGACTATTGTATTTGTGATTGCATCTTGGGTGGTATCAGGACAAATGGACAACACATGAATACTGAAGATGGAACTGGGGAAGCTCATCTGAACACAGCCTTTAGTTGCTAATGGATATACTTTGTGCACTCCCATAAGCAACACTGATGATGAACCCACATTGTAGAAAGTAAAAACACATGAAAATGACAGAAAAATATAACGAAGGCGAAAATCCCTCCATTCGGACAAAGCTGAGATCTCAAAAAACAGATAAATGAGCAAATGAGAATTGGTTAACAGTTGCATTTCAGTAATCAATACTCATCCAAGTAGCTGTACAATGTCTCGTCATTTCTCCACCGACGCCTTGTGAGCAATGATCTGAGGAAACCCCTGCCTTTCCTTGAGCTCTTCTCCTGCTCTTTGTGGTTGCCCCAGTCGGAGTGTAATTGCATTGAAGTTTGTCTCTGCAGGGAATATCACATCAGGAACTAGAAAATAAAATGTCTTATGAATATGGTTGAACTCAAGGAAAACCAATGGTCTAGGTTTTTCTAAGGATCTTATAGGAGATGCAATTTATAATTAACACACAATGGTTATGTCAATGTACTTAGCAAGCAACAATATAATATGGTACTCTAGTACACATACAAAATGCTTTGGATTCACTGGTGGTCTTCTTGCAATGGTAGCAGATCGTGCAAGGGGATTGGAATTTGGTATTGGTGAGCCTGCTCTTGTTTCTGCACAGCAAAAGGAGTTGCAATAGTTTATACTCAAATTCCTTTCTGCAAGAATTTGCTCATTCAGAAATAAATATAAATAATCTAGTGAAGACAATGTACCTTTTGTATGTGAGGTTACAATTCGGGGAGATGGGGATTTAGCCCGTGCTTTTCGAGAAGGTGATAAGGACCGTGATCGATGATGTGTGCCACGAGCTGAAGGAGATGGTGAACGCACACTCCTGAGATAAGTTAAAAATAAAAATTAACCCTACAGTATATCTTTCTTAAAAAAACAGTAAGTAGAATGCTCGTGAACAAATTTGATTATGGAGAAAATGCAAACCAGGGCCCCTAAGAATTATCTGTTTACCTCATTGTAGACTGCCTGCTAACTTGTGTAGAGATTGCTGGAAGACAAAGCGGTTTCAAAATCAATGACAGTATTTTTTCTAAAAAAACAGAAATCCAAAATGCAGTAAACTGACCAGACTGAGACTTCTGCATTTTACGGCCTGTATATTGCCTCTTATATCTTGGATGTTCTGGAACTGGATGAATGGATGATTCCACTAAATCTGCGCCTGTACATATAAACGCAATAATGAGAGATTTATATAGCGCAAGAAGGCTCTCATATAAGAAGCATGACAAAATAGAGTATGAATTTGCCTGGCAATATGTAGCGTCTATGGTATTTCGGTGCCGTTATGAGAAGAGATTGTTGAGACCTCCCCTCCTGGTCAATTGTCTGTTGGCAAATCTTTACTCTCTGCAGTCATATTAAATAATGTTGCTAAGGTTAGCAGACATATTTACCCAAGTATTTTGTGAACTGTGATAAATGACACAGTCAAGTAGGGGACAAATTTGTGTATGTGATATACACTCCACGCTAGGAAAATTACATGACGTAGTTAACAGACTACATACAAAATGACTTTTCAACTCAGTAGGCATCTAACTATTATACCTGCTCAACTGAAGATACTCGAAATTCTGTTTCATTAACCTCATCAGATTTTTCGCTGACAAGATTATCCACCTTATACGATACAAAGCCCAGATGGTCTACGGTGCTAACAAGGGCCTCAATTGTGTAATCTTTCAAACTTGTCATCACCCTGAAGTAGCACATCAGTATATATGAGAGCATAGACATGTTTTACCCTTTGTTTTAAAGCAGCAATGTAAAGAAAAGATCTTACGTAGATTTCTGCGAATTGTTTCTGTAAAATACTTCAAAATATTCTGCAGCTGAGTATAGCTGTGAACGCAGATTCCTCAGGTCCTACAAACAAATATAACTTAAGCTCAGCACAGCAGATACTATAGGAAATGCCATCTTGGCACATATGGGAGAAACATAATTAATTAATTAAAGTGGAGGCATGTGTGGTTTCATTGTGAACAAGGATCCTAAATTCTTTGACTGAGAAGCAAAAATTTTGGAAAAATGCAACTGCATGCTAATGGTTCACATTGATAAGTTGATCAACTTGGTAAAGGAAATGAAGCCGTTCAAAATTCAAATGGACAAACAGACCATGAATATGCTGCTCCATATCATATTCATACTTTGAAATATGCTTGAGGCGGTTTTCTAGTAAGAGCTTCAGAGTTGGGTTTCCACTATGGCTTTTGTTCAATTAGAGGAAAAGCAAAAATAAAAGGTTCAGGAAATACAGAGTTGCACAACCAGTTATACCAGGGAATAATACAAGATTAGAATTTTATAACCACATGGTATAAAAGTACATGAAACAGTAAAAGCTTTTCAAGCATTACAACTACACTGAGAGTTTGGAAAGGTAACTAGAAGATAGCCTATATTGTTTGGTACCAAACTAGGGACAAAATCTTGTGATTGACATGGACAAAACGGCAGCACAAGCACAACTGAGTGTGACCCAAGAATAAGACCACCACTATTATTGTTGTTGCTGAAAGCCTGAAACCGCGCAAGAAATCAAGGAATGCAGCCCGATTTCTACAATGCACTACCTAGATCCATGAGAAGAAAATAGGGGAGAAGAAAAGATTGTGGCATTGTGCCTTGAGGGCTGAGGCGAGGACACACTCCTACATTACGTTTACATACCTTGAGGCTGTCCGAGAAGAGGAGGCCTTCTTGCAAGGACGTGCCCTCACTGGTCGAGGTAGCATCAAGGTGGTGGGATGAGACGGACGACGGAGACATCGTGATTGCCTCCATGGCCGAAGCTGCTCCCACTGCGCCCGCAGCCACACCTCCCAGTGCAGTGCACCAACCCAGCAGAAACAGTAAACAGAGAAGGAAACAAAGACAAAAATAAAAATAAAAAATCCCCTTGCCAAACGCCAAGATTTAGCAAGAACACGAAAACCCTCCTCGGCGAGAGGCAGGGCAGGAAAAGGGAACGGGCTAGTCCCGCTCCTCCTCGGCGGTGAGAGCGCCCGGCGAGCCGGCACACCTCAAGAAGCAACAGGGAAGCCGAGCGAGCAAACCTACGCCAAGATCTGATTTTGGGGGCGTCGTGGTGGGCTTACGGCAACACGCTAGTGACCGGTGGTGGCGACATGATGAAGGGGAGCGCGAGGCGAGGGCCCAGAGCTCCTCCCCTCAGCGGCCAGCGGAGGAGGAAGAGTAAGAGACCGAGGCGATGAATGCGCCGGCCGGCCGGGTTGGCGTTGGGAAGGGGATAAGAGTGATAAAAGAGGCTCTTTGTCTGCTAATTTTTGTGGGGGAGCGGAGCAATTTGGTGGTCCTTGGCTGCTCATTCCTACAAGTGTTATAATATTGCTGCTGTTTACTGGTCCTTGGCTAGGTGTACCCCGCTGTGTTACACTGCTGCGGCCCACAGGTAGAACAACGGTTAATATGTGGGGCCCACGCGCACACAAGGTCGCACTCGTACATGTCGACGAGACGAAGGACAGCATGGATTGCGTAGGATTGTACAGCCATAAATTTTCACTACCCCTGATTCACGTGATTATATGTATCAATGTGTGTCAGAACTCAGAATGTAAAAGAACATGTGTGTTTACAACTTAGCTATTTATAGCGGTGGATTTTATAACACTGTTTCTTAGAAGTTTACATCAGTTTTACAACTGAATAAAATACACTCTCTCAGTGGAGAGTTTCATTTCACTAATTAAATGTAACTAGCTCTCATGAAATACCCTCTCTATGATGAAACGATTTGGCTCTCAATGGGTGTTTCATTTCGTTTCATCCGTTTTGGGAACGGGTTAGCACCATGTTATGATGATAACACTACTCCATTCTTTTCTCTCATTAATTGAATATCATGTCAGCAAAAAAATCTGATGTGACATAGTAATTAATACCATAAAACACCTCATAAAACTCTCATTATGAATAGCCTTAGAAGCATGCATGTAGCCTACCGCACTTCGTAATTTTATCATTGAAAAAATTGATGAGGTAAGTGTTTTGTCAAATCATCGAAAATATTGTATTCCCTTTGAACCTCAGTATGAGTTTGCAGATGGGTGGGAGGTGTATGGTGTTTTTGTTATCATGTGCCGTGCCATCAGATAAAAATAAACTAGCAAAGTCTCATTGTAGGAAATTTAACCCGAATGAGCTTATAGCTAATAACGTTTTTAGAGCCAAAGCTTCTGAGTTGAGTGGAGGAGGCCCATGACAGTATACATGCTGTGCCTTGGTGGTTAGGATTTCTTTGTGATGCTGACCTCTTAGAGGGTGTTAACGAAATTACGATTATTAGTTTGATCAACTCTATATCTTTAGTCGGTCTAATTAACATTAAATTAGACAATGGTAACCAACTCGTCGGTATTTTGGTAAAGTTGGTCAATTCTTAAAGTGTGTGTTGGTTGATCTGTGGTTGGTGGAAAAAAACTGTTGTGCGTTGTGGAAAAGTTGTTGTGGGATGTCAGTCGTGAGAAAGTTGAAAACCATTCGGCTAAAACGACTATGGATAAGCTCTTTAAGCTGTGTAAAAAGTCAATTTATGAAATTCTATATGGTTGTATGAAATTTAAAATATCAATTTATGAAATTTTGTGTGACTATATGAAATTTAAAATGTCAATTTATGAAATTTTGTATGGTTGCATGAAATTTGAAATGTCAATATGTGAATATTAGCATTATCAAAAATTCAAAAATCAAAAATTAAAAGCCAAAAAGCAGGTCTGAAGGTTTCACATTTTCACCGCACCAAAAATTACTTTTACTAAATTTTACTAAAATCTGCTGATAAAACCACTTCCAACGTGGAAACGTTAGCAATGCAACATTGCAAATGGAGAGGGAAAAAAGGCTTATCGCCGACATCAGAGGTAATTTACATCGCAAGATCAGTCAACCAATTTGCTTAAGAGCGAAAAAAATTACAGATCGATATGCCGTTAAATTGAAGCACGAAAGCTATCATCATAAGATTTATAACTCACATATACATATATATTTACAAAACTTACACACCAGTTCTATAGCTTCGCGTTATTTCTTAAGCACCATTTATCATGGTTTTCACTATACTTGAGCAAACTAAAGAGACATTGTCAAGCCTTTTTCTTTCTGGAAACCTATGTTACATCAATTTTTCTTCAGAATGCTTGCGAAGAAAACAATTGACACCAGTTGATTTGTTGCATCAATACGACAAAATGATAGCTCCCATCGCTTCAATGATGAAAGGTTAAAAAAAATCCACCTTTCAGCCCTAGCCTCCCTTCTAAATTTCAGTATTGTGATCCTGATTTGGATCAGCAGAAGAGAGTAGTTTGCAGTGAGGCTTGGTCTTCTCATCTACAATGGGATAGAGCACAATCTCTCTGACCATTTGGCAAAATTCCCTGCAGGAGTTACAAAAAACTCAATAAGCTCTTGTCAGATGAACAATCATCTGCCAGTTTTCAAGAGGCCGCAGAAGCTTACAGCCAAGGATCGTCTCCAACTTCCATTGTGTCGCCCTCATCATCAGTGAAAGCCACCTTCCATTTTTGTTTGAGGCCCTTTATATTTAACATCTCTTCCAGCTCACTCATCAGTTTCTCGTACCCGTCTAGATTTGCTAGATTTACAGCTCTGCCCACAATGTTTCCATGCATTTGAACCTAGTACAAATATCAAGTCAGAGATTACAGTACATAAGAAGAGTGGCGGGGGACATGGACACAATTTGTACCTTTATTTGAGTTCTTCCAGTGTAATTACTCTGATGACTTTGGATTTCTCGGGGGCTTTCATCTATGATAATATGATCTTTTGTCACTTTTGAGAATGTTGATAGCTGGCCAGAGTCTTCATAAGAACCAGCAGCCCTTATCGAAGTTTCTCCTGCCTCAGCACCCGACTTGTCAGCAGTAGCAGTGATGCTGGTACATTTCATCAAATTCACACCAAACAGACGAAACATGCCAGGTTCCTTTTTTTCTTCAACAACCTTGGGCATATTTGGAGCAACTTCTTCAGTTCGGTAACCGCCGAGAGCAGTGTTTGAAGACAACTTGGAAGTGGGTTCCTCAGCTTGGTAAGCAGAAAGCACAGGCCAAGGGGTAACTCTTGCTTCATTGTTGGCAACCTGAATTAGCTTCTGAGAAATCTCTGATAAGGTAGGGGAGACACCTTTGCTTGAAGAGTTGAAGTCCTTCAACCAACTCTCAAGTACCAGTGGTTTCTGACAAACTGAACTACTACTCACAGCACCATAACCTGGATGCTCACTTGACCAAACAACTTGATGCTCAGATATACAAGTAAGATCACTGGAACCAATACCTGTCTTTTCATGCTGCTGTGGCATTCCAGATATCCAAAATTCTTGAGCTGGTTCTGCAAACGAAGGCAAAAGGATTAAGGACCAAAAAACTCCACAATCTATTGAGCTGGTGCTACTATATGCGTTTGGTTGTGTGCATCTTAGCTATGTAGAAGCTAGAAGAATTTTCAGTACAGTTGTATTACCTTGATGTAACTAACTAAATTCAATAAAGATTCCTTAAATCAAAAAAAGTTGAGCCATGTGAGAAATTCAATGTCATACCCAGTGATTGAAGATCAGGACTTTCGCTTGGCGCCCTCAGCCGCTTGTTTTTTGCTGACGATTGCAGGGGTACATTGATGGTAGGTGCAGTGGCATCACATGATTCAATCTCCCAAGGGGAAACTCTCTCAGGGCCACTAACATTTGTAACATCGTCCCATTGGACCTAGACCGAAATAATTCAGATGATAATTGCCATCTTTAAGAAAAAAGAAGGAAAACTATAGAGAATGAATTGATCTTACCTTCAGTGACTTCCATTCAGAACCTGACCACTGTGGAGAAAGATCCCCCTCACCAACTATAGTTCCAGAAAACCTACAGGTTTTAAAGAATAAAATTACATCAACCATTTGAATATGAGATGCAACATATCAAGAAGGAATTGAAAGACACATGACACCAGAGGTTGAATTGTTACTTTTTAACTGGGACGTCTTCTCCTTCAAAACACATCTTAAACCTCATGCCCACATTAAATCCAATCTTGCTAGCTGCAAGGTACTTATTCACACTGACAATATATTGGCTTTGGCTTAACCTGACAAAAATAAACGGTAACGTTCATGAGCAGATAATAACCAAAATTATGTCATGCAAATGATGGTAGAAATGGCCAACCTTGGCCTGTAGTACACTAAGAAGATGGAATTAGTCTTGATAGCATGTGATGCACTTGCAAGCACACCAAGGTGCATGCTTTGGCTTGATATAACAGATGCTGGCATTGTGCTCTGTTTCTGTACAAGGCGTCTCACTCCAACACGTTGCTCTCCTGTTTCACTCCTGCAAAAACAAAATATGCACGGCCCCTTGTGATAAATAAATCCTACCAATATGTGCATAAACTTGTTCAGGATTGAAGAATAACTAAAGAGTAATACAAGCACTGTAGTTCAGTGGAGATCTGACCTTAAGTAGACAAACGCATCGCCAGCAATCAACTTCTTTGATGTCACAAATGTGCTCCATCCAGTAGTAAGAAGATGCCTACGGGGTTGACCTAGAAAACCAAGAATTGCATGAATAAAGCACAAGCAGGTCTAGCATACACATAAAGCTAGCATAATTTTGCTCATGACATGTGGCCAAATGATTATAGAACAAATGGGCAGATAATTAAAAGGGAAAAGTGGATACCCCTATAGATGTGCTTAAACCTCCACTCAGATCCATGGAGGTCATTTGTGATGAGCTCTTGGGTCGGTGTCGGCATGGACATGCTCTGATTAACAACAAACAAGATATGATTCCAACATAACCTGAACATACTATTGCCGAAACCATGAAAATAGTGCATACCAGTGGTGGAAGACACTCGTTGGCATGCCGTCGGAGAACGGAGAACCCGCCATGGGTGCTGGTGTCGGACGGTGTCAGGATCTTGCAGAAAGAATGCACCACAGGCCTCAGCAGCTCAGACAGAGGCGGGTCAGGTAATGTTGGTAGATTCTCTTGCTGAAAAAGATGGAGCCCCATATCACTCCCAGTAAACCCAAAATCTCTCCTTTTTTGGCCAATTCCACACGGTAGTGCACTACCCAAATGTGATGCAAGTGCACATCCGGTAAATTAGTCTTAGTAAAAAGGCTAGTTGAAAACATGTACAATTTGCGGACTTTTGCAGGATGAAAATTCAGGAGAAACCAAGAGGCCAAGACGATGGATGCACCGGATTACGCAACAGGCGGCACAAAGACATTCCAAAACCAAACAAAGAAGACTAACGCGACAAGGGAACAAAACAGTGGTGGTCACCACTCACGTCCGGGTCCGGCTGCAGGGTAATCTGCGCGAACACCTCGTCCGTTTCCGTCTCGGCCTGCAACCGTAACCAAACAGGGAAACGTAAGAGAATTACGGAATAAAGCGCCAAAGGCGAGACCTTTTATTGCCTCCGCGAGATTACCTTGAGCTCGACGTTGACGACCTTGCAGAGGATCTTGTACGGCACCTGGAACATCTTGATCTGCTCCGCCAGCAGCGCCGGGTCCGTCGGCTCTTGCAGCTACACCGGTGAGAGAAGCGCATCACTCGTGGCGTGAATGGAGCGGACGCCACGGAGGCGGCCGAGTTAACAGCGAGCAGGATAGCAAGAATTCGCCACCGAAACGCACGCACCTGCTCCAGGTGGCCCTGGAGAAAGTAGAACACCCTCTCGTCCGTCTGCGGCACCTCCACGAGCGGCCCCGCGCAGGCGCGCCATAGCTCCGCGAACAGCTCCGGGTCCCCTACTCCTGCACGCGCCAAGAACGATGCCGTCACGGGATCCCTCCCGTCCCAGGGAAAAGACTAGAGGAGAACGCCGCGAGAGCGGCATCGCGCCTGCGCCAGCGTGAGCGGCGGTCTCACCTTGCGACATGGCGACGGTCGTCTTCCTCGGCGGCGACTTTGCCCCGGGCGCGGTATGGTCTCTCTCCCCTGAGAGAAAGCGAAGCGAGGGAAGAAGAGGAGGTCAGGCAGGAGTGAGAGATGAAGCGAGCACCGAGTGAGGAGGAGGTGGCCGGCTCTGGTCAGCCGGCAGCGTGGGGGACCGGCGCGGGCGCTGGGGGCTTCTGGCCGGCCTCGTCGGCGTGCTTCTCCAGATCAGGGATCTCGCGCGCAGGCGTGGAGCCAGGCGGCGCGTGCGCGTGCGCGTGCGACCGGCGACGCGAGTGTGGGAGTCGCCGGCGCAGGAAAGAGGAGGTCGGGAGGGGGCGGCGCAGGACGGAAGGGGTGGGGTGAAGAAGGTGGAGAGAGCGAGGAGGCGTTGGGTTTTATTTATGTACTAACGTTAAACTTATATCTTACTTCATTATTTGTCGGTATAAATTTCTACGCATAATTTTAATAGAATTTTAATATCTTACTTAGGCTCACTGAGAGCTCTCATCCCATACATAAAATAGTGTTATTATTGTTGGTACTTATGATTTATTATATATTATCTTTAGACTTAATTACCCATTATTTTATCCAACACTTTCATATCCATATTCCTCCATTATAAAGAGCATAATATAGTCCTCTTATTTATCTTCTCAAATATATATATATATATAATATAAACCTAAGTTAATACTTATGATTTATTTTAAGGCTAAGGGGGTGGAACAAGACGGAGGCATAACGGCAGCGTTACATGCTACGCTTTAACAGTCTATCTATTTCTCCCTGTGTGTGTGTGTGTGTCGTGTATGTTTGTTTTCTCACAGGAGCCACTGCCTCTTTTAGAAATTAGAAAGCACACCCCGTTTCCTACACTTTTTTTGAAGCCAAAAGTGTTTCTACATACGCATTCTCTTCCCTTGGTAGAATACTATAGAAAATAAAGACACATAATTTCTTGAAACAAATTATTGGATGCATGCCTCCTAGGAAAAATATGAGAAATTTGATATTATATGTTTATTTATTGAGAAAATCTATGTTCCGATGGTACGGTTAATGTAATGGGCTGTGACTCGCAATGCGTAATCACATATTGCAAGTCACAACCCATTACATTAATTGTACCGTTGGAATAATATACTGTTTAATAGATTTTCTTTTATTTATTACAGAATGTGCATTGAAACTCTGAGGATATTGTAAACATCGTGATAGAATATAATTCCACCAAAATACGGAGGAATTTTTTGTTTGCTGTGGATTTTCTTTGAACCAATCATATAATAATCCAAATAACTAACTCATCAGAAGAAGTTTTTCTTTGAATTCAATTAGTCCAATTTTTGGATAAAAATACTTCAAAGAAGCCTTCAAATTAAGTTTTTTTGGGATTTGAGATCGACAAAAAGGAACGTGTTTGGTTCATCTACGTGATATGATAGTATATATGCAAATTTTGGCCATGTTTAATTTGCAACGTTCAAAAATAAAACACAAGAATAATTATTATTAGATGCATATGGGTGTTATGTTTCGAAGTTGGAACGGAGGATTGTTTTTCTCGCTCTACTTTCCTCAGCTCGCATCCCACTGTGCATCAAGAGCCTCTCGGCGTTGGATCATGGAGCGACGTACGGCGGGGGCGACCTCGACGGTGGCAGCGGCGCGCGCGCGGCGGCGACACGAGTTCCGGCAGCAGCGTGCAGCTAGCGGAGGTATCGCACTACTACAAAGCGACACTGTAGCGGCGGGCAAAATCGACCTATAGTGGCGGGCATCCAGTCCGCCACTGCTCTAACGCCACTGCTATCGCTGGTTAGCAGTGGCGGTCAGAGCGCCCGCCACCACTATGTCAACAGCAGTGGCGGGCAGATGATGTCAGCACGCCCGCCACCACTATGTCAACAGCAGTGGCGGGCGCGCTGACCTCATCTGCCCGCCACTGCCGTTATCAATAGCAGTGGCGGGCAGATGATGTCAGCACGCCCGCCACTGCTGTGTATAAGCCATAACACAGAATGCTGTGATCCCACAAACCAAAACACAGAAATTATATGCTTCACACAGCCATCCACATACACAGCAGCAAAACATCCACATATCCACATACACAGCAGCAAAACATCCACATATCCACATACACAGCAGCAAAACATCCACATATCCACATACACATCCACAACAACAACACATCAACACAACAACCATCAATCTCATCAATTTTCAAAAATTCACAATATTTACATTCTTCCGGTTTTTGTTTCGCAATAACCATCCATCAACACAATTCATTGTTTCACAAATACATGCTCATGCGGTTTATGTTTTCTTGGAAGGCTAACTCATATCTTAATTGGTTCGCCTTTTCATTCTTCCGGCCCAATCATACAAAGTTGGATGCTTGGCCACTTCACTCTCAGGATCGAAAAATACTCCAAGCTCATGAAGAATCTCATGCATCGTGAAGCGGCACATCCTTGATACGATTTCGTACATTTGTAATTCAGAGAGTTGGCTCTTCTCGGCAACGGTTGATGGACCTGACGCCTGCATACGTAAAATATAAGTAAATACGCTGCAAGTTATATTAGATTAACACACAAGAAATCAACTTACTTCTTTAGTATCCTCAGATACTGTCCGCCCAAACTTTCCTAAGTTATTGCTCATGAAATCACAAGTATAGTAGCCACAATGCACGGAACCAAGAGATTGTTTGTGACACTTCAAAATAGACAAAGTTAGAACGATATATAGTTTGGCTTTATCAATTGAATTAACAAATTTAAAAATATAATATTACCGGAAAGTTGGTTCTGATAAGCATTTCTTTCGGCCTCTGTGGATCATGTGGGCCACCTAACTTTTCCACGTAGTATCTATGTGCACTCTGAATAACATTTAATATATCTTGATATTCTTTTTTGGGTTTGTCGAGCGAGTCGAGCACATAAACCCTTGAGCTTTTTGGGTATATCAGAAGTGCAATCCAATGATCACTATCGAAAGAAGTAATATATGATTATGTTAGTTTCATAATCGATAAAACGTGTTTAAGTGGATATAGTGGGTATACTTACTTAAAGTTATATGCCCCACATATAATTTCTCTGTCCTTCCATTGATACATGCACCGCGCAATATACAACGCGGCACAACTCCTTTTGTTCTTCTTAAGTTTGTCTTCGTCTTTATTGAACATTTTTCTTTGAAATTTTTTCTTACCCGCAGTCCAGTACTTGCTATCATTCTGGTTTAGTGTCGGGTTCAGCACACTTTGGCTTATTAATGACGGGTTTAGGTACCCATACAATTTAGACTCGTCACCGCGTGAATTACAACTGCATATGTTATAAAACAATAGTCAATATAAGACATTATTTATTTTTTCTTTGTATTGACAAAGTATAAAGTACTTACATGCACCAGAGCATCATGCTTGTGATGTCGGTTCGCTTCAGACGAAACATCCGATGGAAGTCGTCGAAAAATAGTGCAAGCTTAAACTCTGGGCAATTGAATATTTCTTGTGGAACCGTCAGTTCTATTTGTGTTACACCTAACGAAGACGCTTCGAGGTACCAGTCATGAAATGTTTTCATCGCCCAAGGCATACAATTAAGTACTCCTTGGGGTAATAATGGTTTGCCTGGTTCGTATTCGATATAATCCTCGTCTCCGTAGGTCCTCTTATCAACAGAAAGTGAGCCCGCATGCTTTTGTACTGGAGCCTTTATGGGAGCCGCTTCGGGCATAGAACGTGTTTGCCCCAAAGTATTAAAAAATTTATGCATTTCAGATTTCAGCGCAGAACACTGCCCAGCTTGAACAGTTATCTTGTGGATTGCTGGCTTTGGGCATGCATCTTGTTTTTCAGGCTCGGCAGCAACTAGCACTGGCACTTGAGGATCAGCCGGAACTGGCACTTGAGGCTCAGTCGGAACTAGCACTGGCATTTGATCTGGCTCTGGCACATTTGTGTTGGGCTCATCAGTGGGCTCAAGCACTGGCACTAGCTTTGTCACTTGAGGATCAGAAGTCACTTTCGATTCTATCACTTCTGCCACTTTATTGGGCACTGGCTCTTCCTCTGCCTTTTCCTCTATTTCACGCTCATCAACAGGTGATAATGATCCTATATTTTGCACATCCTGAGATGAAAGATATGCGGGGGATTGTGATGAGACAATAGGTGATTTACTCTGAGAACTTGTCTGCAGTAATTTGATATCTCGGCTCGCCCATAGGACAAAGTTATTTAGAGCATCTCCGATTGTCTCAATCCCCTCATCAGGCATTGGAAGATCCAAGGGGTCATTAATAAATCTGTCGTTGGTGATCTCATTGACCTGAACCTTGGTATAGTCAGCAGGAATAGGCCGATTGTGAAATAAATCCCCAGGCATAGCAATGCCTCGTGCAGCCTCTTGGGAATGCCCTTTGCGCCCTATCGGTACATGCAGGCTGCAGGGTGTGTCCTCTTTAATATGATTTACAGGAAATTTGTCTTGTACTGAGCCAACACTGCTTGGTACGTCGAGTCGTACCTCTGGCACAATTATTTGTCCAGCTGCAGCCTGCATTATGTTTGGATTCTCGTTAATAAATTCAAAAAAATGTCGCTCCCACTCTGCACGGCGCTCTGCGGCGTCGTCTGTGCGTGCTTGACGCTTCTTGTATGTGGCACCCTCCTGTTTCTTGAAAGTATTTTTCCAGGGTGCTATAGAAGAGACACCTCGGGTGCGCCCTCGATGTTCCTCGTTTCCGAGAGCAGATGTAAGCTGGTCATTACATCCCTCGGGCTTGAACTTTCCAGTCTTCTCCAACTCAGCGATTTCCTGTGCTTTCTGGAATACTTCACTAGTCCGTGAGTCGGAGAGCATATATTGGCCCTCGGGTGTTTTTTTAGCTCGACCTAGGAGCCATCTCTTAGTGCGCTGATCAGCACCTGAAAACTGTTCAGGTAACCCAGCCGCACGGTCCTCCTCCTCCTTTTTACTCCACTCATCCTCCTTAGCCTTATATCCACCTGGCCCAAGTTTATGGGGGAACTTATTCTTCTTATTAAGTTCTTTGAACATTATGCTCTCTTGTTTGGCTTCTTCGGAGCAATGCTGCATTTTGAATTCATTCCATTCATTTGGCGTTATAAAGCCGTAGTCGTTGAGTGGCGACTCATCTTTCTGAAGGTATTGTGTGTTCAGTTTAGTCCTAAATGTACGGAGAGCCTTCCCGATAGTCTTCAATGTGGCAGCTTTAGCGTCTTCTAAGCGGTCTTCCGGGAATTTATAATGCGCTTTTATATGCTGCCACAATTCGTTCTTTGTAGCTTCAGGGACAGTCTTCCAATTTTTCCAAACTATCTTACATCGCTCCCTGGCGAGACATCCACAGTCGTTACGCCACTTCGCTGTGATTTCTTTTGGCTTCTTTGGAGCCCCATCAACATGCACTTCTTCAACCTCATAGATAGCTGTATGTAGCTTGTTCTTCTCCCGTTTCCCTCTCCTCTTCGCATTTGCAGACGATGTTGTGGCAGCGGGCTCAACATCTGTTCGCTCAGCTGACTCAATAGCTGGGACAATAGTTGTTCTTTTCTCGCTTTGGAATAATCGACGCTTGCTTCCTCGCTTTGGACGATCCTACGATGATAGACAATGTGAGCTTCAGGAATGTAATCCTCGGTTAGAAGCTGCTCTGACTTGTTACTAACGTAATAATTACCTCCGCTTGAGCTTCAGGAATGTAATCCTCATCGGCGTCTTCTCTCGTTCTCTTCTTCCTAGGCTCCATTGGATGTTCATTCTCCGGAGAGTGGTACGAAGATTCGCTATCGGAGGATCCTTCAGATGAACCCTCTTTATTTGTTTTTGCGGGAGACTCGTAGATGAGCTCCTCGATGGAACGTCCTTCTTCCGCCATAGATAAACTATTCATATGAAGATGCTAATGTATCAGAATTTTGGTTATGCAAAAAAGGTCTGATGTCATATTAATCCTAAAGTTAGGATGTTGTGTTGTTTTCTCTCTCTAGTGTTGTTGAGGCCTCAGCATATTTTGTGTTGTTTTTCAAAATGTTCATGTCTGCCATGGAACCATGTTCACGCCCATTCCCTGTCAGCAACACGAGAAAGAAGTTGTTGATAGGAATGGACGTGTCACATGGTTTGATGACATACATGAGATAACTCAATAACAATTTGCATCATAGGCCCCTAAAAGGAATTGCAGAATCTAATGTTGGCCTTCAGCCAGATGCATGAACTTGAGGATTAGTATATAGTAGCCTTAGAAATAATAGCGGTAGTAAACTAGTCACAGTGTTGTTTAGGCCTCAGCATATTTTGTGTAGCTTTTCAAAATGTTCATGGCTGCCATGGAACCATGAGCACATCCATTCCCTGTCAGCAACACGAGAAAGAAGTTGTTGATAGGAATGGATGTGTCACATGGTTTGATGACATACATGAGATAACTAAATAACAATTTGCATCATAGGCCTCTAAAAGGAATTGCAGAATCTAATGTTGGTCTTCAACCGGATGCATGAACTTGAGGATTAGTATATAGTAGCCTTAGAAATAATAGCAGTAGTAAACTGAACACAATGTTGTTGAGGCCTCAGCATATTTTGTGTAGCTTTTCAAAATGTTCATGTCTGCCATGGAACCATGAACACATCCATTCCCTGTCAGCAACACGAGAAAGAAGTTGTTGATAGGAATGGATGTATCTCATGGCTTGATGACATACATGAGATAACTCAATAACAATTTGCATCATAGGCCCCTAAAAAGAATTGCAGAATCTAATGTTGGCCTTCAGCCAGATGCATGAACTTGAGGATTAGTATATAGTAGCCTTAGAAATAATAGCGGTAGTAAACTGGTCACAGTGTTGTTTAGGCCTCAGCATATTTTGTGTAGCTTTTCAAAATGTTCATGTCTGCCATGGAACCATGTTCACGCCCATTCCCTGTCAGCAACACGAGAAAGAAGTTGTTGATAGGAATGGACGTGTCCCATGGCTTGATGACATACATGAGATAACTAAATAACAATTTGCATCATAGGCCTCTAAAAGAAATTGCAGAATCTAATGTTGGTCTTCAACCGGATGCATGAACTTGAGGATTAGTATATAGTAGCCTTAGAAATAATAGCGGTAGTAAACTGATCACAATGTCGTTGAGGCCTCAGCATATTTTGTTGCCATGGAACATTAGAGGGAAAAACAACACAAAATATGCTGAGGTATCAACAAAACTAAAGAGAGAGAACAACACAATCTCCTAGCTTGAGAATTAATATAGTGGCTTCGGAAGTAATAGCTGACTACTGTAGCCAAGAAGATTTTTCATACATTTCCCACCTTTGACACTGTGATCAGTTTACTACTGTAGCCTCAGAAATAATAGCAGTAGTAAACTGATCACAGTGTCAAAGGTGGAAAATGTATGAACACTCTTCTTGGCTACAGTAGTGAGCTATTACTTCTGAAGCTACTATATTAATCCTCAAGTTAGGAGATTGTGTTGTTCTCTCTCTCTTGTGTTGTTGAGGCCTCAGCATATTTTGTGTTGTCTTTCAAATATGTTCATGGCTGCCATGGAACCGTGAGCACATCCATTCCCTGTCAGCAACACGAGAAAGAAGAAGTTGTTGAACGGAATGGATGTGTCACACGGCTTGATGACATACATGAGATAACTCAATTACAATTTGCATCATAGGCCCCTAAAAAGAATTGCAGAATCTAATGTTGGCCTTCAGCCAGATGCATGAACTTGAGGATTAGTATATAGTAGCCTTAGAAATAATAGCGGTAGTAAACTGGTCACAGTGTTGTTTAGGCCTCAGCATATTTTGTGTAGCTTTTCAAAATGTTCATGGCTGCCATGGAACCGTGTGCACATCCATTCCCTGTCAGCAACACGAGAAAGAAGTTGTTGATAGGAATGGATGTGTCTCACGGCTTGATGACATACATGAGATAACTCAATAACAATTTGCATCATAGGCCCCTAAAAAGAATTGCAGAATCTAATGTTGGCCTTCAGCCAGATGCATTAACTTGAGGATTAGTATATAGTAGCCTTAGAAATAATAGCGGTAGTAAACTGGTCACAGTGTTGTTTAGGCCTCAGCATATTTTGTGTAGCTTTTCAAAATGTTCATGGATGCCATGGAACCGTGAGCACATCCATTCCCTGTCAGCAACACGAGAAAGAAGAAGTTGTTGATAGGAATGGATGTGTCGCACGGCTTGATGACATACAAGAGATAACTCAATTATTATTTGCATCATAGGCCTCTAAAAGTTATTCTAAAAAAGTGGAGTTCGGCGGCGACGGGCTTCGGCGACGACGGCGATGGGCTTTGAGGGTGTCGCGGGCTCCGGGAGTTGCGGCAACTGGCGGACGACGGCACGAGAGTTAGAAATGAAACTAGGTTTTCGGACGGCGGGAGCGAAAATTTTATATAGGAGGATTAGTAGTGGCGGGCATGGTGATGTCATCCTGCCCACCACTGCTATTTTCTCTTAGTAGTGGCGGGCATAGTTATCTTTGAAGCCTTTGTCCATACAACACTGCATAATTGAACGAAAACACTGCATCTATAGTTGATTTTGAGGATAAGCTCTAAGCGTGCTCATAATTCATAATAATGTAATTAACACTTTATTAGGAAAATAATGTTATTAACACTATCTTCAAAAATTAACATGTGCTTCATGTTTGATCAACTTTGATTTGATATATCCTTGATTTTCACAACATATAGGAAGATCGATGAGACACTCGATCGATGAAGTCAGCTATCAATAGGGTATATGTGTATGCAGCGAAATAGGACAGGGCGCAACAAGGGCACATGCACAAGTATATATATCCATCCATCCAAAAAAATTGATTATTTGCCACTCTAAAGATGTCTTCTTCAATTACAATGTCATTATTAAGACTAACATGTAGACTCATTTATATCAATAAATATAGATCCATGTGACAAAAATATAAAGCCACTTCTCAGTGGTAAATTATCAAATATCTCGTAAGCATTCATAGGCAGACCCATGACCTAATTAACACATGTGAATTGATGTTTAAAAGGGCACTAGCTGACCTTTTTTTCAGCACGGTGGCGACGAGTGGAGGGCGGCGACACGGGCTCCGGATGGTGGTGATGTGTGGAGGGCGGCAGTGCGAGATCCGGGACGGCGGCGTGGGCTCGGGGATGAAGGAGACGGGCTCCAGGGACGGTGGCGGCGCGTGCTCTGGGACGACGGCGACGGGCTTCGGGGATGGCGGCGATGGCTCCAGGAGCGACGAGCGGAGTTCGGTGGCGACGGGCCCCGAGGGTGGCGTGGGCTGTGGGAGCGATGTGCGGAGTTTGGTGGCGACGGCCTTCGGGGACGACGACGACGGGCTCCGAGGGCGGCGTGGGCTCCGGGAGCGGCGGCAATGGGTAGAGTTCGGCGCACGGGAGTTAGAAATGAAACTAGGTTTTCGGACGGCGGGAGCAAAAACTTTTATATAGTTGGATTAGTAGTGGCGGGCACACGCTGATGTCAGCATGCCCGCCACTGATATTGATCGTAGTAGTGGCGGGCAAAGACATAGTAGTGGCGGGCCGCTGACGTCACCGACCGCCACTACTAGGGTTTAGTCTGGGCGGGTGGAAAAAAGTATAGTAGTGGCGGGCATATGCTGACGTCAGGATGCCCGCCACTACTAAAAGGATAACGGTGGCGGCTGGTGACGTCATCCTGCCCGCCACTACTAATCCGACGCTGGTGGGGTTATCTAGCATACGTTGCCACTCAAGTCGAGAAAGAATTAGTAGCGCAGTGGTGCGGGGGTTGCTTTGGTGCCATGCGGTTCGAGGTTCGAACCTTGCTGCCTGCAGGCGGTTTGAGGTTCGAACCTTGCTGCTAGCATCCAAACATTTTTTTTTACAATTCTATTCTAATTTTCATGACTTTTTTATTCATAATTAAATTCTAGTTTGAACTTGTTTTTTTAACAATAAAAATACATCATAACTTATCAAATTAGAAAATATGTATTTTTATGCCTCACTTTACTTTTTTTTTCATTAATAAACATGTACAATAAAAATACATCATAACTTATCTATAGTTTATTCTTCCTTTGAAATTGAAACTTTTTGTACAATAAAAATACAACACCAATATTCTAATTGCAAAAATTGGTATTTTTCTCCCTTAGTTTACTGTTTTTATTATTAAGTGTGTTTTTATTACATGTTGTTACGATATGATCGAGACTTTTGTAGCGCGGTGGTGCGGGGGCTCGCTTTTGACACATCATGTTTATTTGAAACCAAGTAAACAAACACAAGTCCAGGCTGGGGAAACCAGCTTACACATCGAAACGCACTACTGGTCAAACCCAAAGGAAAGATATGGTTTGGAGCTTCTTCTTCTTCCTCGGCACAAACCCAACCTATTTCTGGTTAAACAGATTAAAAGCCTCAACTTGCCAATCCTCAACCAACTCGGCATCATCAGGCAGTCTAAACTTCTCTCCATGTTCCTGAACAAGAAAATACACGCGGCGACGATAGTGAGAACAACTTATTATCAATGATTGAATTGGATGATAAAAATATAAAATTTGCATAAAAAGAGGATCTTGCCTCCTTCATCCTCTTGCTGCCGCATTGCTCTACATGCTTCCCTTTTCCACCGCTAGCCTCGACATGTTTCCCTCTACCACCGGTTGTCTCATCATTCTTCCGTAGCACAACACTTACCCTATCTGGTTGCGGCGATCGCGAGTCGTCCTCCGAGTCGGAGTCCATTATGAGAATCACTTTCTTCGCCAAACAACTGCAAACTATACCATCATGTACCTTATGTTTACCGCATTTGCAAACCTCACACACGCCACTTGATGTAGAGTCTGAGGATCGACTGTTTGTTGGTTCAATCTTAGGAGGAGCCATCTGCATTTTTTTGTCACATTGATATTATAACATTAAAAAACCCTAAGCTAGTAATATTATAGTACATTAAAAAACATTATTGTTATAGTGGAAATTTGTTTTCTCAGATATTTTTTATAGTACATTAAAAAAATTATTGTTATAGTGGAAATTTTTTTCTCAGAAATTTTTTACAGTACATTAAAAAAATTATTGTTATAGTGGAAATTATTGTTAGTGCATTCTACTAGTAATATTATACTAAATTATATTACCACGCATAAATTAATATAACAATCCTCCATCATTTTAACCCTAAGCTCGAATAAAATAAGACCAAATAAAGAAGTAGGTTAATAATTATTTACTGATCGACTGGATGGCGGCGACGACGGGCGGCGCCGACGGGCTCCGAGGAATTAAGGCGGCGACGGGCGGAGGGCAGCGGCGACGTGCTCCGGGACGTCGACGGCGGCGACGGGAGGAGGGGGGCGAGTTTAGGGTTTAGAAAATGAAACTAGGTTTTCGGACGGCTGGAGTGGAAAGTATATAGGTGTCTTAGTAGTGGCGGGCATGATGACGTCAGCATGCCCGCCACTACTAAAAGGATAACGGTGGCGGCTGGTGACGTCATCCTGCCCGCCACTACTAATCCGACGCTGGTGGGGTTATCTAGCATACGTTGCCACTCAAGTCGAGAAAGACTTAGTAGCGCAGTGGTGCGGGGGTTTCTTTGGTGCCATGCAGTTCGAGGTTCGAACCTTGCTGCCTGCAGGCGGTTTGAGGTTCGAACCTTGCTGCTAGCATCCAAACATTTTTTTTTTTACATTTCTATTCTAATTTTCATGACTTTTTTATTCATAATTAAATTCTAGTTTGAACTTGATTTTTTTAACAATAAAATACATCATAACTTATCAAATTTAGAAAATATGTATTTTTATGCCTCACTTTACTTTTTCTCCCTTAGTGTACTGTTTTTATTTCATTAAGTATGTTTTTATGATCAAAGTCAAAAAAAGTTCAATTTGAACTACAAGACATGAAATAATTCACAACACTCAATCCTCATTTGATCTTGAAAATGTTTTAATAATAAATGACATAATTGATTTTACAACTAAACATAAATGATCTAGCCTTGAACTAATTTTCCATCGCCATTGGTGCGTAGATAAGGAATCACACTACCAAATGACAGTTTTGCTTCAACCACATTGATCCTTGATATGTCAACGAAAAACGGCACCTCATCAAACTGATTGTATTCTTCTTCGTCTTCGACTCCATCAACTCCAACAATTCTTTGTTTTCCTGGAGCAACGATGTATTTTTTCTCATCTTTAGGATCAAGTATGTAAAATACTTGTGCCACGGATTGAGCGAGTATCCAAGGGTCATCTTTATAAGCCACCTTATTAAGGTCAACTATCGTAAACCCGTAATCATCCACCTCCACACCTTCTGGATGTCTCACCCACTGACACTTAAATACAGGGATTTCTATAGAGTTCCCGTAGTTAAGTTCCCATATTTCTTCGATGTATCCATAGTAAGCATTCTTTTGTCCAGTGCTATCTTCTGCTTCTCCTCTGACACCACTATTTTGGCGCTGACTCCTTTGATCCTTTGCTTTGGTATAGAATGTGAAACCATTGATGTCATACGCTTGCCATGTTTTAACCATGCTCAATGGACCGTAAGACAATTTATTTATCATCATCTCTTCGTCGGTTTCTCCGATCGAAAGGTTTAGATCCCTCAGCCATGATGTGAAATAAATTTTGTGTTCTTTCATAATCCATTGTTCATCGTGATCTTCATTCTTTTCACGAAGCTCTTGTAGGTGTTGTTCAACATATGGTCTCATAATCGCCAACTGATGCATTACACTGTAATGTGATTCTCTTATTCTTTGATAACTATTGTCTCGTATGATTTTCCTGCCTTTAGTTCCTTTACCGGTGAGTCTTCCATGGTGCCGCGACACGGGAACTCCTATTGGTCTTCCATCTCTTATGTAATCTGCATAGCACTCAATGACTTCCTCAGTCGTGTAGCCCTCTATCATGGAACCCTCTGGATAAGCACGATTTCGTACGTAACCCTTGAAGATAACCATTAGACGCTCGTACGCATACATATTGTGCAGGTACGTTGGACCGAGAACAAAGATTTGGTCTGCTATATGTATCATATAGTGCTCCATAATATCAAAATATGAAGGAGGAAAGCACATCTCAAGCTGACACATAGTCTCCCTCATTTGTTTACGTAATTCATTTAACTCTTCAGTGTCGATCACCTTCTTTGATATGACATTGAAGAAGTGACACATGCGTGTTATCACCATCTTCAGAAATGAATGTTTGACTCCTCTTACTGCGATGGCGAGGAATAGCCCAAGCATAACATGACAATCATGAGTGTTGTAGCCGCTCATCCTCAAATCTGCTACGGAGACAATATTCTTTATATTCGTTGAGAATCCTGTTGGAACTCTAATTCCATGTAGACACCTGCAGATTGATCTTTTCTCGTCAATTGTGAGGTTATAGCTAGCAGCCGGAAGGAAAAATTTTCCATTGGCCCTTTCCTGTGGGTGAAGCTCGGGTCTAATTCCGAGAGTTTGAAGGTCCCTTCGTACTTTGAGTCCATCTTTTGATTTGCCCGGTATGTCTAACAAAATACCGATAGTGCTTTCGAAGACATTCTTCTCAACGTGCATTGTATCGATAGCATGACCAATCTCCAACTCCTTCCAATAGGGCAAATATCTAAAGAAGATCGACTGCTTTTTAAATGGAGCGTCCTTTGAAATTTTTTCAGATTTCTTCCTCTTCTTTCCGAAAACAACTTTGATATTCTTTACCATTTCGAATAGAAATTTGCCATCTCGATTTCGTGGAGGCTGTCCAAGCTCGATTGTACCGTCGAAATGGTTCCTATTTCTTCGATATTTGTGGTTTTTTGGTAAAAATCTGCGGTGTCGCATATATATCGTCTTAACGAATGATGGAAGATGCATAGATTCTGTCTGGTCCACACACACTACACATGCTGTCTTTCCTTTAACCTGTCCTGTTAGGGACATGCGTCCTGGGTTGTCAGCTATGGTGCAAAAGATTATGGCTCTTAGATTGAAGTGCTCTTTCTTGTGCTCATCCCACACACAGACACCATGTTCCCATAGACGTTTCATATCCTCCATCAAAGGTTCTAGAAAGATATCAATGTCATTGCCAGGTTGTTTTGGACCAGAAATTAGAGTAGTGAGCATAAGGTATTTTCTTTTATGGCACAACCATGATGGAATGTTGAACAAGCATAGAAAGACTGGCCACGTACTATGTGGGTTCCTCATCTCACCGAAGGGATTCATTCCATCCGTGCTAAGTCCCATCCTGATATTTCTAGGATCGTCCGAGAAATCTGGATGGGCCAAGTCAAATGATTTCCACTGCCTAGCATCCGCAGGGTGCCGAAGTTTTCCGTCCTTCTTTCGCCCAGCGAAATGCCAGATTAATAGTTCAGCATCTCTAGGATTAGAGAACATACGTTTCAAGCGATCAATCACCGGTAGGTACCACATTACTAAGGCCGGAACTTTCCTCTCCATCTTTTTTCCAGGATGGTCTTCAATAACATTTTTATTCCTCTTCTGCAACCTCTTATTATTCTTCTTCTGGTGGTCATTGTAGTCCTCCGCACAGTCATTTGGACGTTTGTATCGACTCGCGTTGCACTGCGGACATCTCTCTAACAATCCATACTCTTTTCGATATAGGATACAGTGGTTCGGGCATGCATGAATCTTCTGAACGCCCAAAGTCAACGGACAAATCATCTTCTTTGCTTGGTACGTATCAGATGGTAAACCATTGGGTTTTGGCAAAACCTTTTTTAGGAGTTGTAAAAGATCTGAAAAACTGGTGTCAGACCATCCATTGCTGGCCTTCAGTTTCATAAGCTCAAGAATTGTGTACAACACAGTATACTGCTTATCGCATCCGTGGCGTTCCTCGTAAAGAAGGTTTTTTGATGCTTTGTCAAGTGCTTCAAAGTTATCGTATCCTTTTGTTGTAGTTCTCTGCAACAACACCTCAGGCGCAACATTTCGCATCAGTTCCTCCACATCAAAGGCGTCATCATCATCATGTTGATCAACATCATCATGTGTTATGTCGGATGTATGATCACAACCTCTTCTATGTTGATGAGCATCTTGCGGCACATCAGAATCTTCAGGAGGATTTTGGCCCATCTCACCGTGTTTCGTCCATATATAATAGTTCTTCACGAAACCATTTTTCAACAAGTGAAATCGTATGGTTTCACGATCAGAACACGGATACATCGCTTCGTTTTTACAAACTTTACAAGGACAATATATTGCCTCTTCACTCTGACGGGAAGCATATTGTGCGGCAGCTTCAGTAAATTCAGTTACTCTGTTAAAATATGCCACCACATCTCCGTCATTGGACGAGTACATCCAGGACCTGTGCTCCATCTAAAACATATATTATTTGAAAAAATATTAATAAAATCATTATTGTTAATTTTATTAATTTACAAATTGAAAATATATTGATTTATTATCGCTCATAACAACATTAATTAAAAATCCTCAATGCTTTAATTAAAACTACTTATTAAGCAGAAAAAATTATTAAATAAATTAACTATATTGGTTTCTCTCTCTCTCCAAACAACATAACTCTAGATCTATAATCATAAATCAAATTAAAAAGGAGATTAAAATGACGTAAATCAATATACAAGTGATGAATAATTGTGAGGAGGGTCATATTTGTTCATTTGGGAGAAGGTAACGCCGTAAATGGAAGATTATTTGAAAATTTCTATTCACAAACCCTAAATTAGAAAAACGATAATAACTCATTGTATACATGATTAAATACAAAATAAATGTGAGATTCGGAATGGATTTACCTCCTAGAATGAAATCCTTCAAAAGAAACGAAAACAAAGCCTCCCCCCTCTTTATCTAGATTTTTGTCGCCATTGTACGGACAAAATTGAATGCGAACTCCAGTAGAGCTCGGGGAGGAAGACGCTGCGCATTTATAGCTAGAATAGTAGTGGCGGTCGCAAGTGATGTCATCATTACTTTAGTGGCGGCCATCTTAGCAGCGGCGGGCAGCACCAGCGCCCGCCACTGCTATTGGTACATTAGTGGCGGTCCGGGCTGACGTCATCACCGACCGCCACTACTTTACCAGCAATAGTGGCGGGCGCTGGTGCTGCCGTCAGCACCAGCAACTCTAGTGGCGGGCATCTAATGGCCCGCCACTACAGTGGTTTTGCCCAACGCCACTACAGTGACAGTTTGTAGTAGTGTCGGGGGTAGGTAGGGCCGGCCGGCGAGCAGTGACGGCGTCGGTAGCAACAGCGACGTACGTACGTACGGCAGGGCGAGCTCGACGGTGTGGCAACGGCACGCGCGCGCGGCCGCGGGCGGCGTCGTCAGGCCGGAGCTTGTTGAGCCTGATCGATCGAGCGTCGACGTTGGCCAGAGGCGATCCTGCATGCAGCACTCGATTGGCGGCGGCGGGCGGGCGTCAGCTAGCTGAGGCGAGCTAGCTCGATCGACCGTCGACGCATCGACGGCCGGGCCGGCGACGGCAGCGCTGCCAGGAGCTCGACCTCGTGCATGCAAACTCGTGCAGCGTTGCATTGCCTAGCTCGTTGCTGCGTGAAAACCAGAGCTCGGACCACTTGCAATAAATACCAGCGGGATGACAAACTTAGGGAAAGAGTGCATTAGGCTATTCACAATGGGGTTTCATGGAGTTTTATGGTATTAATTATTATGCCACATCAGATTTTTTGCTTACATGATATTCAATTAATGAAGAAAAAAAATAGTGTCATCACCATGACATAGTGCTAACTCGTTTCCAAGACGGATGAAATGAAATGAAACAACCATTGAGAACTAAATCGTTTCATCAGAGAGAGGGTATTTCATGAGAGCTAGTTGCATTTAATTACACTGGTTAGACTAGGAAATAGTGAAATAAAACTCTCCACTGAGAGAGGGTATTTCATTGAGTTGTAAAGTTGACGTGACATTCTAGGAAACAGTGATAAAACCCACTATTGTGAATAGCCTTATTGTGTACTTTAATTTCAGTGTAATGTACTACAAAATTTGTCACAAAAAATTACATCAGCCATGCCAATTTATGTTCTATTGATTATCCATATAACATCATAGTTCTACAAAAAAAAATGAAATATACTAAAGTACATGGTGATTTTTGGACAAAACCAAATTACCCTATCCTTGAAAATCTAAGACAAGGGGGGTGAATATGTAAAATGCGCCCTACTTTTTTTGTCAAAAACATACTTACCTTTTCCTCCACTTTAACGGAAACCGTTCTAGTTATTTCTATTGTCTGATACCAAAGACAGGTCAGTTCAGCGACTGTTAAAGTTTTGGAAAAACAGTTTCCCTTTTTTTACATGATTCCAAACTTTTCTCTCCTGCTTTCTCTATCCAAAAAAGATTATTTTTGAATAAAGTTAATATCTTAGTGATCGGAGAAAAAAACAAAAATATATATCTCTTATCAATAAAAACTTAATATTATAGAATGACAAGTAAGAGGTAATGAAAGAATAAATCTTTTAATTATAAAATGAGGGTAGACAAAGAGAAAAGGTAGAGTCTTTTAAGACAACATTGAGTTAAAGGGTTAGAATTAAAATCTTTAATTTTGGAACCGTTGCATATATATATGCACTGATCACTCACGCCATTTATGTTGCTTGAAGGCGTGATACGATCGCGCACTCCACGCCCATGCATGCAACTCTTGTGTTGTGCGCACACGCGAATGCTTACTTGCATCTGCCATGCATGCATGTATTATATATGTACGTATATATATACCTTCCTACATACTCTCATCTCGTATGTTGATCCTCCTATATATGTGTGTACGTACGTAAGGTCTTATATACGCCATTAATTTGGCAATGCAACAAGCAGCTAAGCGTACGTACTTGTCCACGAAAGCACCGAATTTCTTCCCGAGACGAGAAAAAGTATTCGTTAATTTTATCGAAGAATACGCCATTATTTATTATTTCCATAAGAGGGATTTTACCATCTTTGAAGAAGGGAAGGTACTAAATCTGAATTATTCATAATATTCATCTAACGATTGAGATTAATTTGGTACCCGGGTGGATAAAAAATGATACATCAAGTAGTGGAAGAGTATTCTTGTCTTTTCACGTATAGAAATATGCAGGGGCAGCAAACTGGCTTGGCCGACGGAGCACCGGTGAGGCCGACGGGGGCGGCGAGCGACAACACCGGTGAGACCGACGGGTTGGAGAGCGGCGCGTGGGTCGTAGGGGCGGTGGGGAGCACAGGCAATGGGCAACGCACGGGTCGTAGGCGCACACAATGGGCCGGCAGGGGCGGCAGCATGGGGGGCGCGGCGACGAGGCGAGGAGCGCGACTTGAGAGATTTGAGTGAGGAGACGAGCAGACGGCTAGATCTGTGCGAGCGGAGCGGCGGGGCAATGGGGTGGCGGGTTGTCGGCGGCAAGTCGTCGTTGGCGGGGCGCCGTCGATGGCTCGGCGGTGAATGGGCAGTAGTGATGGCTCAAATTTTTTTCGATCATGTTCTTACGAAATTAATGGTACCTCTGGTATATTGTATCTGGTGGTACCTTCTTTAAAGATGGTAAAAGCCCTCTTTCCATAATGCACCTACTCTTGTTGTCCATCTCCTTCAAATTCTTGCGGTCAAAACTCACACTGTTTTTTGGAAGCTATTCCACGTGCAAGGGGGAGAAACTGCATTTTCAGTAGCATTTTCGTCAGTGTGTTCACAATCTGGTACTAAATGTGCAATAACAACTTGCAAATGGATGGTGAGTTGGTAGTAGTATCATATATATACGGCCAGTTCCAAACTCCCAATTGCCGGGTGTTAATGAACCATTGGACATAAAAATTGGAAGCAGAAACTATGAGCTAGTGATTGAGTGGGTGGGTCCAAGGTTAATTCATGCTGGAAGAAGGCAGATCAGGCTATTGTGTCGTGTCTACATTCCACGAGGGAAAAAAAACACTAACAGGATGTGTTCGATCATATTTAAAAAGATCCTGAGATGCGCAAGGATCTTTGTCGATCAGGCTGGAGAGTATCTGAAGAATATAGTAGCCGAAGAAGTTTATGTGTAATTCCACCACGAGACAGATCGAGCCAATTCCGTTTGGTTTGCTGACTAAGGGGAAGGTGAAAACAATTCAAGAAACCGGTCCACTTGATCGTTTTAAACAAAAAAAAAATGCCACCACAATAATGTGGAGATTATTGGGATGTTTTGCTGTTGGATCTGTCGTTTGCAGCGGGATCATATGGCAATTTTCTTGCCTTGTATCTGCCAATGTCTTGGTCCCCCATGTTTTATTAATCTGAATGGTGTTAGTTTATGGCCACCACTGCATTTGTCTAAGTAGTCCATGGCATTAGTCCTTAGTTACACTAAATGGACTCACTTCAGTTGTCACCTGTGGTAGCTGCATCTGGCAAACAAATTTCTAAGCTTGTTCTATAACAAATTTCAGAGGCATTGCAACAGACAAAGATTGTTTGGCACTACAGATAGTTGAAGGCTCTGTCTCAGATGCATTGCAACAGACAAAGATTGTTTGGCACTACAGATAGTTGAAGGCTCTGTCTCAGATGCATTGGACTATCCAAAGAAGAGAGAATTGTAGAAGATGTATGTGACTTCACCAACCGTCCCAGTAATAATCTCCAGACAAGACGGCAGCAAAGGCTGTAGAGATCAACTAGTGCTAGTTTAGTGACTTTTTTTTGGCATCTATGAGTTAGATTGACTTGAAGTCTTGGCAGGAAAGATGTCAGTGTTATCAACTTTTTCCTAAGCTTTGAGGCAAAGCATACCCTAGACAATCTACATACTGCCTTGTAAGACATGAATGGACCTGCATTGGCATTAACTATTGAGCCTAAGAGTGAAGAGAAAATGCCCTGCAACTTGTTCTGCCTTTTCTTGATCATATATATTTCTTAGCGAATGCATGGTGCTCCACTCTGCAAAAAACAGAAAATGTTTCGTCCTAATCTGTCCCTAGGTCTTAGACTGCATATCTCGCATATAGTTATATTAACAAAGATCACATTCTTGATTCAAAGCAGCCAAGCACTTACTCTCAACTGTCATTAAACTAATCTCGGTCGCAATCCCGACAGAATAACATGGCGAGTGTTCAGACTGTCGATCGATTCTCCCGTCCAATGAACTCCGGCTTGTGATGCTTCTTCTTGGGTAATCAGTGATGCATACATGTGAGCATTAGGCAAAGTGTGTGGCGTGGCATATGGTACGAGATAATTATATGGCCTAAAGGCTTAAGGCTGGGTAGTGGAAGGGACTTAGAAAATGTAAAGCATTGTATTGGCAAGCTAGCTTAGGTTAGGCTCTATGGAGGACAGGCATTTGCATTCTCTGGCACTGGCAGGCTCAAGGCCTCTGATATATATGGATCCACTTGTCGATACACAGTTGCATCCATCCTTTGCCTGCATTTCATTCTGGAATGGCATAAATTTTGCGCCCGAGAGAATAAAGCGATTTGCGCCTTTACTCCGTGCGTGCCTTGTGCTAATATTTTTTTTTATGTCTTTGATTGATTCCTAGTGTTTTCAGCTCAAGTTTATCATCATCACTACACCTCCTGACCCTGAGCCTGACCCTGAAGTGGATGCTGATGAGCATGCACAAAACCATTGGCTGCAGAAGCAGACTACCGTCCTGTGAATTGCCGGCAATTCATCTGAATGTGTCTGCACATAAACGCGTTGCGCTTATAGCCTCGAACGGCAGAGCTGCCTTCTTGCTGCTGCAGCTGAAGAGTTATGTGGCGAAGCAGAAGCTAGCTATCTCCGATCACATCGAAGAACACTATTCTTGCATGTGCATGTGCATGTGCATGAGCAGCGCGAGTGCGCGCGGATAGGGAGTGAGGAGGCCTTGAGTCTAGGATCTGGAATGGACTGGAGCATGGGAATGAAACGGGCCAACAGCATGTGCATTCCAGCTTAGGTGATAGAGTCGACCTGATGCGATGCAGGGAAAAAATGAAAACAGAAAAAATATCTGATGCAGCTGCTGTTACGTTGTTACGTAGTTCGTCACTTTTTTTTTGTTAAGGAAAGGCACCACTTTGGGTTCTTGCCTGACTTTGGAAGACACCAACTTACACCAAGTTTTATGAGTCATTTTCTCAAACGGTGTCGGATTCTTCACGCCCTCGCTGCTGAGCTTGGATCATTTGATTGTCCAATTAGTTGATGCAGTCTGGCGTGGAGCAATATGAGCACCATGAAGCTTCTTCCTTTAGACGAGCTAGGACGAGTTGTAATCACTGAGTGAGGAATTATTAGTTTATGGATAATCTAAAAAACATTAGTGTACAGATTGTTTCTAAAGACAAGTTCATGTCTCAACAATCAAATAGACCAAGCCCTAGCACCCATAGTTTGAAATGCAATTTTGATTTTTCACAGCATTTTTAAAACTCCAGATCAAATCAATGAAGCTCTTCCTATGTACTGGAACCCAACACCAGTCTAATGCATCTCGCACAAAAGCCCATACGAATTGAGATAAAGGGCAAATAAAGATCAAATAATCTACATTCTCGAGCTACCCACATAGTTTGCAATATGGGTCACCACCCCACTACATCCTTTTTAATTGATCACATACTTAGATACGCCCTTTCAGCATAAGCTAGGTGAAATTTTTTACTTTGAGGAGCATACTGCCTTTCCAGATTTGCATGATTTCTACATCAGTCACCCCCTGTCAATTATCATCATATACATAGATTTAATTGAAAAAACCCTTCTTGTCGATCAGCCAGGTCATATGATCCATATTTTTAGAGATAACCAGTCCAATCATGATTGAACTCAGGGCTTGCCACTCCATCAACTCATATGATCTTAGAGATCAACCTCCTAAACATCATCTCAGTTGGTAGGTGCACGGTGTGGTTACTGCTTCACTGGACAAAGCTAATGGGTTTGAGTATCCACAAAGATTTGATTTTTAGCTTGTTTCTTTTGTATAACGCGCGCGCAATTAATTAACTAAGTGGCATCGTTTAATTTACTTCTTTGAAAAACTAGAAGGATTAATAATAGCTACATAAATCATTACTTTACACTACTGAAATGTCTAAGAATTAATAAAAATAAAACCTTTACAGCTTAATACAACTTCAGCATCTGCGTGTATAGTTCAGTCGATGTTCAACCAGAAAACAAATGTCAACCGCACCACGTCCCAGAAGACGAAAGATGTGAAATGAAATTGAATCAGCAGGCCCAGGTGAAACAAGTTGAATCGGCAAAGCTCAATCACATGGCTGTAACACTTACAACAGAGCAGTATGGAAGGTAATAGCAGTAGGATTCAGATATATCTGAGTTTGTCCTGAACAAAATGAGGGGAACAATATCGACGGTGCAAAATTTCAACATTCGCTTTGTATAGTAAATGAACAAAAAAATTACACTACTGGGCTTACGGATGTCCTCAAACGAACCAACAAATTCAAACTTATCAAGTCTAGCAAGACACTTGGGCTTCGTTTTTTTAGAGATGTTTCATGCAACAGGAAGTGACTGTTGGCGTTGAGTGCCTCTTCCCTTTGCCTTTACTTTGCAAATCCTGTCAGATCACATGATAATCTCCACATTTTTTCTCTCTCGAAACTCACCTGCAGAACAACAAAAAATGGTAAGGGATAATCAGAAAATTTCAGTACAGTTGTTTAAAATTCAATATGATAGCTGAGCCCTTTCAATAAAGTTGCCCATTTTGAACTGATTAATATCCTTCAATAAAGTTGCCCATTTGCATAACTTTTTCACTTACTCAAAGAAAAGCATTAATCAAATGAAAATTCATTGTCACTCAGTCAAAACGCTGGCAACAATGACAATCAGCAGGGAAAAGAAAAGAGATTGCACACTTTTACATGATCACAAGCATCGCTATAAGAGGATATAGGATATGTACACACATGGCACTTATGACCTAAAACGGTAGAATAATGTGAGTATAAACCATTACTATTTTCTCTGGAATACCCTCACATACAATCAAACTGTTATGTATTGGGTACAAACTCCTCATCTGCTCAACAGACCAAATTCAGCCCTGATCAAATACATGCAAACCTAGTATGAACCTTTGATATTTTAGTGTGTAATGATTATGAACCAAATTCATCCAGCTAGCTCATAAAAAATCTTGTGGTGCACGACTTTCACGCATACTCATGCATGTCTGGATGTGTCAGAGTAATTCCCTTTAGTAAAACAAGGTTAATTAAATTTCCAACACAGTGGACGCAGATGAGTTCAAACAATAAAATCCTACATCTAAGAGCCACCCCCCCCCCTAAGGGATGCATCTAATCACTATTAATATACAGCTACAAAATTACACAAACCACTAATTATTTGTTGCCTTGTTTATTTCTTATTCAACATAGCTATGGCTGTAGTAATCAACTAAATCTGATAGGCTCAAGACACAATACACAAGCACATATATTATACAAGCATTAGTTGGCCAGTGACAGAACTGGAAACTCCACACGTGATAGTGAACCCACTTGACCACTCAATCCATCAAATGTGTTGTGGCTTGCTTGTTTTCAGAAGCCACAAACCTCTAATTATAGAGTTGTCATTATGAAGAGAGGGGCATGCTTCTACCTAGGTGTCCGCTATATGTCAAATGTCATATATATGATACATGGACTAGGAAAGCAGTATAGATTTAGCATGCGTCTTTCGTTATGTGCTGAAGATAATAAGGCAGCATACGGCATACATTGCTTTGTCCAAAAATTGTCAGCAAAGGAAAATCTTTACAAGTTCTCTAGAATTGGTCCAAGACTTGGGGTTAGCTTATGTGATTTTTCTGTTTGTTTGCGTATTTTTGGGGGATGTAAGGTGCAAATAAGGAGGTGGGCTCATACAAATTGTTCGCATGGCATCTACTCCAACACAATATTATCACAGTGGACAGCTAGGTGATTCGAGGATGATCTTATCTGCAAAGTTGTGTCCTTTGCGATACACACCAAGAAATTGGAATACACCTATCGGGAATATGGGACCCAGATATCACCAATATGGACTTATTCGGCCACCTGACTAGGGATGGGCCAAGACGGATATATGGAGTAACGACGTACGGTACGGCACATCATAAGAAAAGGATAGATTGCCTTCTGGATAAAGCTAATAGTTTCTATAAGGAATAGCTAGGGTACCTTGACCAACTTGATAAAGGTACCTAGATTGTCATCCTATCTCCTGTAGATATAAATTAGAAAGCCTCCAGAGGCATCATATTGCACATCGACTCGATCGAAACAAATATCTACATACATCCTATTGACAAGCCATAGCCACAGCCCACAATCATCTTCGAGTACAAGCAATACACTCCAATAGAAGTAGGGTATTACTCTCTCCAGAGGGGTATGAACCTGTATAATCCTAGATTTGTGCTACCATCAGTGTTTACTATACAGTAAACACACACACCTAGAGTCATTATTGCCGGTAACAAACACCGACAACACCTATGCTAGCAATGTCCCTCTATCCATCCACAACGGGAGTCTGGTTTGGGAATATTTTGAGATCATTGAGCAAGTGGAGTGGACCCACTCTATCACCATTACCCAGCAGATTGTTGGTAGCAAGCGACCTGGCTAGTGCATAAAAACATAGAGAGGGAACTCAATGGGGTCATCATATACATCTTGTGGAACATGGGGGAAGTAACGAAATGGGCAGATCTTCCAACACATACAGCCACAGCCCAGACGTTGCCTACACACAAAGGAGGGCATCATGCGATGGCAGTCTGTTCCGTTCCCTCAGCCAGGAGCCTGCAAGGGACAGACTAACTTGTTCTACTAATTCTGATGTTTTGTACCTTGCCATGTCTAGGATGAGTTAGCTGGGGGGGGGGGCAAATCCCATTGGCTGTGGACTTATACTTGCTGTTTTTTCTATAATTGATTGGCAGAGTTCCTGCTTATTCATTTCAACAAAAAAACGAGGTGTGCTTACTAAAAAGCTTTGTACATGATATATTCCATGAATTGCTAATAATAAATTATAAATGGAAAAGGTTGCTCAAAATGTTTTCTTTTCATCGTGCTCCCCTAACACGACATTCTGAATCAACCATCAGCAAATGGTATCTGCATATCCTACTGCAGACTACGAAAGTGAAGCTGAGAATGATGTGAGAATGCAAATTTAAATTTGATCTTGCATAGTTCAATTACTTTTTAAAATCTTGTTACATTTACTTTAAGTTGGAACGTATTATCTGGATCATATTGGCTACACAAAACAAGGTTTGCAGTGTTGAATTAAACAATTTAATTGGAGTAAAACTAATGATGTGTGTGTAAAAAAATTGTTGAAACTTGAAGATTAAGTTTTAAAACATGGGAAAATATTGTATACAAAGATACTAGTAAATAAATTAATGATACACATAGACTAAGCATTCACTTCAAGAATTGTCCAACATACATGTATGATGGATATGGAATTGAGAGTTTGGATATGAAATGTATTATACACTCAACATATATTTATTGTAAGTGAGTTTTGAACTCGATTGAGGCTTCAGACACATTATGTCATTATTTATGATGAAACAAGCTCAAATTATTTAAAATCAAGATGAAATCAATATTTTTGCAGTTTGATATCTGAAATACACCTTTTAGGAAACATGTCGTATGAATGGAGGGGTGCGCCATCTGACAAACTTTGTATAACTCATGCAGCATAAAATTAAGGCAGGGCAGGAATCACAGGATTCATCCGATACTGGATACAAGATGATTAAAAGGGCAAATGGATCAGCCATTGTCTCTTTCTACTCAAACTTGTGCTCCATACTTCCAGGCAATCTCTACATCTACGCCCTGATTCTCAAGATCCAGCTTATTGTTCTTGTTACTTACTCCATGGCAACATTTCTCAGTTACAAGACTACAAATGTCATTCAACTACTTGAACCATTTTAGTCTCCATCCAGTTAAATGGATGTAATTAACATCAGCAAGCAATCTACTCGGTACTAGGAATTAGGAAGTTTTCTTCAGTCTCTACAGTGTACACCTCACAAACGTTGTTTGTTAGAGTACTAACTATGTTTTATATAGGTTTCCACCATCGAATCCAATCCATGGCATTACACCTTCAGCATAGACAGGCCAACAAAAGTGAAAGAGAGATCAATTCCGTGGAATAGAGAAGTTTTTAATACCTATTTACCGACCAATGCAGCTGAATCCTCTGCACACGGCTAGCCAGGCAGCGAAGAGGACGCAGAGGAGCACGAGATCCGCGAGGACGATGAGCCAAAGCTGCCGCCTCCACGTCCACCCGGCGACGCCGCGGGCGCCGTGGCCCCTCTTGGGCGTCCTCCGAGCGAGCTCACCCTCCCTCCGCTCCGCCTCCTCGGCCTCGGCCTCCGCGGCAGCGACCTCGCCGGCCTCTCGCGCGAGCGCCTCCTCCTCGTCGGAGAACGGCAGACGGAGCGCCAGACGGGGCATCTCGTCCCGCATCCTGATCTCGGGGAGGCATCGCAGCCGCCGGAGGAAGAGCAGGAGGTGGGACGCAGGGAGCTGCGGCGCCAGCGAGATCGCCACGAGCGCGAGCGGCGGCGCGAGGAGCAGCGCGTGCGCCCTCCCGCCCGCGGTGCGCGTTACGTGCCGATGGTGCGCCGGCGCCCCCGCGACGAGCGCGGCCGCGAGCGCCGGGACGTCCTCGGCCGCCCCTCCCTCCCCCGCGCCGTCCGGCGGCGCGTGCGCGAGCTCGGCGACGACTGCGCTGTCGCGGAAGACGCAGCAGTACAGCAGCGGGTGCGAGGCCGGGAGCATCCGAGGCAGCTCGTCGGTGCGAGATATTCACGAGGATTTCGGGGGTGGTTGGTTGGGGGGAGGAGGAAGAGGAGGTGGTGGTGGTGGCGGTGGCGGTGTCGTTGGTACAACTACACAATGGAGACGAAGTGAGCCGTTTTGTGAAGAAAAATAAATAAATAAATAAATAAATGGAGATACCATAATTTACCACTTAAAAGGTTTAAGTGTTTAATTATTTATCATTCACATAAATGTTACATGAGATTCTATAATTGTTCAAGAGTGACAAATAATTATATATTCCAAAAATAAAACAGTTTTTTTTACTTCTATCTCCTTTTACATTTCTCCATTTTATCCCCGTACTAAATTAATTGTGTTTCTATATTTGTCTAAGTCAAACGGTTATAAGTTTGACCAAGTTATAACAGAGAGTATTAGCATATACCGTGTCAAAGAAAGTAAACTATGAAAAATATTTAATAAATTGGCATCGTAATTATTTTTCTGTAGATTGATCAAACATAAAATGCGTTGACTATTAATTAGAGTAAAAAAACACGACGTTAACTAGAAAGACTATTATTATGAAGTTGCAGTACAACACGTAAGAAATAATGGAAAAAAATTAAATTCTCTATTTATAAAACAGTACTGAATAAGAAAAATCAAATAAAGTATTTTTTAATAAAAATTGAATCGATATGAACAAAGTGAGTATATTTTTATAGATTGTCCAAATTGCTCGTATCCGCCGAATAGATAAAGATTAGATCCACGCAAAAATGTTTAATTCAGATTTATAGCGTGACAGGCGTCATGTGGGAGCGTTTGGATATCACGTTCTTCGCTACCCCTTGCCAGCACGGCAGCGTGTCCTGACGTTAGAGACGCTATGCTTTTTTTTAATGGGAATTGTTTCTCTTTTTAATCCTTCCTTTGAACCACTAAAAATGTATTTTGTTTTGAGCTCGCATTAACATTGACTTAGCCAATTATACACGTATATTGTTACGGAGTAGTAATTTTGCAGGTGCAATGCTCGGTTGTTCACGACATTTCGGAATATATTATCGGATGATTTTTAGATTATTCATAAATTTTTAACGAAACGACATAAGCTTAAATTTATGTGGACTAGACTTACATTGCATCGGGAAAATTTTTACATTATTAAAAGAACACGAATTTATACACGAGTGAAGCTAAAACTAAAAATTTTGATTTGTTAGAAAAATGAATGTTAGTAGTGGTCACGGACTCACTATCACCGGATTTTGTAAAGTAATACTCCCTCCTTCCCATTATCTCCATCATCTAACAACTTGACACGATGACCAAGACGAGAGATATGGAGCTTAAATTCTCATCGTATGTTGTGTTTCTTGTTTTGTTTTTCCGCACTCTCAACCTACATGTGCATGTGACAATGTGGAGTACTAGTAAAATAAAAAACAAAAGCGGAAGTCAAAACTATGCATGTAGACTCTAAATCAATTCACACATAATACGATGTGCTGCTTTAATGACTCAACTATTAGATGATGTAGATTGTGGGAAATCTGAAAAACGCTTAGATGATGGAGATAATGGGAAAGAGGGAGTATAAAATACGAATGATTTATTTTCTTCTCTATCTCACAAAGCTATTTAATTACTTTTTTGTAGTAGTTTTCGAGTTACTAGACTAATGTCATTGGCACGGAATAAACTGAAGAAAAGTCAGCAGAAGAAATAACTCCTTATGTTATTATGGCAAGGCCGTTGACCATGGAAATGAGGGAAATAGCTTGATGAATGATGAATGATGAATGCTTGATTTGAAGAAGAAAATCTACAAATAGATACTCTCATACATATGATGAATGTATGAGGTGACAAAGATGGACGACTGGCGACTCTATGGTGAAAGAGCTTGAGGCAGTGCTAGAGGTAGCATGGTTGAATGTTACCATGGTGGGGTGTCGGCCAAGGGTGTCCAAGCAATTAGGAACATTGAGGATCTCCAAACAGCAGGAACAATTATGGTGAAGCGATGTAGGCGAATGATATAAGGGGTAGTAGAGGCGAGTACATTGGAAACATATGGATGTGATGGATAGACTATGAGGCTATTCACAGTGGTGGGTTTCATAGCACTGTTTCCTAGAATGCCACGTCAGTTTTATAACTGAATGAAATACTCTCTCTCAGTGGAGAGTTTCATTTCACTATTTCCTAGGCTAACCAGTGTAATTAAATGCAACTAGCTCTTATGAAATATCCTCTCTCTGATGAAACGATTTAGCTCTCAATAGTTGTTTCATTTCGTTTCATCCGTCTTGGAAACGGGTTAGCACCATGTCATGGTGATGACACTACTTCCTTCTTTTACCTCATTAATTGAATGTCATGTAAACAAAAAATCTGATGTGACATAGTAATTAATACCATGAAACACCCCATAAAACCTCCATTGTAAATAGCCTGATAGTCGTGACACATATTTCGATTATAAGCCATCCAGTGTAATAGATAAGAAATAATTAACTCTTACTTTTAATATTAATACTTATTTTTAATATTAGTGTAGAACATAGATGAATACACCAATTAAACGGTAGGATTCGCGGCGGAGCTCATCAGTGACAGATGGGACACATCATGAGGCCGTTCTCGTTGCACTTGCTGCACCGCTCGACGTCGCCGGCGTCCCCGGCGACCACCTTGCAGCTGCCACCGCACTCCCAGCAGGGCACGAAGCGTGCACCGCCGCAGCCCTCGCAGCCGCGGCCGTCCTTGGTAGCGCACGCCTCGCCGCGCGCCCTTGCCCAGCGCAACATATCCCGCAGCTTCCCGCTCTCCGCGAGCTCCGCGCACGCCTCCGCGCCGCCCAGGTAGCGGCCCATCACGAACAGCCGCGGTGGCGCCGCGCCCTCGCCGGCCAGCTCCCGGAGCTCGCGCAGGTACTCGCCGTGCAGCGACACGTCGCGCTCGTCCACGGCTATGGCGGAGCCCGAGCCCCCGTTCGCCGCCGCCACGGCTTCTGTGCACGTCTCCAGCTGCTGCCGCACGCGCTCGCAGTCCTCGAACGTGCGCCGCACGCCGCGGAGCGTCGTGGTGTACAGCACCACCCCACCGCCGGAGGCACCCGGTGGGCGCCGCTCGGGGTACCCCTCGAACGGGTCCCGCCGCCGCCACTTGGCCGCCACGCTGTCGTTTCCCTTGTTCTCGCGGTCGCGCATCAGGAAAGGGTTGTCCTTCACGACGCGCCGCCCGGTGAGCTCCGGCGGCGGCGGCTTACTGTCAAACTCCTCGTTAGCACCACGCACGAATGACGTAGGAGGCGGCGCCTTCGTGGCAGGCACCGACGGTGCCTTTTTTGGCTCAGGCTGTGTCTGCACTGGCGGCGGCGGCGGCGCCTGATGAGCCTGAGCTGGCGGTTGCGGCTGCTGCTGCTTCTTCTTCTTCTTAGTCTTCTTCTTGAGAGGAGGCTTGGTGTTCTCCGTCGCCTTGGAGTTGAGCGTAGGCTTGATGTCCTCCAGGGCCTTGCTCACCTCCGACCAGGACGCCGGGGCGAGATCGTAGCCATCGAGCTTCTCGAGCAGCGGGATCGGCACGACGGTGGTTGCAGGCTTCTTGGCGTCGTCGTCGTCCTCTTCCTCATCCTCCTCCTCGTCGTCATCCTCGTTATCACTCGTCTCATCATCTTTCTTACCGGTGGCGATGAGCCAGGGCTCCTCGATGGCGCTGACGTCGAAGAGCGAGACGCTCGTCGGCGGCGGGCGGTAGACGTCGACCGCCGCGACGTCCTTGGATCCCGCGCATCCCATGGCTACCTCGGCTCAAGCTTGCTCGCGGACTGAGACGAGAGTTGTGCAGATTGGAGGTGAGTCTTGAGTGGCTGCGTGGTGATAAGACGATCTACTACTACTACGGGTTAACGTCAAGAACCTACTTGGCAATTTTGCTTCTGCTCTTCTGAGCCACCGGAATATCAGTGGCAGAGCTTAATCCAAAATAGAGCTCCCACCACTCACCACATCGTTCATCCAATCACTTATTGCGCGTAGATTATCAATGGATTATTCATGCTATGTATCTAAGAGTTCGATTTCTTAAAAAAACTTTTTTAAAAAATATTTTTGACAAGTAGTATTTTCGAAATAGTGACACGAATAATCCGATTTGAACAGGATTGCCACCGGTGTAAGCATGCAATGCAAGCAACCGAACAAGATGAGAATTTTGTGGTGCTCGAGTATAAAGTATTAGACCTGAATAATAAATCTCTTTGCATTATTGTGCCCGTGAAACATCTCAATTATTCACATTCACATTCGTCTTATGTTCTGGATCGCTTTTAAAGGTCTAAATGGTTTACTTTTTAAAAAAACATTTGAAAAAAAATCTAAGCTGTTTATCAACTTTGTAACATTCAATTCATTCATTTGAACCCTTAAGTAATTATCATAAACCTTAATCTCATGTGTCTTTCCATCTTCTACAACCTTCAAACAGGCCATACAAACGACAATTTACCTTCAGAAGCTGCTGCAAGGTGGGCCAAACTGGTAACTCCAGCGTAGTTTCATCTTTGGCTGCACTGTGCAAGTCATTTTCATGCAGTTCATCATGCCACGAATTCTTTATGCAACATGTTTGACATTTGCGTAGTATGTACATCTAGCAAATGGAGGAAAATGACATTGTTTGAAATATGAAGAAATTGTAATAGTATGAGAACAAACTCGCTAAATCACAGTGACACATATCCAATTTTCACGAAAAGAGGTCGCTGAAATCAATGGCCGTTGTGCAACACGGCATAAGAGCCAACCAAAAGAAAAGTTGAAAAACACTGAGACAAGTAGACAACCTCGTGGATCAAAACACACTTGCAAGGAAGACAAACAAAACTGCAGTGTCCATACCTTCTAGGGTGCAGCTTCCAGTACGGGAATGGGAAATGATAACCATGCAGAGATGGCAAGATCACAACCTATCGCAAACAAGTGAACTATCGGCAGATAACTAATCAAAAGTACTGTCATGATTCTTACCAATATAGATATCAAACAGAAAATGCAATTTCTTATAGGAAGTTCCCTTAATGTAAGTTCACATAATCAACATGATGGGCTCCTCATACAAAAAGGTTAGAAGCTTTGCAATTCCAAGCATTAAGCATATAGCTTGCATGATGTGAGATTTGTGTGGCTTTAGCCATGATCTGTTCTTATATCTCACAACACAGAGACGGGGATATTTTACAAGAACCTATGAAAGGTCCATCAAGCTGAAATTCAGTCACTATTCAGCATAATACCTTCGAGCATATGCAGGTCTCCAAGGATATGAACACAGTCAACATACATAATGTCACAAGCTTCATCATCCACAGTCAACATCACCAACAACTCAACCATGTTATGATTTCTCGAGAAGAAAGGAACAGAACATTAAAGGGGGGTGCATCATGCATCACCTTCAGCGACTTAACCAAGTGATTCACTTAGAACAAATGCTTGAATAAGACTTCGGGCGGCATGCATCTGGTCTGGTGTGCCAGATATCAAAACAGCAGTGCCCATTGCATCAGCCATCGGTTCTGAGACTGTTATCTTAGCTCCTGAAAACTGCATATGGCCTTAATTTTGTCAAGTAATGCATTCAATAGTAAACTGGACACACTACAAAACACACCAGTTGAATACAAACCTCACGAATCATATTCAAACAACCACCATCTTCCCCACATAGAGCAGGCAAAACTAATTTTGGAACCATGACATCGCCAGTTATGGTTGATATCATAGACGGCTGACCAGGGCTGCAATACAATTGCATATATGATTTTTCCAATGTTTCTGAATCAACAGAAAAACAAATTGAAGCCAAAAAAAGAAACAAACCCAGGAAATCCACCCATTCCTCTGTGTGCCATTCCTGGGATATCGGGCGCTGACATCGTATCACCAATATCCCGCATGCCCTATGAAGTTGAAACCATAATGTTAAGGATTAAGAAAAATCATAAAATTGTAGAGAGCTCGAGCTATTTCCTTACCAACATTTTTTTTACAATCCAACGCATGAACCCATATATTTATTTTTCACAAAAGGTGACAAATATGGATCAAAAACCAAGAAGAGATCATCTTGTGGAATGCCACATTGTGGGTAAGCAAACTTGGTTCTCAGCCAAACAAAGCACAGTCAACACAGCATTTAAATGTCTCCTAAGGAAACTAAGATGATCTTATGGGTATTCAACGTGATATTGCGAACAGAACAAATGAACTCCAAGCTAAAGGCAATTGCAACCAGAACTTAGAACAAGACAAATAAACAATACATTCCATCTGGCTCCAAGTCCAAATATACATAAAACAGGGAATCGTATTGGCTTTGTCAGAATTGTAAGCATCTCAACAAGGGGAGAATGGAGATAAAAGATGCAAGCAATATGTAGTTAATTACTTAATCTTAGCATGCTCAAGAACATTTTCAATAAAAAAAAGAACGCATAGGTTGGTACCTTCATGGTCCAAGGTGCAGACATCTCATCTAATGGTTGTCGCATAAAATCTTTATGAAACTGAGGTGCATTAGGAAAGATCCTAGGAGACATGGTATCGTGGCTTCCCGCATATGGACCAAACTGAGGATCTACCAAACCAAAAGGTGGCTGCATATTAGGAACAGTTGAAGCCATTCTGTCCCTGAAAAGATGGTTGCGTAGTCTTGCAGTTATCTGCATTAGAGCTTCCTGAATAGTTTCAGAGGCACCACTAATCTGAAACAATATCAATTTTGCATCAGTTATCCAACGAAAAATTAGAAGTCATATAAGAAAAACTTCATCAAAACAGATCATAAGTCAAGATACATAATGACAGATGAAGTAGAATTTGGACAAATAAAAGTTTTGAGGCACTATTAGTAAACAGTGTTGGTTCTGCAACACACAAAGAAAAACAGACCTGAACAACTTCATCATTTTCTGGGACACCCTTTGGGATCTTGTCTTTGCTCAGCACTACTATATGTGCTCCTGATAACTTTCTCATTTCAGCAATGATACTACCACCTTTACCAAGAAGGCATCCAACTTGATTAGGTGAAACAATTAGCCTACATATTGCAGAACCCTCCTTGGTATTAGAGGTGGGCATAATTTTACGTTGCACATGCAGAATTGCATTCTGTGCAGGGGAAATTCCATCACCCGGATGCTACAGGATAGAGAAATGAATATTAAATACATTAGTCACTAGTAACTATCTATCTTGAGAACACATTAGATAATAGATGGTAATGACAATGCAAGAGGGAGACACAGATTTCTTTGATATTGGTGCCCAGATTAACATATGCCTCAAAGCATCAAAATTAAGAACAAAAGTTGCATAGTTAAGCAGAGAAAAGTAGTGCAAAAAACAGGATTGTGCCATCCAGCTTTCTAGCACACTATGTTCACCAAGTCCCTCTCCAGTCTTGATGCACATAAAAACACAGTTCTGTTGGAATTTTTTAATCTTGATTTTTTCAAGAATTGTGGCAGACTGCCAGGCGACTACATTGCATTAATGTTTTGCAATTGCTATCCAGCTGTGCCAAATGCATACTTAAAGATGGAACAACAAAAAAATATGTGGAATTCTGGATATAGCACTATGATTTTTTTAGAGAATCTAAATGTTCAAAACAGATGAAGCAACATAGTATGCCAAAAAAGTCTGTTGGAATTTTTTATCTTGATTTTTGTCGAGATCTATGGCAGGCTACTTGATGACTATATTCAAGTACATTGCACTAATATTTTGCCAGTTCTATACAACAATACCAAATGCAGAACAAAAGATGGAGCACCGAAAAATATGTGAATATAGCATTAAAATTTTAGATAAGCTAAATATTCAGAACACTAGAGAAATGCAGTATGCAAAAAACCCTATTAGCTGCTATAAAGCAGGTTATCTAATGGACTAAAGTGATATCAATTGTAGGCTAATGGATTTATCTCTATACTGTCAAGTGAGAAAGAAGCTGGTTACCGCAGGTCCAGAGATAATTATGATACGATCTTCTGATTTCGGAACAGTTTCAAGAATCTTTATTTCACAGCTTGTATCATTCTGAATAGTCTTGATATTGTTTCCACCCTTCCCTATTATGCCTCCAACCTTGTCACTTGAGCACAACAACTTAAAGGTGAGGGGTTCTGGAGGAACTGGGCCATGGCCGTGGATTAGAGCTTCAGGAAAAGTGGGGAGAGGAACATTTGGTCCTTGAAAAGGGAGATGGAAATTAGGTTGCATTCCTGGAGGAAAACCATCTGACGGATTGAAGAATGAGCGAGATGATGAACCAGAATGATGAGCACCAGGAACTACATCACTCTCCTTAGGAGGATGAACAAATAGCAGTTGAGCAACCATGTTCAGGCCTTTCTTAACTGAATCAAGCTCTCCAGTGATCTGTAGAAATGATATATAAAGGAACATCAAAAATGATATTCTGAAGCATAATCCAAGAGATATTACAAGACAACCAGTAGGAACAGGATAAAGAAAACCAATTATCAAAAGTTACCTGGCAAATTTCATCTCGGGGTAAAGCACACAACGGAAGCTTCTCCTTTGAAACTCGGATTTCACAACCACTGTCAGTTGACATTTGCCTAATCACACTACCATTCTTCCCTAAAAGCCAACCTACCTGGCTGTCAAGTACCAATAATCTCAATGAAACAGGAGTTCTCTCACCAGATGCATCTCCTATTTCATTTTCATCTTCACTTGCAAAAATCCGGTCAAACACGAGCAAAATGGCCGTCACAGCCAATGGCATTCTCTTCTCTGGCTCTAACTCTGTATCTTTTGCAACAGAGGAATCATCCTTCTCTTCCTTATCATGGTCCTTACCTGAATCATCCTTTTCCTTATCATGAACTTTTTCTAAATCATCATTTTCTTCCTCACCAAGGCCTTTCTCTGAATCATCCACTTCTTCATTAATGTCATCTTTTTCATCCTTACTGTGGTCCTTCTCCTTTCCATGGTCACCATCAGCAGAACAAGCCACAAGTCCATTGTTCTCTTTAGCTTTCTCACGGCTAACTTCTTTGTCCTTGTCAATGGTAGTTATGATAATAATTCTCTCATCACAACCAGGGGCGGCTTCATCAACCCTGATTCTTACTCCAGTATCCTTCCTTATCTTTGCAATGGTACCACCACCCTTGCCGATGACATTCCCAGATTTCGAAGTAGGGCAGAGAATGCGGAAAATGGGAACACCAGGCTGCACTATCAGTTGAGACTGCCGCGATGAATTGTGCTTTGTTTTCTGCCACTTGCCCCGGCCATTGTGATCGGAAGAATTCTTTTGAAACGGCCTCTTGGAAGGTGTCACACGTGAAGACATGCCTTCCTCTACCCAAACAGCAAAACGGAGAGCAGTACAGAAAGTAAAGGATCAGGTGATGTGCTAGATAATTCAAAAAAGCTAGCATGAAACTATTACATGCAAATGTTCTAAATTCTAATGGACTTGGAGCACTCGAATGACCAAGACGAACTCTATCAGACTATCACAAGCATGTATCGCTAAGCGGAACAGAATCCCGGGGCGGACCTAGCGTGGGACATTGGGTGCAGCTGAAACCCCCAATTTTTTTTTCCTGGAAACAAACTGATACTCTCATATCAGTAGTACTAAGGTTAGGGCAGAGAGAAAAAGCTTGCAGATCTACAGGAGAAGCTAAGGCGAATGCAAAAGAGGCGTGGGCACGGAGAAAATACGTCCGTACGAGTTCTCACCGGCGATGATGCGGCGGCAGCAGGACGCCGGCGCCGCTGCTCGCGGGATGGAGATCGCCGCTGCTCGGCGCAGGCGGCGGCGGACCAGTGGAGGGGACGGGAGCCGAGGCCGAGAGGGACAGGGGAAGCCAGCTCCGCTAGGCCGTAGGTGGGCCTTTAGTAGTCCGGTTTCTCCTGTAAACCAAACTACCATCCAGAATGTTCCATCCTACTACATCGAGTGCAATTCAATTCTAACAAAAAAAAAAGTGTGCTAATCAAGTATACCAGCATGCCATTTACACCCTTAATCCCATAAGTATTTGATTTTGATATAAATTTGATAAATTAGTGAGAGTAAAATAACATAATATCTTTTATTAGTAAGAAAACAGTACTGTGAAATGGTACCTAAGGATACTGAAAGAATCCACATGGTGTTGGCTATTTACTCCGTTTAGAAACACGGTACATTTGCCTCTTGTACGGCGCCAAGTATCTATGTCTATTTGGATAGCCAATATATACAGAATAGTATTTTTCCTAGAACAAATGAACGTATGGAGTGTGATACTATAAAATGTATATATTAGATTACGGTGAAGCACAACTAATAAGGTTACCTCGTGAAGCATGTGGAAAATGTATGTCTTCCGGACTCTAATCCATGGTAAAGAACTTTGTTGGGGGAAATAATCCCGCCAAGACTTGATGCTCTGGAGGTATATTCCGAAGTGTGAGAGGTGTGAAGCTTCAAACTATCACCACCATGTTTTAGGGGGAGGAACTTGAAGCCACGGGCTAGGTTCGAAGTCCGTGCGTAAATCTGGAGTGGGCTTCGCCTCTGAAACATGTTGTTTTCGGAGGAGCCCTATCACCAAAAGATTTCCGGAGCCACCTACTCCATAAGAGCACTGTCAAAAGGTTATTATCCTCGACAAAGATCTGGATCGATCTGCAATCAACCATTTCAAACAGTTAACCCTTCGAGGTTATTTTAAACTTGTTAGCGTAATCCTTTGCACCAACAAATCATATCATTATACATATATCCTGATCGCCCAATCGAAGCATACTTAAAACTCATGTCAAAATCAACCACTCACCATTGTTGCTTTTGATATTTCAATCCAATTTTGTCATTAAAATTTCTAATGGCAATCTTATATCCACTAAAATGGACATAAAAATCAAGATTGGGTTTTTACTTTAGCGTACCTCAATTTATTTGACTCAATTTGTTTGGGAATAAAATGCTTTGAATAAGAAGCCTTAAATCCACCCTAATCTAACCAATAACATGCAACACGAGCAACAAATGTAAGGGCTCTTGGGAACGGATTGTGTTTTAAAGGAATTTTGAAGAATTTGGTTTAATTTATATAAAACTATATAAAATTTATGCATTCAAGGAACCTAAATATATGATCACGCCGCTAGAAAAAAGAGGAAAAATGTACCTCACCGATGAAGGAGGAAGTCGCCGAAGTCTGTGTCGAGAGGCGGGCAGGGAAAGGGGGAGGGGGAGAGGGTGGCGGAAGGCAGGCGGGGGGGGGAGGGGGAGAGGGCGGCGGGAGGCGAGCGGGGGGGGGGGGGGGGGGGGGGAAAGGGCGACGGGGGGCAGGCGGGGTGGCGGCGGCATCGAGTCAAGGTCAGGGTGGTAGCGCTAGATTGAGGTCGAGGAGGCATCGAGGTTATGGACGGCGATGGCACCAAATCAAGGGGCGGGTGAGACGGAACCCTAGTGCACTCGGAGCGGATTGAGTGGACTTTGAGAAGGAGGGCTGAAAAGGAGTATTTATTTGGAAATATCGTGGAGAGATATATTTGGTATATTTAATTCTCGTGAGAAGCAATGTTTTTACTGATTATCCTCAAAATTTACCAATTTTGTCTATTGAGATCGCTTCCAAGTGTTTTTGCCCGGAAATCAACATCTAGAAACGGTACAAAACGGTCCTTGAATTTCAGCCAAGACTAATGGATCACCTCGTCTCTTCACCAAAGTCTTATTTTGGATCATTTTTTAACTCATATTTCACTTTTAACCAAGTTAAGGGGCGGGTGAGACGGAACCCTAGCGCACTCGGAGCAGGTTGAGTGGACTTTGAGAAGGAGGGCTGGAAAGGAGTATTTATTTGGAAATATCGTGGAGAGAGATATTTGGTATATTTAATTCTCGTGAGAAGCAATGTTTTTACTGATTATCCTCAAAATTTACCAATTTTGTCTATTGAGATTGCTTCCAAGTGTTTTGGCTCGGAAATCAACATCTAGAAACGGTAGAAAACAATCCTTGAATTTCAACCAAGATCAATGGATCACCTCGTCTCTTCGCCAAAGTCTTATTTTGGATCATTTTTTAACTCGTATTTCACTTTTAACCAATATTTCACAAAACTTCATCAAGACGGTAAAATATAAACTGTCGGAACTTTTAAACACGCTGTAACAAGTAACAACACACGCGCAGGTGGGCCCGGCCCGGTCCGCCGCGGACCCACCGCGTCAGCCTCTGAGGCCGAACACGTGTCAAGGGGCCCCGCTTCGCCCTCACGATTTCCTTAAACCGGGCTCACGTTTCCCACCACCTCCTCACGTCGTCACGCCCCGGGCCCACCTCGGCGTGGTCCCCGCGTGTATAGGACTCGCGCGTGCCGAGGCGGGTGGGCGTCACGAGCCCCTCCTGAGTCGGCTCCCCCCCACACGCGGTGAGCACATGAAACGAGCCGGGCCGACGAAGGGAAGGGGGGAGGCGTGGGTTCACGTGAAACGGGGGGGCCGGGATTTTCTGCGGAGACATGGGGTTGCGAGCGATCCTGCGGCCAGGGAAAGGGGCATATAACCACGTTTTGGCGTTGTTCTAAGCGCATTAGCAATAGGTAGCGTGTGTGTCTTTTCTAGATCTACTATGACACGACATCAAATAATATTAGAGCATCTCCGAGAGAAGCTATAAAGAGTTCTATTCTCTAAATTTTTATGACTAGAATTAAAAAATCTCTTTCAATAGATACTCTAAATGACTCCCAAAAATAAAGGATCCTCAAAATTAATTATTGTATTCCCTATTTGTAGGAAACATACTCACATACTTTACTTTAGGGACTTTATTGGAGAGAAACATATTTAAACTATTTGTATCCTCAAAAATGGATCCCAAAAAATTATATAGGGAATCAATTTTTAAAGTGATTCTTGGAGATGCTCTTAGCACCACTTATCCCGGCGTATACCAAAACGACGGGTTAGAGCAATGGTGTGATTTGGGGCTCAGCTCGCATGCAAAAAATGCCGACTATTTCCACTAAATAGCCGGCTTGGGTATGTTCCATGAAAAAAATTACAAATGGAAGGGAGGTGATTAGTAGGTGTCAGCAATCATTTTATCGGTTTTTAAGAAATTCGGTTTTTTAAAAAACAGGAACCGAATACTATACTAAAATTAGTAAAACCGAACTGAAAAAATCAAAATATTTCGATTCAGTTTTTTAATCTCCGGCTTTTGTTTTTTTACCGAATATCTCACGCACAGCCGGGGGAGGGTCGGTTACTCGGCTAAGCAGGGGGCATCAGCTACTGAACAGGCCAGACATAAAAGCATTTCTTTAAACTCTAAGAGTGCGTTTGGTTTGTTGATGGGATAGGGTCATCCCATCCAGTCAGCTGTTTGGTTGAAGGACGAAGGTGGATGAGATGGTCCACGAGAGAAATATTCCTTTAATATGCTGGATGGAGAGATTCAAGAAATTTTTCTGGATGAGCTCATCCAACATTGAACGAGATGACGTGTCGTCTCCTGATTGGTTATGACACATTTAATTTTTCGTTTATAAATATTCAAATGATTTTTACTCCCAAATTATTTATCCAATTTATGATATAATTACATCATTGTATTGATTATAATTTAATCTATAAAATAAGATCTCATATGATTATATTTTTATTAAAAAATATATTTGACAAATGGGTTCCACTAAATTTAACCTTATCTCATCCAAGTTGTATACATCTAACCAAACAAAAAATTATCTCATCCCATCCATCCAACCAAACATCTCGAATATATCATCTCATCCCTAAATTCATGGATAGGATCATCCTATCCACACTCGCCCCCAAACCAAACGGACCCTAACAGGCTAATGGCCCGTACATGCGCAAAATTTGCCCGAATGCAAGCCCGACTATCGACAACATATTATATATATATAATATGTTATTCAGAACATAAAATATTTAACATGTATATAGAGGGCATGACTAACATATGTAACACTGATATATAAATAAAAAATTTTATATAAAAAATGTCATATGTAACGAGTGATAACTATTGATCCATTATAGATTTAGCCTATATGATGGGTGTAATAACAAACCACCATAGATGAATCATCATTAGCTCATGTCACCGATGGCGATAATCGGTGATAATGCTATCTAGCAACGAGTGTTATTGCTTATATAATAGATTGTTATTATGATTTCTATAAAAATTGGATACCCGTATAAGATTAGTTAAAATATCAGATCAAATATCATTAACTAATGATAAACTTACCCCCTTATTATGATTATTACTCGTCACAGATGTGTTACTAATAAACTCACGGTAGAAAAGGACTACTAGTGGCTTATGGAGATATCACTTAAGGCTTGGTGATATTTTGTTCTATTTGATGTTCGTTGATAAATATGGTCGGTCTGAGAAGTTATGTTGCTTTAGTTATTGTAATTTTTGTTTTGCAACTGTATACGGGATGCTATTATGTGTTCTTTGATGCTATTATTCCTCATATCGAATTCAATTCTAGGACTGCTCACTTAGGTAGCGTTTGGTTCGAGCGACGAGGTGGGATGGGACATGACGGTTCTGTTTTTACTGTGTTTGGTTTGGAGTCAGATGGGACGGAGTCGTCCCACTAAAGAATATTCCTCTAATATTCGGGACGAACTCGTCCCTCAAAAATATGGGGACGAACTTGTCCCACCTCATGCTCGGAGGCTCCGAGACTGGGTTAGAGGTTCCATGGCGGACTAGAGGTTCTGATGTGGAGGTTTTAGGGATGGGCCGAAGATTTTGAAATCGGCCGAAGGTGTTTTGATACGGGACGAAGGTTCCGAAGCAGAGTCCCATTTCTCTCAACCTACCAACCAAACGTAAAACTAGAACATCCCTATCCCTCGTAACCAAACAAGAGATGAGACGATCCCATCCAAAAAACTGGGACAAAACCATCCCATCCCACTTTGTCTCTGAACCAAACGACACCCTAGTTGTCACATAAAATCTACCATTTCTAGTTCCACAAAGATTAACCGCATCTGTTACATCAAACAACCTTACAATTACGGTCTTATTATTATTATTAGGGGTGTTTGGATGAGGGGTTAAAATTTGAGTCTCTATTAAATCTAATGTTTAAATACTATTTTGGAGTATTAAATATAAACTATTTACAAAACTCATTCATAATCAGAAGATTATTCACGAGACGAATCTAATAAGCCTAATTATACTATGATTTAATAATGTAGTGCTACAGTAAACATTTGCTAATCATAGATTATTTAGGTTTAATAAATTTATCTCGCGAATTAGTCTATGATTTTGTAGTTATTTTTATAATTAGTTCATGTTTAGTCCTTCAAATTAATATCGAAACATCCGATTTGACACGGGCTAAAATTTAGCCTCGGGATACAAACACCATCTTAATAAACAAAGTTACTGTAGTAAAAACCAGATTATAAATAAATTATCCCGGCTCCACTGCCGTGAGCCGCGGCTCGGGATCCAAATCCGCCGGGTAGAAAAGTCAGGGCTCCTCTCCCACCACGTCACAGTGTCACACGTCGCCCCCGGACCCCGAAATCCCCTCGCGCACCAGAGAAACCAGAGTCGCCTCTGGCCTTCGCCTTCGCCTTCGCCTCCGCCTCCGCCTCCGAGCCGAGAACGCTCGCCCCCACTCCCTCGCGCTGCCTCTGGCCCCGGCGAATTTGGCGAGCTCGGGCGCGGGGGAGATCCGGGCGTCGCTATCGCCGGGGGGGCGCTCGGCTTCGGCGGCGGGAGGACCGGGTCTCTTTGTTGGTGCGGAGGAGCGGCCGGCCGGCCGGCTCGCCCGTCCAGGATTCCGCGGCCGCTGCGCTGATTCGGGCGCGGGAGCCCCAGTCCGGTGAGATTGCTGCTCCGGGCTGCCCCACGGCCCTGCTCTGCGGTGAAAACTATCGCCTCTACTGTAGTTGTTCTAGCTGCGTACAGGGCGAAATGATGAAATGGAGGGGGTTGGGGTCGTTTTTGGTTGCCGCGCTTTGGTCACGAGCTGGGGTTGAGTCGGGAGGAGGAGGGGAGGGTTTTTAGGCGGGAATCCGGTGGCCGTGATCGGCACGAGTGTCGGATATATCCTCGTGTGTTTATTGTGAAAATTTTGGAATTTACCGGTTAGTGTGGGTCAGATTTGGATTGTATAATCCAGCTGTGTGTATCTCCTTGGTTTTTAGCCGGCAAAGCAAATACTAACGTTTTGTCGAAATGATGCCATATGAAATGCTAGGATAGTTTACGAGTATCGTTGCATACTTGTGGACGTTATATGTTACTCCGTATTTGATTGGGTTACTACCATGGGTGTAATGTGTACTTATATGAGTGCAGTGGAACTTTCTTGCCACTTGTCAGCGTGCATTTTTAGCTGGATGGTGTGTATTTTTAGTGGATACTGGATAGTGACTAAGTGTTATTCTGTGTTGTTTTGATCCCATCACCCAAACATTCATAAGTGCAACGATACTTTTATCTCTAAAACTGTACTTGTGATGTATATCTAACCAATTCTTGTGAGAATTATATACCTATAATGCTATTTGGCCTGATATATAGTATCTTGTATAGGTATTATGGTCATGAAGATGGAGGCTGAGGATGATGGTGCCAATGGCGTAACTGGTGGGACGTGGACTGAGGAGGATCGAGCCCTCAGTGCCACTGTGATTGGTACAGACGCTTTTGCTTACTTGACAAAAGGAGGTGGTGCCATATCTGAGGGTCTTGGGGCTTCATCTTTGCCAATAGACTTGCAAAACAGACTTCAGGAGCTTGTCGAATCAGACCGTCCTGGTACTGGTTGGAACTATGTCATATTCTGGCAGCTGTCTCACACAAAGTCTGGTGACCTTGTCCTTGGATGGGGGGATGGTTCTTGCCGTGAGCCTCGTGATGGTGAGATGGGAGCTGCTGCTTCTGCAGGTAACGATGAGGCCAAACAGAGGATGCGCAAGCGCGTGCTGCAGCGGCTGCACTCCGCATTTGGGGGTGTCGATGAGGAGGATTATGCCCCGGGCATTGATCAGGTGACAGATACTGAGATGTTTTTTTTAGCATCTATGTACTTTGCATTTCCACGTCATGCTGGTGGCCCTGGTCGAGTATTTGCAGCAGGTGTGCCCCTTTGGATTCCCAATACTGAGTGTAATGTATTTAATTACTGCTACCGGGGGTACCTTGCAAAATCTGCAGGATTTAGAACTATTGTGTTAGTTCCATTTGAGGCTGGTGTGCTTGAGCTGGGTTCAATGCAGCAAGTGGCAGAGAGTTCTGACACTCTCCAGACCATAAAGTCTGTGTTTACTGGGGCAATTGGCAATATGGCCACAGTTCAGAGACACGAGGGGAATGGTCCTACTGAGAGGTCACCAGGTTTGGCAAAGATTTTTGGGAAGGATCTAAACCTTGGTCGGCCTTCAGCAGGCCCAGGTGCTGGCATATCAAAGGCAGATGAAAGGCCATGGGAACAAAGAAGTGCTGGTGGTGGGAGCTCGTTGCTCCCCAATGTCCAGAGAGGTCTACATAATTTCACTTGGAGTCAGGCTCGGGGCCTGAATTCTCATCAGCAGAAGTTTGGTAATGGTATATTGGTTGTTAATAATGAAGCCACACCGCGGAACAATGGAGTTGTTGACAGCCCTACTGGAACATCATTTCAGCTGCAGAAACTACCACAGCTCCAGAAACCACAGCAGCTAGTGAACCAGCAACAGTTGCAGCCTCAGGCACCCAGGCAAATAAATTTTAGTGCAGGGACCGGTTCCAAATCTAGTGTTTTTACTAAAAGACTAGCTGGTCTTGATGTGGAGAGTACAGAGTTGGATGGCTTGTGTAAAGATGAAGGTCCACCACCTACAGTAGAAGACCGGCGACCTAGGAAGAGGGGAAGAAAGCCTGCAAATGGGAGGGAAGAGCCACTAAATCATGTCGAGGCCGAGCGCCAGAGGAGGGAGAAGCTCAACCAGCGATTCTATGCACTGAGAGCTGTCGTGCCCAACATATCCAAAATGGACAAGGCATCCTTGCTGGGTGACGCAATTACATACATCACTGACCTACAGAAGAAGCTCAAAGAGATGGAGGCAGAGCGCGAAAGGCTTCTTGAGTCTGGAATGGTAGATCCGAGGGAGCGAACACCTAGACCAGAGGTGGACATCCAGGTGGTGCATGATGAGGTTCTTGTCCGGGTGATGTGCCCCATGAGTTGCCACCCGGTCAGGGCAGTCTTCCAAGCTTTTGAAGAGGCAGAAGTCCAGGCAGGGGAATCCAATATCACTAGCAACAACGGCACAGCCGTGCATTCTTTCATTATCAAGTGCCCTGGCACTGAACAGCAAATGAGGGAGAAGGTGATCGCTGCCGTGTCTCGTGCGATGAACTCATGATAGAAACAGTTGAGGATCAACCTGGTGCTCTTGTAGTAGCAGTGGTTGTTGGACATCCACTTTTCTTGAGTGTTGTTGATAGAAGTTGTAGGCCAAGAAAGAAAATCTCAGATTCTAACTTGTTAGCGATGATGCACGGGGAAGAAAAAAAAAGCTCAAGTTAAACTGCCATTGTATGGTAGGTTCTTCTGGTTCATGTAGTTTTTTTTTGGTTTTGTTGTTTTCAGAAAGAATATCATGTCCTTAGTTCATTGCTTGTGGCAGAACCATGAACAGTACATGTTGTCAAATGCACGAGTTGGCAAAAAATCACTTGCTTTTCTGATATTCCTCTGCGTCTGGTACTGTTAGTATATTTGGTATCTGATGATATGAATGAAAATCTAGGACTATATGATATGTGGGTTTTGCTTATAAAATTTATAGCCTAATTGCTTATTATAAACCCACATCAGAAACAAAGAACACGACTTTTTTCTACATATTGTGTCTTTGGGTGATTGGCTTCAATGATTCTTTGTACTTTGCAAAGGTTGCTTACTATCATAGCGAAAAACATGACATTGGGGTGGATGCCTTTATTTACCATTTCTGAAACTAATTCCACACCCTTCTCCCAATTTCCATCCACACAAAAACAATGAATTAGGGAGGTAAAAACAACCATATTAGGAGCAACACCCTCCTCGATCATCTGGCAGAAATGGGGACATAGAATCCTCTACACTGTCTACGCGACAAAGAACATCTATCACAGTTCCATAGTTGACTACGCGTCAGGGTGCAATTATGCATCTCCTCGAAAATAAGCATTGCCCCGTCAACCGCTTCATGTTTGGCATATGCATGTGTCAGTATTCTGAAAACATGTTTTTTTTGAGGATATATTCTGAAAACATGTTGATCAGGTGCAATATTATTTCTTACCAACGCAAAGAGGCTGTTGTTCATATCAACGGGGGCAGGTGTAGATCCACCTTCCGGGCTTCACCGCCGGCGGAACTAAAGGTCAAGAAATTTAATATATACAAACTAGCATAAAATGAATACAAGTATTCCTTAGTTTAATGGTGAAGGTAACCGGCGCCGAGCAATTTTCATTTTCTTCTTGCTCGTTCGATGATTTTTTATGGCTATGAATTAGGTAGCATTTTTTCCGCACGAACAAAATTTACTATTTACATCAGCGTTTGAACTATTTATGTTTAATTATCTTTTAATTTAAAACTTATTATATTATTTAGTGCATTGATACTAAGTTAAAAAATTAATAATTATTTACTCAATTAAAAAAATATTTTACAAAATTGCATAAAGATATTTTGAATAAACTTTTAGGCAGAATGTTGAACAAGGAGACGCGAGGATGCATGTGTGGTGACTGGTGAGCCGGAGCCACCACGCAAGGACGCAAGCTCTCACTGGTCTGGGCCAGCAGCTAGCAGGCCGCAGGCCTAGCATTTCTACCCCGAGACGAGAGCCTCTACTTTACCCATCTCTCTCCTCTCCTTGCATCGACCGAGCAAGCAATACCATTGCCGTCCTCTCTCTCTCCGGCGACCTACCCCCCACGATTTGAGCAACAGGGCCCACGAGGATTTCAAAAACCCTACCTCCCGATCTCCTCTCGCCCGACCAAACCCTTGTCGCCGTCACCAGATCGCTGCGGCGGCGGAAATGGAGGTGTCGCCGGAGATGCTCGACACCCTGGCGGGGTGGTTCGCGCAGTCGCTCTCCCCCGACGCGGCCGCGCTCCGCGCCGCCAAGCAGAACCTAGAGTCGTCCGAGGCCTCACCGGGCTTCGCGTTCGCGCTTCTCGGGCTCGCCTCCTCCCCGCGCCACGACCTGCATGCCCGCCTCGCCGCCTCCGTCCAGTTCAAGAACGTCCTCCGCCGCCGCTGGCCCAAACCCTCCCTCGACGCCGATGACGCCGACCACCTGACCCCCTCTGACTGCGCCCTCATCAAGACGCACCTCCTCCAGCTCCTTCTGACTGCGCCGCCCCGCATCCAGGCGCAGCTCTCCGAGGCCCTCGCCGCCGCCGCGGCCTCCGACTTCCCTTCCAAGTGGGAGTCGCTCCTCCCCTCTATCGTCTCCTCCCTCGGCACCGCCATTTCCAAGGGGGACGTCCCCGCGACCAACTCCCTCCTCTCGGCGGCGGCTTCCCTCTTCTCCCGCTTCCGCAATGCATTCGACAACAACGCCATCCGCCTCGACCTCAAGTACTGCCTCGACAACTTTGCCGCGCCCCTCCTCGAGGTCTTCCTCTCCACCTCCCGCCGCCTCCAGGCTGCTGCAACCACGGCGAGCCCGCCTGAATCCCGCCCCGTGTTTGAGTGTCTTCGCCTCTGCTGTGAGATCTTCTATTCGCTCAACTCCATCGACCTGCCTGAGTTCTTCGAGGACCACATGCGTGAGTGGATGACAGAGTTCCGTGCATTCCTCACCACCACCTACCCACCACCGATAGAGGCAGATGGTGCTCCGGATGAACTCCGCGCCGCCGTGTGTGACAACCTGCAGCTGTACATGGAGAAGTACGAGGAGGAGTTCAGGGGATATCTGAAGGAGTTTGTTGAGGCTGTTTGGGGCCTCCTCATGGCACCAACTGTGTCGCCATCCCGTGGGCAGCTTGCAGTGACTGCAATAAGATTTTTGACAACGGTTGCTGAGAGTGTGCACCATGCTTTGTTTGGGAGTCCTGAGGCAATGAAACAGATATGTGATAGTGTTGTTGTTCCTAACCTGCGGTTGCGAGATGATGATGAAGAGTTGTTTGAGGGGAACTGGGTGGAATATGTTAGGCGAGACGCTGAGGGGAGTGATGCAGATACACTGAGGCGGGCTGCATGCCGGTTGCTGCGGGGGTTTGCGGCGAACTACCGGGAGCAGGTGGCTGCACTTGTGTCAGCACAGGTCCAGCAGATGTTGGCTGCATATGCGGCTCATCGGACGAACAACTGGAAAGAGATGGATGCTGCGATATACCTTGTTATTTCTCTTATGCAGAAGCCTGGTGCCACAGGTGGTGGGACAAATGTGGTTGACATGGAGAGCTTCTTTACATCTGTGATTGTACCTGAGCTGCAGGCACCTGATTGGGAGTCTGAACCGATGCTGAAGGCAACTGTCCTGAGGTTCTTGAAGGAGTTCAAGGATCAGATCCCCAAAGCTAATGCATTGGCACTACTTCCAAGTGTGATAAGGTTCCTCACACATGAGTCCAATGTTGTCCATTCCTATGCTGCAACCTTTATTGAGAACCTTCTGATCATCAAGGATGTGGTTTCAGTACCAGGGGTGAATGTGGTTACTAGGGTTCCACGCTATGTTGCTGCTGATATCAACCCATATGCCCAGCAGATTATTCAGAGCCTGTCCAAGGCACTAAGTTTTCCTGATTCATATGAGAACCCTTATCTGATGAAGTGCCTGATGAGAGTGCTTGGGATTGCTATTATTGCTGGACAAACTGTTCATGAGATTACTGCTCGCCTTGTGGGTATTCTCATGGAAGTGTGCAATAACCCCAATAACCCTGATTTTAACCATTACTTATTTGAATCCCTGGCAGCAGTGATTGGTCGGGCTGGTGAGCAGGACCCATCGTTACTTTCTATGTTTGAGGCAACCCTCTTCCCTGTGCTCCAGAGGATATTGGTGGAGGACATCTCAGATTTCTGGCCATATGCTTTCCAAATATTTGCACAACTCATCAATTTGAGCCAACTGCCACTCTCACAAAATTACATGCAGCTGTTTGGTGTCCTGCTCAGCAACGCTACCTGGGACCGTCCACCATGTGTTCCTGCCTTGGTTCGCTTGCTGAGAGCATTCCTTCGGAAAATTCCAAATGAGCTAAACCAAGAGGGCAGGCTACCAAATATCATAGTGATATTCCGCAGTCTCCTTTCACGGAGCAGTACTGAAGATTCTGCCTTCTACATGCTTAACACTCTTGTGGAAAATGTGGGATTTGACATTATGAATCCTTACATGAGTGAGATATGGAGTGCTCTGTTTACTCGACTACA